>JAMQGS010000012.1:3900000-4416856 GCA_028455905.1 Neoseiulus californicus
TCTGCCGCAATGCGGTGCAATTATTCCGCGCATCGTTTCTCTGCTGAACGGCTTTCCAGAACGTGGCGAAATCCCGGTCGACTGAAAAAACTATCTGTTCGCGGTCATACCTAAGGGCAGGATTGATGGAATGGATCCCAGTGCCTAGAGAGGCATCGCCTAGCGAAAAACCCTGAGCAAGCTGCTGTCCGGGTTGGTCGCCAGCAGAACTAACGACTACTTGACAGTCGAAGGGCTGATCCCACCTGAGCAAAATGGCTTCGTGGAAAGATCCACAGTAACGGCCACGCGGGACCTGTGGGACAAGATCGACAAGCACAGCGCCCGTATTGCCCCTTGTACGCCGTTTTTGTGGATAACAAGACCGCTTTCGACCTGGCATCCAGAGCAAGATTTATCGAGAAACTGGCGGCGGTTGGGGTGGCGGGTAGAATGCTGAGTCTGATCGGCGAGATATTTCAGCAGGGCGAGGTCCCGATAGAGGACGGGCTCGGCGAACTTCCTCCATTCCACCAGACTACAGGCTTGGCCCAAGGGGATGGGCTCTCGCCTTTGTTGTTTACAGTTCTATTGTATGACCTCCCAAAGAGATACGAACAAATCACGACCTCGTACACACGACCATGTATGCTGACGACGCCGCACAGTGGCCCAGAAGTGGCAAAAAGTCATTCCCCCCTCCGTAGCGATAAATTTCCCTTGAATTGCGATCTGGGAGCTTGAATGTGATCGGAATCGTCGCTTTTCTGTATTGAGACACCGTCTCCCACACCAGGAAGCCGATTTTTCGGTTTTCCTATGGGACCTTAAGTATAGGAATATGTATCCACCTGGGAACCGGAATCATCGCCGCTTATCGTTGTTCTCCTGCAGGGTTTTTTAGACTCCGAAGACTTCGTAAAACCGACGAAATTCGTTCCAGCTGCCACTAGCTGCCACCTCAAAAGATATGCCACTAGGAATCACTCAAACGGCGTTTTTCGTAGTGTCTGATCAAGCCCCCGCGTTTCCCGCAATCCCGCTCGAGCGCTGGCTCTATATTATCGGCATTATCTCGGAAGTGAGAATTTCGAGGTGAACAACGGTTTGTCCTGGGTTCGCGATTTTCGCGTGTATCTCTATTTCCTATTCGTGACATTGGTCGCTGAACGAAGGGTTGGGGGAGAACCCGCGAATTCAAAAGTTGAGTTTGCCGCAGTCAGTGTTACGTTATGGTGTTTGGTTGTCGTAGTTTTTGGATGGTCAGAGTAGACATATGCATTTCCGAGTCTAGTGTGTGCGCTGTTCGTGGCCGCAAGCCACGCACAGCTCTCCTTCTCTCCGGCTCCCCAAGTTTCCTTGAGGAACTCAAACAACGACTCCGCCTGGACGAGACGACGGCTTACCAAGAATTCCTCACAGAGCTAGAGAAGAAAACGTCGATGATCGACCCAGAGCTTTTCACGTCGCCAGCTTCCTTTACAAGTGGATGGAAGTCCGACATCGCGTCACTCGTTTCTCGGTTCATGGATTTCAACATGGGATATGCTCCAAGAACTTCCGCCATGAGCCCGATGACGATTGCCGGTGCAATCTCTGCGGCATGAAATGTTCGAGATACCACGTCGAAACCTGCCCCTGCAACCCCTCCCTCGGCGATCTCGACAAACCAAACCGGGACGGATTACGGCTGTGATTTGAACTAATGAACCTAAGTATTAACTTACACGATCTGTGTGAAAATGAACGAAATGAATGATATGCTGCTCGACGGTAACCAATACTCGACGGCTGGGCGTCGACTTGTAAATATGATTTTCAGATACTTCATCATACGCAATCCAGCAGTTTATATACAGCTATACAAATCAATTATGCTTTCGAGGCTTCTATATTGCTCTCCTGTTTGGAGACCCTATCTGCGGAAACATATACGCCAGATTTAGAGTGTGCAATCATATTTCATACGAAGACTCAAAAACCGCTGTGATGTGACCTCTGTGGATGGTCTGACCGACATCGAGACCTTGTCCACCCTCGAGCCACATCGAGACCTTGTCCACATCCACCCTCGACAACATCCTCCATCTGTCCACTCTGCTTCAATCGCCTGTAGATTTCTGTCCGCACCGCATGTCGGGTCGATCGTCCCACATATTCGGCTTCAACTTCGAGCGTTCGTTTTCCCCCACGTTTGGCCTGGTGGTCGAGTGTCTCTCACTCGTTGTCAGTGCGTCCGTGAACGGAGCTTCGTTATTTCCAATGGAAAAGTACCTTCCTTCAAACCTCCGACCAAACCTCCGTTAAAAACAGCATCGCCGTCAGCCAGTGACCAGGGATGACGGCGGGGTGGTTTCTCTTTCGTCAGTTCATTGCAGATCCGGACCGCACCTCGACAATGTCCATGGTGTGGATGAAGGGAGGCCTAGAAAGGCTCAACAAGGATTTGGCGCAATTGATTAGCTTTGATTCGAAATGACTCCCGTCTTATACAGCGTGGAGCCCCGACGGTCGGGGAACGATTCGTTGTAGCTGTGTAATCGGGGACACAGCAGTCCAGGCCAAGCCCTGACCGTGATGGCATGCATCGCTCAGCATGCCCATTCAGCATTATCCTGTGACTGCAGATCCGCTCACCCGCGGAGTCCACGATGGGTGTTGCCTGATAAATGGGATACCATCATTAGTATCCTTATCTTCCCCGAAGGTGGCTACGGAGAATACAAGATACGGATCCGACTATCCCCCTTTCCCTGATGTTAAATGATCGACGAGACGAGACGATAAACGAGAACGAAAACGAGACAAAAAATACGAAGATATTGGCTGGAAAGTGCGCACGCTTGCTCAGAAATGCTTTATTCCGAACGGACCTCTGTTTTCTCTTGAGGGACATTGAACAGTAACGTTGACTCTTCATCGTTGTCGGACTCTGCGGCCATTGAGTGTGGCACCTGGAGCGGTACGGAACCCGCAGAATTCGATACTCTGAGGATAATCTGATTGGGATACGTCGAACCCCGGGGTCTCGGTTGCTGATCTCCGTCTCGTTCGTTCTC
Source organism: Neoseiulus californicus (assembly GCA_028455905.1). Taxonomy (NCBI): domain Eukaryota; kingdom Metazoa; phylum Arthropoda; class Arachnida; order Mesostigmata; family Phytoseiidae; genus Neoseiulus; species Neoseiulus californicus. The sequence continues at coordinate 3,903,039 of JAMQGS010000012.1, forward strand.
GATGACAGCCGCAATCAGCTTTGCCGCGTCCAGACATCGAGCTGTACTCGGACCCCTGATCTGAATCCAGGGATGCTCCCTTAGAATTACGAACGGACATCAATTCGCTAATCCCGATCAGATAGCGGGAATGTCTCAAGGCAAGGTAGCTCCCATCTCTGGCAGAAATTCTTGTCGAAAGATTCCTTCTCGAAGAAAGACTACAAGATGACCGACTCACCTCTGCAGTGGCAACAGCAGCTCTGCGAACGAGGCGGATGGAACAACCTGACAGATGCTCGAAATGTCTGAGCTGCTGACCTGCGACTCCACGGATTCTAGGAATGAGATCCACGGGAATATTGACATCCATTTGGCTCGTTCCCATCTTACCGCCCTGAAACACCGATCTCCGGTTGAACGAGCTCGACCGATGAAGATCGAGCTTCGTTGTTCCATAGAGCGCACGGGGAATCAGTGATGGAATTTCGCCCCACCAAGGCATTGAATATCCCACGCACAGCGCACCCACGCTGGTGGCACTCGGCGAGAGTCTTGAGCGATGCCGTCAAGCGCGGCCGGAGGCCCCACAGCAGCGTTCTCGTGGAAGTCAGGTTTTCGAGCTCCCATCGCGGCTCTCAGGACTCTCCCCCTACGCTCGGAACGCTTGAGGGTGTCGCGAGCGAGTTGCCCGGGCAAGGGGGAGGAGGGGAGGCTCGACGATTTTTCCTCCGTAGACCCCCTAGCGGACACGGTCAGTATTCGAATCTGCACCAGCGCCCGAGCCCCCGGATTAACAGTCACTCCCAAAGATGTGTATCATATTTAGAAAAATAAAATATCACTTCCCTGGTGTCTAGCCTTTCCGTTTCTCTTGTATCCGAAGTACACATCTTGTAATGAAGCCCCTTAGAAGATTTTATCGCGAAATCGGAGCAGCTTGAACAGGGTAGAAATTGTAACCAAGTGCTCGTATTCGGTGGCTATAGCGCATTCGTGGGAAATATTCTCAGGGTGTCCTCCTCTACGGTGGACCTACACGTAGCCATCACCTCAGCTCCGAACTCGATGATCATGTCGTATACTTCCCTTGTTAGATCGGAATGTCCACCGGCGAGCTCGGTGGACACCGGAGAACCTCTGATTTGGGCGGCCGAGACGACCGCAGCGCCTAAACTACCAAGCCGTCACACATTAGAACGCACATTGATGTCAATTCCAGTACCATAGTCCTCGCGAGCGCACTCGTTTATTGCTGAGGGAAGACTACGACTTCGTTTTTGGTCGGTCGGCAAGAGCGAGTGGCTGGGCACTGGGCGCAGTGATCGTAAGAGAGGCGCGGGATTTGAGCCGCGAACTTCGCGATAAGGGGAAGGACGATGTTTCTGAGTTTCCTTGAGATTCCTGTTCTTTGGGGAAGCTGGGGGAGATTTGAGGTAGCCTATGTCCGTCGTCGGGCCCTTGCGCGGCGACCTGCGAGATTTCGGCGGGCTCCGGGGCGTGGTTTGAGCGTGATGCTGGCCATTGCAAGTGGCCGCAAGTTGTCATTTATTGTTTAGATGTGTCACCCGTATCTGTGAGTGAACTGTGAGTTGAGTCTTTCGATCGTTTCCAACCTAACCTCAACGGGCTCGATGGCGGACGGCCGGTTACGCCTCAGCGGGTGCGAGTAGGTACAGGAAGCGCTTGGAAGAGAAGAAGAAGAAAGAACAAAAGGTCCTGGAGAAGACGAAGAGCATTCAGAGTTTTTCCCCCAAGAGCACCCCGCGATCTCAACTGAGAAAGCTGACGAATCGAGGTCTTGCACTCAGGGGCTCAGTAGAAACTGTTGGATCCTCTCATAATGGGAACTTCTTGATGGCGATGGAGCTGTTGGCTGAGTTTGACCCTTTCACGAATGATCACTTGAGGAAATACGGTAATTCGGGACGTGGAGTGACAAATTACCCCTCGTCCACAACATACGAGGAGATTGTTCGCATAAAAGCTGATATGTGCAGAAAAACCATATCTAACAACCTGAAAACAGCCAAGTACTATTCGATAATCGTCGATTCAACTCCTGACGTTTCCCATGTGGATTAATTATCCGTTGTTTGCTGAACAAGTTTGCTGAATACGTCCCTTGCTCTGCCCACACCCTCAATTTGGTTGGAAGCGCGGCAGCCAAATGTTGCTACGAGTCGAACAATTATTTCGCACCAGCCGGCCTTCGGCCGGCTGGAGCCGGCCGCTGGCGGGGGCGTCGCGAATCTCGACCACGGTAAGCGGAGCTGTTCATCGAGGCAAGCCGTCAGCTTACTCAACCTAGCACGGTGACGCAGAGCTCGCCTCCAAAAGTCGCAGTCCGTCGCCGATCGCTTGTAGGAAAAGGTGTTGGAGGGGTGGGGTGGTTCCGTTTTTCCGGACTTGCAGTCCATGCAAGGGACTGCAATGTCGGAGGTTCCCTTCGCTTGGCGCTTGGCGCTTGCCCGCGAGAGGCTCCTACGTGTTGCTGTGGCCACACAAATGGAGCGACATTCGCAAGTTCGCGTTCTTCACGGTGCGGAGACGTCGCACAGTGATCGAAACCAAAAAGTGGAAAACTATTACGGTACAGGCCAGCCTCTTTTCTGGATGCGTCATGGCTCGGAGTATTATCCACCATCGATTCCGGTACTTGCATCCATAGTTCCGGCATTTCTGGAGGCGAAAAACCTCTGAAACACACCGATGTCGAGGGTTTCTAGTCAAAGCCCCCAGCCGCCCGAGTTCCTTGGGTGCAAATCGACATGGGCTCCCACGTCGAATAGATGTTCCTCCTTGCTTTGAGGATCCTTGTGTTTTTGGGATCGAGACACCCGACTCCAAGGGAAGCCGTCATGGAGATCGATTTGAAACCTTTCTCCCGCGCGATTAGCAGAATCATTCCTTTGCGCTATGTATCCACCCAAGCTCAAAAATTCGAAACTGCTCACCTTGGAGAGGCCCAACATATTCTCGCAGATCCTCACGTTTGCTCTTCGGTGTTGATTGCGACGCGCCGACCATCCATATGAGGATCTGCGGTCGCCAGTTACATGTGCATGACATCGATTGGTCAGTTGGCTCCTTGGATGAGCATCGCTTTGGCTTCTCCGTGTTGCTCTCACTCCACAAAGGGAAGTCCACGCGCGAGTTCTCGTTCATCAGGCTGTCGAGGCATCGTCACCGCAACTTCGGAGGTGGCGCTCTATTAGCACGACTCCGAAGATTGCCATTGTGGCGCTCCATTGCGTCAGCGAGTTTACGACGGTTAAAAACTTCAACGCATTCGATAAGGGTTCCTCCGTTTGCGATCACCCATAGGCTGGTGATCAGAAGTGTCAGTAGCTTCGAAAAGTGGACGAAGCTCAATCCGAAGCGGCCGCCAGCGCGCCCTGTGACGTCATTTCCTGAGTTTTCTTCAGTCAATAACTGGAGTTCCATCGAAAAGTTTGCGGCGAAAATTAGTAGTCATCCATGGGCCCTCTGAATCTACCCACACATCGGATTCCAAAGCAATCGCGGCTCTCCTTCTGGCACTTGCCATAGACTCCAACGTGACAGACGCAGCCCGCCACCTAAGCCGTTTATTTGTTGTGTGGATTCGTTCAGAGCCTCTACAACTTCTTCTCACCATAAACCGCACGCTGGGACCGATTGATAAGAAACAACGTGGAAATGACTCCGAAGAGTTTGTCATCCACTCGTTGGTCATGCCGCGACGATGCCTGCAGAAGTTTGCTGAAATCCTGGACAACAATTTGCGATTCATTGGAAGCCATTTCCGTCGATCGTTCGGAAAAAGGCATAACTCGAGCGGAAGCGAGAGGACTGCTCGACGAGATGACCAAGTCTGAAACAGCGTTCATGACCGATTTTTGGGGCAGAGTTCTGGGCCGCATAAATGCAGTCAGCAAGAAACTGCAGAGCGAAGAAGCTGACATCGCACTAGTCACCGAGTTGTTGGACTCACTGATTTCGTATATGAAATCTACCCGAGAGATGTTCACAATATACGAAGAAGAGGCGAGAGCGCTCTCCGGACACTTTACCCACGCTGGAACCGAAAAGAGGAATAGAAAAAGGAAACGCTTCTTCGACGATAGCGACGAAGAAGAACAACCTCGCCCCGATGCGGCAGAAAAACTCCGAAACCGCGCGTTCTTCAAGATAATCGACTGTTTCGTCGCCGACTTGATCCGACGCAAGCATTCATACGACCAAGTATTCCGCAGATTCAGTGTTCTTTTCAACTTTCGCAATCTAAATTCAGCAGAAATATCAGAGGGAGCCCTGAAGTTACACGCGGAGTATCCCAATGATATATCCGAGGACATCGTCGAGGAGCTCCAGCATCTCAAACACTTCCTCGAGACGAAAGGCGAAGGATCTCTTCATGTCAGCAAGATCTGCGAATACATGAGGACTCACGATCTACTCGAAATTTTCCCGAACGTCGACATTGCACTCAGAATCTTCAGAACGACTCCAGCCAGCAACTGCACCTCAGAGAGATCCTTCTCATGCCTGAACAGGGTGAAAAATTTTCTTCGTTCGAGTATGCTCGACAGTCGACTGAGCGATCTAGCTATCTTGACGATCGAGTCGGACCTCGCAAATTTAACTCCGGTTGAGGACTTAGTGAAAATATTCTGTGATAATAAGTTCAGACGGAGGGTCTAGGAAGGCGGAGCAGCAATCAATAAATTCCCACCCGTTCGGCCCACGAACCATCAGAGTATTCAATGTTCGTATTCTAGCCAATCAATTCTACCTTGGCTTTTCGCACAGAAAAATTGGGGCGGCAATTTTCCTCAGCCTAGGGACGGCAAATTCCTAGATCCGGCCCTGTCTGTTGTACTCGAGCGATCTTCGAATAATGGACAGCTCCCTGAGATATTCAAGAAGGCAATTGTGATCCCGATACACAAGAAGGGCGACAGATCGAGGGTCACGAACAGAAGAAATGTTTCCGTGACGTGTGCGGCCTGTAAACTTTTCGAAAGTGTAATTCCGAGGACCATTATGGAGAACGCCTTCCCAGCAGTAGGCTTGGCGGGTCGGTATTTGGGTCTAGGACATTTCATCTGAAAACATGGCGGCCCTGAAATGTAAACAAATCATGACCGGGATGCCTTTAGCGGAGAGGCTCTCAGGCCTGAAAGAGCCGAGCTCATGATGGGAAAGGGAGAGGTGAAATCCGGAGGGTTGACGGCTCTTGAGAGCCGGTGGCTCCAGTACATTTCAAGGCCGAGCTCCGGGAGCGAATCAGTAACTGACTGATGATAATCTAAATTCGTTTCTGGATCGTATCAATCTGCGAGTATGCGTACAAATCGGCTTGGAGTAGCCCCTATTGCTGCCGAAAATCCTTGCCGAGCAAGGCTGCTCCGTGGATTTCTCCGCTTCGTTCTTCTACCTGATCAAGGTGCTTGTTCTATTCAGCGAATTTCACGATCGGCAATCTTGGAAATCATGATCGGATCCTGGTTGAAAACTTCTCGCTCATTCAGACTCTCGGTTCTAGCACCGTCTATTTGAGAATCGGGCTGCTTCTCCGCTATTCAAGAGCCGTCAAGATTCCGAATCGTGAGCGCTGTGCCCGGGTTAGCGCCAATTGGTAGGATTCAAAATGGCGCGTGGCAGACGAATTCGAGGATGAGGAGGTTCGAGAGGGCTGTTCTGCTCTTGCACGCCGCTGTAGCGTGACGTCGAAGCGAACGCATCGAGTAGGAAAGGTTAGGTTAGGTTTAAAACGCTCGAAGCTGAGTCACTGAACCCCCGTAGCAGGTGAGATCGCAGAGCGCCTCCGTTCGTGAACCTCCTCTCCCTCTAGAATCTCGGCCTCGATACTACCACAACACTACCACTTGACGTAGACCCCTGTGCCCTGCCATTCTCTCCTAGTCGAATCGGCTGCCCTTTCCCGCGAGCGACCGGTCTATGATGATGATGATGATGATCTGTTTACATTTCTGCGCCGCCATGTTTTTAGGGGAAACGGCCATCGTCCCGCACAACAAACGAAGAGCAGACGACGAGCAGTAAGGATGAACGCATGCCGTCGGAGGCGGGCGGTCGGGGGCACGGAGAAAATGTCGCAATTCCCGAGAGCGAGCCCGCTATGTCAGCGGAGAAATCGCGGCGGTATGCAGCGTTCTTGCGGTGGACTGTAGGTAGCGCGCGCCCTGCGACCTGCGACACAGGTTCATAGTTGATCTTGACGGATTCCGCGGATCGCACTAGCTGCGGGAAGCGGGTGACGGAGAAGGAGGTTAATCCTTCAATAATAGAGCCTGGCTCTCAGCTTCCAAACTCGCCTAACGCGTCCAGTTGTGGCCTCGGAAGTGCCCCCCCCGATCGGTTGCTGCGGGGTCCCATCCGGTCACAAACCTGCACTGAAACAACCTCTGGATTTTCGACAAGCGATGGAGCAGCCAGGTTAAGGGTCGATCTTCACCTGATGAAGATCTTCCCAAAGGCTTGGTTAGAGCCCCCACAGGTTCCTCACTAATCGCTAGCGTGGTATGCCACCCGGGGATGCCAGGCTCTACTATTGAAGGATTAACCTCCTCCTCCGTCACCCGCTTCCTGCAGCTTGTTCGATCCACGGAATCCATCAAGATCAACTATGAACCTGTTTCGCGGGGCGCGCGCTACCTACAGTCCACCGCAGGAACGCTGGACACCGCTGGGATTTCTCCGCTGACATAGCGGGCTCGCTCTCGGTGATGACGACGTTTTCTCCGTGCCCCCTACCGCCCGCCTCCGCCGGAATGCGTTCATCCTCACTGCTCGTCGTCTGCTCTTCGTTTGTTGTGCGGGACGATGGCCTAGACTCGTTTTTAGATGAAATGTCCGTTTCCCTCGGTATTTTTCTGATGGGCGGGTTGAGAATGAAAACAACAAAGCAAGAACACGCCAGATTGGCGACTTGACGGTTGGGCATCGATGCGTTTGCTAGTTCGTGTCATCATCTGATATCATCGAGCCAGGATGGCCTCGACGTGCTCGTGATCTTCCCGGATTCGAAAATCCAACCCCCAATCCGTAAGCGCCGCACAGTGGGCCGGCAGCGGTCTAAAATGGCCGCGCGGCGGTGGCGCTGCAGTCGCCCTGATTCATGCGTGAAGTAAACTCGATTCTCAAGTGAAAATAGATTTTGCGAGACATTGCTCCCAGATTCGGCCCGTAAATCTCGGTAATGAATGCAGGGTTGCCCTACGGAGCTCGTCTATTGATTCATCTGAGCTTTGGCCGATGCGTTTGAGATTTTTCCGGCGTGAAGGTGCGCAGCTTGGAAGCAATGCATCTCAGACTCATGCAAGAAACGTGCAAAGCGAACGGGCAGGGCGTTGCGGTGTACCGATTCGAGCTTTTTATGATTGTTCAAGCACCAAGCGAGGCCCCCGAAGAAATTTCGTATCCCCCTAAGTCCAGGCGCGTATACAGGATTTTCTGTCGGGGGGGGGGCCAAAACCGTTTCAATGGGCCGGGGAGCGATGATGATGATGATCCGTGTAGCGAGGGTCCATGGGACGGACATGGCTGTCGGGGGGGCGGGGCTCCCTGGCTAGGCTACTGGACCCCCTGTGCGCCGTCTCGCGGTCTTATGACCTAGACCCGGCGGTTCTTTTCTGTTAGGCGGGAGCCGAGCGTACTTTCTGGAGGGGGACTTACAAGGAATGATGAGTCCAAGACTTGATATTTTCATTTCCATACTCTTTATTCAAGATAAAGGATTGAGGCGTCTGCGGCAGCAGCGCCAAGAGAAAAGGTTGTGCACAACATTTGAGCGCGCCATGGTTTTAGGTAGGATAGTGAGTCCCAACCGTAGACGGTTGGGTTTTATGTCGAAGAATTTGTTGGCCAGGGAGGATGCTGTGATCCTCTTCATTGCACGTCGATCAGCAGCGGAGTGTAGGTCGGTGACCGTCGGAAGGAGCGAGGACACAGCTTGCCGTGGAACACCGCAGCGATCAGCGACCAATCTGACGAAGCGTGATCGAACTTTTTCCAGTTTGTTGACGTCACCCTTGAGACCCGGAGACCACACTGTAGCGCAGTAAAGGAACCTCGGTTCAACGAGAGAGCGATAAAGCTTGGTGTAGTAAGATGGTCTCTTGATGATGAAACTGCGCAGAATGAGATTGCATATGACGGACGAAGATTTGACAACTGAAGCCACATGTTCTCTGAAGAGTAGATTTTCCGGGAAAAGCACTCCTAGGTCTCTGACAGTGGAGACGATGGGGATTTGCGTGCCGGACATAAGATACACCGTGTCGCATGAACGCGTCATCAACGAAACGCATTTCGACACTGACAGTTCCATGCCGTTAGCGTTTGCCCACGCGATAACGCCGTCGATCGCCTGTTGAAGTCTTTGGCAGGGCGAGGTGTCAGAGATCTCCGTGTATACCTTCAAGTCAGTCGCCCTGATTCACGCGTGAAGTAAACTCGATTCTCAAGTGAAAATAGATTTTGCGAGACATTGCTCACATGGCAAAAACTGTTTCAATGGGCCGGGGAGCGATGATGATGATGATCCGTGTAACGAGGGTCTATGGGACGGACATGGCTGTCGGGGGGGGGGGGGCTCCCTGGCTACGCTACTGGACCCACTGTGCGCCGTCTCGCGGTCTTATGACCTAGACCCGGCGGTTCTTTTCTGTTAAGCGGGAGCCGAGCGTACTTTCTGGAGGGGGACTCACAAGGAATGATGAGTCCAAGACTTGATACGCGCCGATCGAGCTGAAACTTCGTAGTCTTTCATATGTCGGTGAGTGTAGGACAACCCTAGGATATCTCGTCCCCATAGCCAGTAGGAAAAAAGTAATCCAACTTCGAAATACGATGCAATTCCCCGTTGAACTCATTGCGTATGGGATTCCCCGGCTACCAAGCTGCATAAAGAGTGTTCAACATGACTTTCGAGGGTAACAGTGAATGCTCCACGCTCCGGAGGATTGGATTCTGATCGAATCTTCCGCTCCGGCCCCTCTCGCGCCGCGTGGTGCCGATTCAAAATCTTGTGACGGAGATCTAAGGGGCGGCAGAGAACGTCAGGAGAAGAACCCCGAGAGCATCACGAGGAAGTAGAAACCGTGGCCACTGTGACCGCTACAGGACCGCACAGCTATACGATTCAACCCCTTCTGAACATGAACGCTTGCCTCGTAGGTAAAATGCTCGTCAACTCAAAGGAGGTGGCGGATGAATTCGGCCCCCGAGTGACAGAATCCATGCCGAACTATGTATTCGAATCTTCTCGTCACATGCTCGAAATTCGGCAAATTGAAAAAGGGACTAGTGCTAAAATGGAGCGAGCAAGTGCTGGGTCCCGCCGTCGTTCACCTCCATGAGAAGAAGTGTTTGCTTTACGTAGACTCATGGAGCAGCCATACTGATCAGGGCCTCCACAGGATGGCGGATAAACAGATCGCGGTGAAAATCCTCCCTCCCGGATCAACCAGCATCCCGCAGCCACTGGATCCGACTGATTCTGGCAGTGGAAGGACTTCGCAAAGAGGGTGACCGAGCACTGCCTCTTCTTCAACTACCGCGTGGACACACGCAACGACATCTTGCGGCTCCAATCCTTGATCTTCAATCAATTCCAACATCCGAGCTTCCGGCCACCCTGGCTTTGCGCCTGGCGTTTGGCTGGCTTTGAAACGCCCGAAGTCAGCTTCAAGAACCTGAGAAAGATGCTATTCGAGGTGGACGAGGACTGCTCAACGGCCTCGTGCTATTATGTACCGTTCTTCAGGTGCATCTGTTGCTCAGAAGCTCTCTGTATCCAGTGTTGCTACATTGATCATCACTTCAACTCCCTCTGCGGGCGTAGGGTCCAAACTAATGAGGTCCCCTCCTGTCTCGCGATCGATGGTGTTACGATTGTCGAACCGAGGCTTATCGTCGATGCCCTCAACGAGCATTTTGCAGAAGTCGGGTTGAGGACTACGGCTGATCTCGAACAGGATCACCCTGTCACTCGAGATATAGAGTCGGAGTCGGAGACCAAGTTTGCGCTTTCTCCTATCGATTCGCACGACACTTGTCAAGTAATGCGTTCCCTCAAGACAGACATGGGAGACTCACTTGAAAGCACCCCTAGCCGCCTTATTGCGGATTTTGCGTACTTGCTCGCGGTCCCTCTGACCAAAGTTTTCAATTTGTCAATCTCCAAGGGTGTTTTCCCTTCCAAGCTCAAAGCAGCCTCGGTACTCCCACTTTACAAAGGAAAGGGCTCTAAAAGTGTACCGGGAAACTATCGTCCTATATCACTTGCGTCCTTTACATCAAAGTTATTCGAGAAACTAGTCAAACGCCAACTCGAGCCCTTTCTCGAGGAACGTGGTTTCTTTAGCAAACACCAGTTCGGTTTCAGAAAGGGTCGGCCTACTGAGATTGCCCTTTCCCATGTTGCCCACGAAATTGCTACTATCGCCGACCGAGGCAGGTGCTGCCTGGCGGTTTTTCTCGACATATCAAAGGCCTTCGACTGTTTGGGCCATTCTTTGTTCGGTGATATGCTTACTTATGTTATCAACCCTACTAATAAAGCGCTAAGGCTGAAAAGTGAAGCCTAAAAAGTCTTCTGATCTCGCCGAAAACGCGACACACAAATACAGATAATACACAGGCAGGGCTACGATAATTATAGGTTGTTATTATGGCGTTTGGTGAAACATGATATGCAAAGCCATTGATCGCATTTTTCGCAGCCTAGAGTTCACTTAGGCAGGTTGGAGGTCATCGGAGTTCGGAGGAAACGACTAGTTCGGTCGGACCATGTCTCGGCCCAAAAACCCGATTTCAGTCGGAAGATCTTGCCATACGAAAACTGGTTCTACGGCTGGCTAAAAAGCATCCGTTCCCGAGCCGATAGATTCCTCAGAGTCGCCGGAGTCACTGTCATCAAGGTCTGCTCCACTCTGTGGGAACTTCGTATCTGAATCTCACGTAGTCTGACTCTAACTTCAGCAGCCTAAATGCTCGCAAATATCGCCGTCGTCCTCCGTTGTCTTGAGGAGCGACGCAACCGACACGAAGGCTCGCTTGTATTCGCGTTATCCATGGTAGGTGAGACGTGGGGTGTTCCCGGTGCTTGCAAGTGCTGACGCTAGAATATTTCACTGATCCAACTTCGTTTTTGTCGCTATAATGCGGCGGGGATAGCGCCACAAGTCTCATAAGCAGACGGCAGACCACGGATAAATAGCTTATTCCCCCGGAATCAACTGGCGCCGCGGAATAACGCAATTCTTCTTGCTCCTAGAGGTCCCACCCGTAGGCCATCGCACCCCAGAGTAAAGCAGGCTCTGGTGAAGTCGAGAAAATATTCAATTCGAAGCCGCGATAACAACGAAGCCGCTCAGGGCTAAAAATACGGGGGGTCATCTGAGGGACGCCGGCGTACCTCATGACAGTAAAGCTGTTAAGTGAAGGTGTATTGATTATAGAAGCCCCAGTGCACGCTCACATACATTATATTAATTCACCTTCTCACATCGAGACGTTGGGAACATGCACACACTCACTCAGTACCTAGCTGAGCAAAAGAGACTTTTGAAAACGATCCTTTCACAAAAATCCCGATTTATGATACAGCAAGTGGTACCGGCAGGTTTATCGCCGCGATACGGCGCCGATCTTCGCTGCAGCAATCTTCATTGAGCACCCTGGATTCTGACCCGCTAGCTTGATTCGGAGAGTCGGTTCCACTTCGAGGGCTGCTTCTTCGACAAGCTTCATCCAAATCCGCGGGTATCGATCGAGAAATTTGAAAAAATCGCGGGTATTTCGAGGAAATCGCGGAGTTTGCGTAAATCGGGGAAAACCGCAGTTCCCGCAGTTTCCGCGATGTCCGCGACTGCCGCGACAAACCTTCATCCCTACCCGTGGGTATACTCCCCGTGTTCCACCAGAGCTCTTGGTGACGCGTCCTTTCCTCCTGATTGGAATCGGCGTGGTGCTTGGAAGATTGACCCTGGCCTCAAAGCCATCGGCGTTGTTGGTGATGACCGATCGGACAACCCTCGCGTGCGACCTCGGTCTTCCTTCTTCCGGTATGCTGTCAGCTTCCTTGGAGCACCCGTCTTCTTCTGGAGTCGCGGTGACCGCCTGATATGTTGCTTATGGATCAGTGGAGTCGATTACTCGAACTGAGGTCGTTGACGGGTTGGCTGCCCGGATCTGTCTGACTGAGCAGTCTCGACGTCATAATAGTCTCTCTCTTCTTCACTTCGCAAGCTCTGAGCTGACTTTTCGCGTTTTTCGGACCCCCTCAGTTTATGCATCGCGGTGCATTCCGGCATGATGACGCAATCTCCGCCTTTCAAAGTAGATTTGGCTGTCTTCTACTTTCTGCTTTGCGCCTGGGATGCAAATATTCAGCAACGGCAACTATTCCTCGCCGCACGAGGTTACCGAGAATATGAAACAGCGGACAGTGCGCACAGAGTGCTGAGGGCGCACGCCTGATGGAACTAAACACGAGTCCGATATTTTCGTGAGTTCTATACCTATGAGCGTGACAGAGCTCCATAGCGAGTGCCAAAATGGTAAATTGAAAGCAATATCGAAATAGGGGATGTAGTTTCGAGAAACTGGCCATGTCAAGTTTATCTCTCGTCGTGTTGAACGACACGTACCTGACTGTGGTTTCGATCCGTCTCGTGGTCGAGAGGGCCGCCATGACACCCGCTGAGAATGATGCCTTTGGTTTCTTCATCCCCACCTCTTTGAACCGATTTTCTAGAAAGGATTTCGTCTCAAAGACGTCGAGCCTCGCAGCTGAGACTATACCGTGTTGAATGATCCAATCGATGTTCCTGCAGGTCTGGGCTGCCACCAAAGGGAGCTGCCGGGTTTGGTCGAGGGCTGATACGAGCACGAAACAATTCCGTAGCCCCGGCGGAATGCTTCTCGGCGGAATCCTTCGTAACGGATTCTCGACAACACTCAGCATGGACGGAGGGAAGTCGCAAACAGCAAAGAAGCCGAGGAGACGATTGAGATTGGCCTTACTCCAACAGAGAGAGTTCATCTTACATCTGGTGATCGAAAGCTGTTTGGACATTCTGGTCGTCGGATCCAGGAAAGATGACATCACGGTATTCGAATAGAGGATCCCGATGAAGAAGAAGAATGCAAGCGAAACACAACCAAGAAATGTACCAGAATATCTAATGGTAGCAAATTTCACTTCTCGAACGGTTATGGTGCTGAGCAACATCTCACTTGAGAAGGCTAGTACCGATTCCCGCACGATCAGATGCCACGCGACGCTCAGGAGAAGAATTTCCGCCAGAATCAAACACCAGACCTCTTTCGTGAAAGACTCCACGAGAGCCGTGATGTCAACTGAAGCTAGGGGTATGAAAGAATGACAATCGGGGCTCGAGTCTCGCACGGTGACTGAGGATCCGACGATGAATCTGAGACCCTGGTTCGCCCTCGACGTCGTCGTCACTTGGTAGTTTAGTGTCGTTCGAGTTGTATTGCACTTGATTTGCACTTGATAGCCCGGTATGACGACGACAGGCCGGCGTTCAAGTCTTTCGCTTACGCGTTCAAATGAGCATGAACTCGGCTCCAGATTACACGAGCCCAAAGGCTTTGACGTGGGGTTCCAGTAGAGATTGGCATGATTCTCGAAGCACCGGGTGAGCCAAATTTTCTTCCCCGACCAAATGATCGTGGAGAGGCGCATGATCTCTGGTAACAATCGGGTTCTTTTGCGTTGCTCATCGGTCGTAGTGCAGACGAGGAACACGAACTTGTGACGGATATTTTGGATTAAATCCTGTCCGAACAAGCCAGGGCCTTTTGAACGTTGGAGTCCTGACAGGATCACCACGATCCTCTGTGGGGCGGCGAGAGCTTGCCGAAGTTCGGCATGCGCAACTGTGAAACCAGGCACTGGGAAAGCAGTGATCCTAAGCGAGAGGAAGGAAGCATTCGTTCGGAAACTACCTTGCGTGAGGACGCTTCCGAGGTCCAGAAGCATTATCGATGTGGGCTGTAGGCCTAGATTCTTTATGGTTGCTTCGGTCGAAACTATCAGGTCCATCGGATCGGCTTGTTCTTGCTGCCCTGTCGCTGCTCGCGATGAGCCCGAAGTCGAACTGAGGTTCAATTGTAGAAACACGAAGAGCGCTGTGCACAGCTTCATCATATCAAGACTGTTTGAGTTCCGGCTTCAAGAAGCGCGACGTGGACGAGTCTCACATTCGGAATGAGTTCGACTCAGCGATCTGCATCAGCGCGGGCGTTTTTGAGCCTCCCTGAGAGAGTATTGAAATTCGTAGCAAACTAAGAAGGAAGGACATCTCATCTTGTAAGCAGTGTGTTCCATCCTCGCATGGGTTTCGATCGCCGTCGGGCCCAGCTCGAAATGCAAAACAGCAATTGCAGAAATGAACCGTATCAAAACGTTTATAGACTTGACTCTCTCGAGGCCGGATCCAGGAGTGGTGCGGTCCCACTCTTAGGCTTGAATTCTTCGATCGACTCTTGATTCGCACTTGCAGCGGTTTCTAGATGTTTTGCGGCTAACCGCGGTCGACCGAAAAAAAGAACCGCACGGAATCCTGTTCGATTCTCTGAGCAAACCCCTCTGCCAAGCGGTTTCCTCCAAGTTGGGGGTGATCGCATCGAGTTCCGGGTTTCCTACTGCGCTGCCTGAGCACGGCGCGATTTTCTGCGCGGCGTCTTTCCGGTGACCGGCGGGTACTTGTGTAGTACGCGCCCGGCGGCTTAAACCACGAAACGCCAACACGCCAAAGCGGGGACTTGAGCGCGCAATCGATGCAATAACTTGCAGGCATCTGCTTGCTCGTGCCGCTCGCTACGCTCGCGGATAGGGAGGATTCCAAGTGCCCAAGCTGCAGCTATCACAGACTGATCAATAGCCCCGGCATCAGTTTCACTGAACTCGCCATCCCGTCTTTACGTCCAGCCTTAAGTCGCCGGGCGCGTTCTACACAAGAACCGACCGGCGTTCTGAGAGAGCGCGAAGCTCGTGGAGTGTTCGCACATGCGCGAAGTGTGTTCTACTGTATGGGTTGGACAATTCGTGTCGTGCGATCTAGCCTTCTGATCTGTGCTCTCCGGAATCGAATCCCTGGTATTTTAAAGAGGTGTCTCGGATTTGGTTCCGCGGAGCAGCGACAGAGAAACAAACGGACTTATTCTAAAACCAGCCGGCCGCGCGGCTTCCGCTGTTCCGATCTCGCCGCATTGAGACCTCCGCTGCACGCGTCGCCTCCTGAGTTTGTCGCCTTCAAAAGTGGCAGTCCATCGCAGATCGCTTACAGGGGAACTGGAGGATGGGCGGGGCGGTTTGTAGTCGTACTGGCATGGTCAAGATTCGCGCGAAGGCCGAATGCTTCCTTCGCTTGGCGCTTGCGCGCGAGAGACTTCTTGATGATGCTCTTGATCAACAAAGGGGCACCATGCGCGAGTTCACCTTATCCACGGAGTCGAGGCGTAGTCGCCGAATTTCCGAGGGCGCCGCTCCATTCGCCAATCGCGAGGATTGACACTGTTTATCTCCATTGCGTCAGTGAGTTCACACAGATGGAAAACTTCAACGCACTCCATGAGAGTTCCTCTGCTCGCGATCGGCTGCAGGCTTGTCGGCGCGCTAAGGCTTCGGGAGGTGAACGAAGATGAATCCAACGCGCCTCCTGACGTCATTCCCTAAGTTTTCCACGGTGAATAAGTCTAACTCTGGCCCTGCTCATACACCGGATGCCAAACCAATCGCGGCTCTACTTCGGGTAGTTACCATCAGTGGCGGATCCAGGCGGAGGGCGATGGGGCGACTCCCCCCACCTCGAGTCTGGCCTCTCAGGCGGACTATGAGGTTTAGCAGGGAGCATCCCTTAAATCATCTCTCTATAGATAAATGTTTGTACCCAACAATTATCAAACGAACAATCCAATATTTAAGCACATCATTTAGGAGGGAAAAACACTCCCGGCACACTGGAAATCCGAAACCGCCCCCTCGAGCGATTCCTTGGTCCGCCACTGGTTACCATAGAGTGCACTCCGCGAGCTACGCCGTAGATGGATCGCGATGATCGTTCGAGAGATCAGCTGACAGTGGTTGGCAAAGAGAAAGAAGCGCAGAGAGGCTCCAACCTACGGAGATTTGCGCAGAGAAAGTTCTCGAATTTGGCGCCGCGGTGATGCGGCGACTCGCGCCGTCAAGTAGCTCTTCTTTGGAGTAATGCTGAGCCCCTCTGCGGAGGATGCGCGCGTGTGAGCAGCCATCGTTCGACTCCGGCCAGCTTCGAGATTTGTGTGTCGCGTTTTCGGCGAGATTAGAAGACTTTTTAGGCTTCACTTTTCAGCCTTAGCGCTTTATTAGTAGGGTTGATATCAAAGGCCTTCGACTGTTTGGGCCATTCTTTGTTCGGTGATATGCTTACTTATGTCATGTTCAATAAGTTCGGTCTGGTTGTCAACTCTAGCAAAACTCAGGTTGTTCTTTTCCACACTCCTCGCAAAAGCATTGTCACCAGTGATATGTCAATCACTGTCCTTGGCACAAGAATCCATTTCAGTTCCACTGCCAAATGCCTCGGTCTTGTACTTGATCAACACATTAAATGGTCCGCTCACCTCCGCTCAATCTCGGGCAGATGTTTCGCCGCCATAGCTTCTTTGTCTCGCCTCAGGCGTACGGGCGCCTCCCGTAGTTTGCTAGCCCAGGTCTACAGGGCTCTGTTTGAGCCTGTTCTCACGTACTGTATCACAATCTGGGCAGGCTCCTACGACAATGTTATCCGAACAGCTCAGGTTCTCCAAAATTCTGCTATCAGAGCGATCTGTGGGCTCAAAAGAGATGCCTCCGTCTCCCCATGGTATCTCAAACTTGGCATCCTTAAAATTCGAGAACTCGCTATTCTAATTGTAAGAAGTGGAGTCCTTGCGTTCAAAGCCACTCGTCGTCTCTTGCCCTCGGAGGGACCGTTTTGCTTCACTCCCATCACCGCCAGGCCATCCAGAACCAACGCAGTTTTCCGAATCCCGTCTTACAAGCTGAACGTTGCCACACAGAGTTTACATTGTCGTCTCCCGAAAATCTGGAATCAAATACCCGAGGCCGTGCGCTCGTCAATGACCATTAACTCCTTCAGGAAGAAATTGTGTGATATGCTCCTTGAGAAAGAAATCACCTTTGGAGACTGATTTCCTTTAGATATTGTTCGTAACGAATATTTTTCAAAATAATCGGACCTATGTCAACTTGACAGGACTTGTGAATAAACTATTCTATTCTACTTCTACAATGGTGTACCTATATGAATCGTGCATCGAAGTTCTCGTCTGAATGTGGAGCATTCACTGTTACCCTCGTAAGTCATGTTGAGCACTTGTTATGCAGGTCGGTAGCCGGGGAATGCCATGCGCAATAGGGTTCAATGGGGAATTCCATGGTATTTTGAAGTTGGATTACTTTTTTCCTACTGGCTATGGGGACGAGATATCCTAGGGTTCTCCTACACTCACCGACCTATAGATGACTACGAAGGTTTCAGCTCGATCGGCGCGTATCAAGTCTTGGACATTCCTTGTAAGTCCCCCTCCAGAAAGTATGCTCGGCACCCGCCTAACAGAAAAGAACCGCCGGGTCTAGGTCATAAGACCGCGAGACGGCGCGGCGTGAGGAGCGGCGCCATATTGGCGGAGGGAGAGGGAGCGGCAGCCCGCGCACTTCGAATCTTGGAAGGTTCTTTCTGCGCTCTGGTTCTGCCTTTGGCCGCCATCGAGTCCGCTTGCTCAGCTGCGATGGATGCGATTTGGGACCTGGCGCCTGCTATTGAGGTGTTACCTGGAATGAACAGGTTGTGTGGGGCAACTCTCGATTTTCCAAGAGAATAGTGATGTTGAGCGGAGTCAAACGAACATCGCTCCGTGTTTTATTTTGCGTCTGACTTGGCAATCACTGATAACGAATCTTAACGCTGATCGGTTCCTGCTATGTTGAGTCGTTGAGGGAACAGAGATCCATATTTTGAAGCACTACTCACTAATGATGGAACCGAGAGAGGTATGATACACCGTATGTACACGATTCAAGCGTAATTTACGGTGGCTAAGTCGGGGTAAGGACACTTGAACGAAACGGACTAGATCAGAAAAAGTTGGTTCCCTTGGACTGCCTCGATTTTAGGCAGGCGCGTATCTACCATGAGGCTGGTGAGGCTCTAGCCCTCCCCCAGGTCTGTTGAGTTCATACTATCTAAGTTGAGACTCCCGACCGAGGGACTGATTTTCTGCAAATTTCACAAGGACCCGGCCCCTTGTTGAAAAAAATTAGCCCTCCCCCAGGAAAAATCCTGCATACGCGCCTGATTTTAGGTGCTCGAAGAACGTTCACCTATACGAACTCTCTTAGCGTCGTCTCAGTTCTTCCGTTCGTTGGTCAACGAGGAATGAAATTTGATTGGGCTCGGCATTGTTAGGCTTCGTCACAGTCGTGACCTTCGGCAACGCCGGTCGTTGATATCAAGCTATTATTTGGCAAGAGACCTACTCAGCTAATCA
The DNA here is from genome assembly GCA_028455905.1 of Neoseiulus californicus. Taxonomy (NCBI): domain Eukaryota; kingdom Metazoa; phylum Arthropoda; class Arachnida; order Mesostigmata; family Phytoseiidae; genus Neoseiulus; species Neoseiulus californicus. The sequence continues at coordinate 3,921,591 of JAMQGS010000012.1, forward strand.
TGATGATGGAGCAGAAACGATGTCCACCGATACGGCTCTTCAGCGACAACGCGTCGCAGAACATCGCGAGCACGAATAAATATATTCATATCACAGGCGATATACCGGATCCGAATCACAGAGTTATTCAAGAGATTGGATAATCCCTCAGAAGTAAGAATGGTTCCCGAAGGGATGCATCGCGCGGTAGTATCATACTGCTGATCATTTTGTTGGGCTTCGAGCGTCATCCACTGCTCAAGATTGTTTTCTGGGTGGGAGTCTCCCAAGTTTTCCACATCAGAAGTGCCCGGTTCCATGTCATCGTCAAAGGGGTGAGGGCCGGCAGGCACGTACTCGTCCTCCGAATTGAGGTCATCAGATATTTCTCCCTCGGAGACGTAGGTCACGGTCGTCGCATCACTGTCGTCATCGTGGAATCCGGTCGTGCCGGTCACTGCCATCTGATCTAGTGAAAACAGCAACATGACAGCCGAATCCGAGGGGAAGGAGGAGCACATTGCCGCTAGAGAGAACCCTCGGAGCCGCGCCAAACTTGGAACTGTCAGGGTGCTGCGCGGTTGAAGGGACTATTCAAAGACATACGAAGCGAATAAAAATCAATAATTCCGCATCAAAACCTGTTCCAGTTGTGTCAGCTCCACTCGAAACGAATTGATAGGCTCTTTTTCGAGTACGATAAAGTGAACTGGGGGGTCATTGAGGTAGAGGGAAGACGGAACTCCCACTTAGGGCGCTCTATCAAAGGCAGGGATGGGCAGTAATTGCGATTTCAATTACCAATTACTAATTAATTACTTTTCAATTACTAATTGATAATTGAGTCAATTACTTTGTTGAGACAAGTAATTTGTAATTCGTAATTAATTACTTTCCAATGTAATTGGCCTAGATTTTCAATTACATTTCAACTACTTTTCAATTATTTATTGAAGCACGGCCGAGGAGTGTTCAGAGTGCAAACTAGAGGTTGAGATTTCGAAATACCTTACAGAGGAGTATCTCGAAATCACGAATCGGTTCAAGTATCGGAACATTCTAAGAAATTCCAAAGCCTATAAAGTAGGACTGTCGTCTCCCGCTCCTGTCGAGCGACTTTTCAGCCTCGGGGGTTTGACGCTTCGCGATCTCCGGGGTCGTCTTAGCGATTCTACTTTGGAAATGTTGGTGCTTTCCCATTACAATAACTTTAAACTCTCTTAGACCTTGAAGTAGCTCGAGGATTCTGTCTCCTCCGAGCCGACTAGTTCGGCTTTTCTTTCGCTGCGAAGGAAATCCGGATAAAGAAAGCAATTGAAAAGTAATTGGAAAGTAATTGAAAAAGTAATTCAATTACTCAGTAATTAATTACTTCGAGTGAAAGTAATTGGTAATGGTAATTGACAAGGAATGTTCACGAAGTGCCCCCCGCCGATTTTGAAAACTGATAGCGCGTCTTATAGTCCGTCCCGAGAGTAGTCAAAGCCCACATGACCTATCGGCAGGTGGGCCCTTTTTGATAGTTCAATCGAAGTTTCAAAACTCAATCTCTATGGGGCTTCAACATGGGAAAATACAACGACGCCGGACTTCCCAATGCGAACTCTGATTTCCGCTTCTTTCGATGGACGGAGGGCTGGCTGTTTTTTTGGAGGGCGCCACCAGCATTTTGACGGCGGAGTCGTCCGTTCGAATTCGGCGCCATGGATGTATGTTTCTGCTTTGTTTGTTTCGGTTTGGCGCGGATTCCAAGTGATACATATTGTCGCGCTCACAGCAGCACGTGCTAGAGAATTTACAGTGTCTGTGACGACAATTCATTGTCAGATTTCGTCTTCGAAATGTCGATTCGGACGAAAACTTTGCTCTGCTTGCTCCAGAGAGAGCTGTCGGCACTGAATCTGGATTCGACGGACGCCGACGCCGCAAGACCGATCGAGAAGCAAGTCGCGAAAAGCTTCTTGAAGACTTTGGGAAGCCTCGACAACGAAGATTTCGTCGAGCTCGACACCAGCGAGGAATTGTACGACTCGCAATACAAAAGTGAAGAATTCGATCCCGTGTTCGAAGACTGTACGGCTGGCCGAGCTCACGAGTCTTTTTCGTACGAGTATATCTGCAAGGTGCTCGATTTCAAGGAGGCTCATCCGCGGTATAGCTTCGCGAGCTTACAGAACCAGTACAAAAGACTCCGTGATAAGAGCTATCTGTCGAGATTCAGAGAGTACCGAGCCTACATGGGTACCAACAGAGAACGTTATCGACAAATCGCGAAGTATTGTAAAGAATCGTTCGATACCGCTCGGGCCAACGGAGTCATCGTTCATGATCGGCTCATCCGAATGTGGGCATTACAAAAAGCGAGGGAGCTCGAGCTGACGACTTTCACCGCATCGCACGGCTGGATCGCGAAATGGAAGAACATCTATCGCATCTCATCTCGAAAAATTGTGAGATTCATCACGTACAAGCATCACAGACTTCAAGAAGAAATCGAAGACGAAGCAGCGAGCCTGATTGTGGAACACATGGATCAAATCCACGGAAGGTTCGATCCGACACAAATATTCAATACAGACCAATCAGGTTTCAATTACATTACCCGCACCAATCGCACGTTATCTCATATCGGCGAACGCATCACCGAAGTCAGCGTCAACGCTCTCGGACCGCTTACACATAGCTATACCATTCAACCGCTGTTGAACATGGATGGTCGTCTGGTCGGCAAGTTGTACGTCAATTTACAGGAGGTGAATGACGAGTTCGGCCCCCGTGTGGCTCCCACCCTCCAGCAGTTCCCAAATCTCTACATTACGTGCTCAAGATCCGGGAAACTCAACAGAGGCTTGGTCCGGGAATGGAGCAACAACGTGTTCCGAGAGGTTGTGGAGCGACTCCACGAAAACGAGTGCGTGCTCTACGTAGATGCCTGGGGTGGACACAACGACGAAGAACTGTATAGGATGGAGAACAAAAATGTTGTTGTGAAGGTATTCCCGAAGGGCTCAACCGGTTTGGTGCAGCCACTGGACCTGTTCTGTTTCCGACAGTGGAAAGATTTCGCGAAGAGGATCACGGAGCACTGTATGCTCTTGAATGTCCGTGTATACAATCAATTCCAACATCCAGCGTTCCGACCTATGTGGCTCTGCGGATGGCGCTTGGCTGGCTTCGAGGTGCCTGAGATAGAGTTCCCGCCCTTGGACGAGATGCTGTTCAAGTTCAAAGCAGGTTGTTCGACCGCGAATTGCAACCGCTTGCCCTTTATCCGTTGTATATATTGTCAAAAGGTTCTTTGCATTCATTGTTTCTACGTCCTGTTTCACATATGTAACAGATAAGGTTCTGACTCGTGCATCATAATAAACCTGAGGCGATCGTGTAATCAGAGTTCGCATTGGGAAATCCGGCGTCGTTGTATTTTCCCATGTTGAAGCCCCATAGAGATTGAGTTTTGAAACTTCGATTGAACTATCAAAAAGGGCCCACCTGCCGATAGGTCATGTGGGCTTTGACTACTCTCGGGACGGACTATAAGACGCGCTATCAGTTTTCAAAATCGGCGGGGGGCACTTCGTGAACATTCCTTGTGAGCTCAATTTCTTTGGGCGGTAATTAGTAATTGGTAATTGCAATTACTTTGAAAGTAATTGTGCCCATCCCTGATCAAAGGTTCCCGGAGGACCGAGGAACCGTTGGAGTGACAAATTCAAAAGAGCCGGAGGCGAATTTCGGCATTCTCTCGGAACGTGATGAACGCAATGGAGCGGAGTGGAGGTTTCAGGAGTTTGAGTGATGCGGCTCACAAGGGTAAAAAGATGTGGTGTGATCATGAAGGGAGTTACACGGTAGAAGGTGAGTCCGGGCCATTCTATTTCCACAGGAATGGACTATCCGCTGGAGGTGACGAGTTTCTGAGATTCGAAAAATGGCGACCGTAAGTATCTTCACTTAAATTCCTTAGCAGATAATGCTTTCTTAAGCCATGGCGCGCATGTTTCCTCTCGGTGGGTACCGGGGGTTATGGCCCTCGCGGGTCCTCCTGGCAGCGAACATGTTCGCACAAGTGTGAACGCGGCTTCGGGAAGCCTCCGCAAGGCAAACCAGTGTCATGGAGCTCTCAAGAAACCTTTCGTTATCACAGCTGTGTACCATATCATCAGTGGCGCAACTAGGCTTGATGGCGCCCGGGGCAAACTCACGAAAATGCGCAGCCCCATCGCACCCTTCCTCTGCCCCACAGTTTTCCTCCCTCACACTTTCCCTCATGCAATTCAGGAGTAATTCTCAGATCGACATATTTCGATAAGTTAGCTCATCATCACAATGATTTATGTATTACAATATCTTGATGCCCAAAGATCAACTTTACTGACTTCCGCTGACGCAAAACTTTCCACAAGTGAATCGAAATCGGTTTTCCCCGTCATCTCGTTTTCTATACTCAGGTGGGAGAGGTCTACAAGTCTCTATTGGTTCATCGAAGTCCTCAGATTTGAGAGGATCAACTCGAGTTTGCTTAATGATCTTTCACAGCTTGCGATGGGTATTGCTATCATGAGTAAGATCTGGCTAGAAGCTCGAGAATTCGGAAGAACGCTTCCTTGTCATTGAGCCATAGAATGGAGGAGCTCCACCGGTTTGCCGATGTGAATTTCGTTCTGAGCTCGTAGTAGCACCCCGCAGTCGCCGATTTCGCGATACAATTCCTATACGTGAACATCAACTTTATAGAAACCAGCAAAAGATCGGCATTGTGCTCCGAGCGTGTCACACTGATCGTAGAGGAGTCTCGTCCTAACTCGCAGCAAGCCGAATTCCTCACCTGATCCAGCCAACCGCTCGAATCTTTGCTACGTCTTATGGAGGAGCCCATCGATGGTAGCAAACCTAACGCGCCTCATATCATCTTTGCTGTCGAAACCGCGAGACTTTCTCCGCTGTCTCTTGAGAGAGATCTCGAAAACTCTGCGTAATTCCTGGCCTTGTTCGATGGCTGCATGAATCAAATTGAAGCGCTCGACGGAAAATTTTTCTTCGAGGGATTGAATGTCTCTGGCCAGGTTCCACATTCGCAGTCGAGCATGTCTCATCCAGGGGAATCCTCTTCCTTCTTCAAAAATCTCTTCACCCCGATTCGAGGCCATGCTCTCACGTATCGCGGAGGCAACCCATCGTATTGGTCATCGGGATCCCCACTATTCGCATTAGAATCATCTCTCGTCCGCTGGGGTCCGGAAGCTTCCGCCCCCAGCGATTCGAGGGGAGAGCCAACGTTCGAGAATTGTTATCATACGTCGCTTCGTTCAACAATAAAGGCATGCAACTATAGATGCACAGCCATCCGAAGTTTCCTCGTGGCTCTCCACGGGGAGAAAATGTTCACTCTATCTGATTCGGCCCTCGACTCTAGGCCGAAATTGCACTTGTAAACGCGTGTTTGATTCGATTCTGTCGAACAGAATATCAGAGAACCCGCTGTTATCGACAATTTCCCGCATACATGGCACTTTTGACGCTGCCTCCGGTAGTATGAATCCAAGTCCCGTTTTTGCGCCCCCGGAGGCTGCGCCCGGGGCACAAGCCCCCTCTGCCCCCCCCCCTAGTTACGCCACTGCATATCATTTCGGGAGAACATACGGTGACGAAATCTTCATCCAGCTCCGAATTGTTTATACCTACGAAGTCTCCGATCGATGTCCGTCTTTTCCAGCCGAGACGGGTATTGTCCCGTGACATCCAAGGTCTCCTTACCAGACGGAGGAATCGAATACGTCAGGGGTGTACACAACCATCCACCACGATTTGGAGGCTATGGCCCGGTCGTGCGTCGCGCAAGGAATCGCTGGCTCGAGTCCCTCCAGGAGAATCCCCAGTCATCAGCTTCTTCTGCTGTCTTGGGCGCGAGACGCCGCGCCGGTACCGCTTTTATTCAATCGCTTGATTCTGTTATCCGCTTGTTAAGCTTCGATGCTCGTCCATTGTGACCGATACTGATCGCCAATGAGTGCTAACGTGATTTGCTGTCCTCAGGATGCCGATGGGAGCCGCGGTGACGGTGATCCCGGTTCAACCCAGGGTCTGCTGTGCTGTAAACGATTCGATCACCGCAAAGGTTTTTCTTGCTGTACGCAGCTGCTGATCTACCAAGATGAACTAGCTAAGATGATCAATGCAGGTGATTCTTTTGACGTTATAATGTTCGACTTCAAATCAGCTTTTGAGCTCACCACCCACCGAAAGCTCCTGGAATGTGTGCCGACGATGGGTATCGGGCAGAAGATTGTGAAATGGATTGAAGCCTCCCTAACGCACAGGACTTTCAGGGTGGCTGTGAACGCATCCCTGTTAGCCGAATTTATTATTATTTACAAAGGACTACAAGGAGCCATAGATGACTTCTATGAGAGGACGCAGTCGTTTGACCTGATGTTATCCGTAGAGAAATGTCTTGTGATGCATTGTGGAACAAACAATGAGAAACGTGAATATTATATCAACGGCAAAAAACTGAATGCAACACGGAGAGCCTGAGACCTGGGAGTAATCATGACTACAGACCTGAATTACAGTGAGCAAAATTGAGAAGTTGTGAGTAAGGCCGCCCGCGAGGCAAACTCCATACTGCGGAGCTTTATGCTTTCAAACTCGAGTGTATATGTGAAGTTGTTCCAAACTTATGTAATTCCAATCCTGACATGGTGCTCTTCTATCTGGAGCCCACGCCTGAAGAAAGACAGAAAGCTCCTACAAGCTGTGATGTGAACCTCTGTAGAAAAATGTAAAAATCCACACAACAAATAAACGGCTTAGATGGCGGGCTGTGTCTGTCACGTTGGAGTCTATGGCAAGTGCCAGAAGGAGAGCCGCGATCGCTCTGGAATCCGGTATGTGGGTAGATTCAGAGGTCTCATGGATGACCACTAATTTTCGCTGCAAACTTTTCGGAGGAACTCCAGTTATTGACTGAAGAAAACTCAGGAAATGACGTCACAGGGCGCGCTGGCGGCCGCTCCGAATTGAGCTTCGTCCACTTTTTGAAGCTACTGAAACTGCTGATCAAGAGCCTGTGGGTGATCGCGACGGGAGGAACCCTTATCGAACGCGTTGAAGTTTTGAACCGTCGTGAACTCGCTGACGCAATGGAGCGCAACACCAGCAATCCTAGAAATCGTGCTAATAGAGCGGCACTTCCGAAGTTGCGGTGACGACGCCTAGACAGCCTGAAGAACGAGAACTCGCGCGTGGACTCCCCTTTGTTGAGTGAGAGCAACACGGAGAAGCCGAAGCGATGCTCATCGAAGAAGCCAACTGACCAATCGATGTCATGCACATGTAGCTGGCGACCGCAGGTCCTCACATGGATGGGCGACGCGTTGCCCCCAACACCGAAGGGCAAACATGCGAGAATATGTTGGGGCTCTCCCAGGTCAGCAGTTTTGAAGTTTGAGCTTGGTATGTACTGAGCGCAAAGGAATGATTCTGCTAATCGCGCGGAACACAGGACTCAAATCGATCTCCATGAAGGCTTCCCTCGAGGTCGGGTGCTTCGATCCCAAAAATACGAGGATCCTCAAAGCAAGGAGGACGATCTATTCGACGTGAAAGCCCATGTCGATATGGACCCAAGGAACTCGCGCGGCTGGGGGCTTTGACTAGACACCGTCGACATCGGTGTGTTCCGGAGGTTTTTCGCCTCCAGAAATGCCGGAACTATGGATGCAAGTACCGAAACCGATGGTGGATGATACGCCGAGCCATGACGCATCCAGAAAAGCAGCTGGCCTGTACCGTGATAGTTTTCCCCTTTTTAGCTTCGATCACTGTGCGACGTCTCGACACCGTGAACAACGCGAACTCGCGAATGTCGCTCCATCTGTGTGGCCACAGAAACACGAAGGAGCCTCTCGCCGGCAAGCGCCAAGCTAAGGGAGCATCCGACATTGCAGTCCCTTGCATGGGCTGCAAGTCCGGCGAAACGGAACCACCCCGCCCCTCCACCACCTTCTCCTACAAGCAATCGGCGACGGACTGCAACATTCAGAGGCGAGCTCTGCGTTACCGTGCTAGGTTGAGTAAGCTGACGGCTTGCCTCAATGAACAGCTCCCTCACTGTGGTCAAGATTCGCGACGCCCCTGCCAGCCTACTCATGGCAGCGCACCGACGCCGGGCCGCGGCAGCGGCCGGCTCCAGCCGGCCGAAGGCCGGCTGGTCTTCAATAAAAGCCCGAAGCAGCGGTCCCTAAAGTAGGGGGGCATGTGCCCAGGCGCGTATACAGGATTTTCTGTCGGGGGAGGCCAAGCCCCTTCATGTGGCAAAACAGCAATGATGATGATGATCCCAGTAACGGGGGTCTATGGGACAGGCATGGCTGTCGAGGGGGGGGGGAGCATGGTCCGCTCGGCCAGAAGCTGCTCGAAAATCGATGAAGATAGCATCAATCCGGGCAGACTTGTTGTTGAAGGTACTCACCCATTCGTTCAGAGTATCGGCAAGTTGAAGTACTGTTGACCTCCGCTGGCAAAACCCAAACTGATGACGGTCGAAAAGTCCCGAGCCTTCACAGTGCTTGACGATCCGCTCGGAGATGAGCCTCTCCAGAACCTTACTGGCGACGACAGTGATTGAGACATGCCTATGGTTGTTAACTTCATATCGCTTTCCTTTTGCTTTGAAGACGGGAGTGATCAGTGACTCATTCCAAGCATCGGGAACAACGCCCGATCGAAGGGAGAGATTGTGATTAGCCGCAATGGTTTGACGAGGCCAAGAGCAGCTTGTGTGTTCACTGTGACAAATCCCACCTGCTTGAAACCCCAATCCAAGGAAAACACTCAAGATTAGTGTACGGGCCGCAGCCGCCTCGGGGTTCAGAAGGTTGAGAGTGAGTACTCCTTGCGATTGTTCGCTCGAGCCGACCCGCTGGGTTGGCTCCCTGATTGCAACTGTGCAAGCGGTCAATGTGTACGTTTGAGCCCGCCGATTGACCGTCTGCTCGAGCTCTCTCTGAACCCTTTGGCAGCTCCGCGGACTTTCATTTATTAATCAGCATCCTTTAAATGATTGATTCTTTCGCTCGGGTGGAACCACGAGCCTACCTAAGAATCTTCTGGATACAACTTTCTTGAAATTCCGTTTACTCTGGAGAGCGGTCGCCGCGGCGTGACAGCTTGTCACGCCGCCTGGCGGCCTCCTCCGGAACTATCCATTTGCCTGCCGGCAGCCGAACAGCACGGTTGCTCTCGCTGTCGGCCACAGCTTGTGTGAAGAGTATGGGTGAGAGTCCATCCTGCATGATCGTGAGCTTTCAGCCAACGGAGCGCAACGCTCGATAAACCGTGATCTCGTCAACATCGACGTCGGCGAAACTTGGCCCAGGGTCACGACAGGGCAGCGGGGTTGACACCGACTCATCGTCGACCACTATCAATCAATGTTTATTCGCTCAAATGGAGCATCAAGATAAAAGTATACGTGAATCCGTATAAATATGTACATACGAATATGTCGGCTAGATCTTCAACAGTCACAACGGCTCTACCCCATGCAGACTGTTGAGGGACTTCACTCCATCACAAACTCCCGCAAGATAGGTTGAGCAGTGGCTTCCGCACCTCCTACAACGGCAATACGGCGACACTTCATGGTGTCCCGGTGTTTAACAAAGGACATGGTGAAATCCATGGACTGCGTATCTAGTTACAATGTGTCCACTGGTTCTTCTGGGGCCCTTCCATTCGTGTCTTCGCATGGATTCGGTGCCGTAGAATTCCGCATCGACCTCGTCGAACTTTCTCTCCTATCGGTGTATGCATTCGCGGTAAGCGTCCGTATGGGGTAGCGAGTCGATTCCTCGTTGACGTGTGGAGGCGGAGAACACGTTTGACGAAACAGGCCTTCATCCTGTCGAATGTCTCGAGGTCCCTGGCTGCGAGATCCTGCCAGATCACCTCGATTCCGAATGAAGCGACAGGTGCGACTTTAATATCGAAGAGTTCGAGAGCGGTGGAGATCGATAGAAGTTGAGGGTTCTCAATTGACCGCATTGCCAATATGGCCTTGCTGCAGCGATCATTTACATGGAGCGCAAAAGTCGCGGCAGTGTGATGCAGTGTTACCCCGAGGTAGCGGAAACTGTTCACAAATGCCAGTCGGTTGCCGCCGATCGCCAGAGTGTCCTTCTCGGTGATCCTGCCTCCCCCGCGGAACTTGAGGGCTTGCGTCTGCTTCGCGTTGACGGTGAGTTCGAGGTTCTTCGACACAGTGTTAAGTCTGCAGAGGGCCTGCTGGACTAGGATCCGTTTCCTGCTGTACACAACAATGTCATCTGCGTACATCAGGATCTTGATCTAGTCGTCGCCGTCGCACACCTCTGAAGGAAGGTCCTTCAGAAGGACTGAGAACAATAGCGGGCTGAGCGAATCACCTTGAGCTAAACCGTTCGTTTGCTCAAAAGGCTCATGCTCCACGACTCCATCATCAATAACGATATGGTTGACCTGAAGAATCGAAGCCAGCAAGTCGAGGAATGTGTTCGGCACCCCGACCTCCGGAAGTGTGCTCAAAACCTCGCACCTTGGTGCTGAATCAAACGCCGCACAGTGGTCCAAAACGACTTTTTAGGTGGAAAAAATTATTTCCCCGAGTCATTCGACTGAACCGAGTGCCATGAACACAGAGTGGCTCATGTTTCGATCGATTTGGACACCGGTGACCGAAGAAAACGTCGGTTGGAACACAACGAGTGAATTCGACGCGACGGCTGTAACCATTGCTTTCACGCAACAAGATGAGCTTGACCTCGCAGAATTCGACAATGAGGAAGATGGGGTGTCCATAAGCTCCTTCGGCAATCGCGATTTGAGACGATCATCGGAGGCATATAGCGAGAGAGAAGCCGCATGCGATAGATTCTCGGGTTTGTGCTCGAGCAGCGGAACCACCATAGACTTCCGCGACTTGGCACCGGAGTCGGCAAAACTCTTGCGCGGGCGACCTGAGTTCTTGAGCGCTTCTCTCTGCCCCGATCGCACTAAGAAAGCGAACGGCTCTCGGTTCTCGGTTCTCAGTCCAGCCGATCCGCTTGCTGCGAGGAGGATATCTCCGGACTATGGACGATCTCTCCGTATCTTCCGCGCAATTTTGCGGCTTGGCGGCTCAGAGCACATCTCAGGGCGGGAGGGTTGAGAACCTCCTCGACCTCCGCCTGGATCAGAACCTCCTTCTATAGCGTTCCCATGGCTCTTCCGTGATCGGCCGCGATCCAAATTTCAAAGAAACGTCTTCGGGCAACTGCTACTGATATGTCTGGAAATATCGTTGTAACTCAGAGCGCGCTGGGAAGCGGGAGTCAGGAAAAACATGGATGATCGTAGGCAACTTGGTGCTCAATTCACGGAAGTTTCAAAACGGGGGCAGACGGGGAGAGTATATTTCCAGCCTCATGAATATCGGTGATTTTTGCACAATCGAGGCCGCTCCCTGAACGGCTCCAGGACGGCGCCCAGTCTCTTTGAAAACGGCGCAAACCCCCACGTGTGGAGCCAATATGGGTGTCACTTACCACACATGATTTTTTTCCCAATGGAAAAGCTTCAGAATGTGTTTTTGTTCCCGGATCCACCACAATTCGCGCCCGCGCTCGAATTGCGCTTCTCGCTCCCTCTCTTCTTCCCCCCCTCTCCCAACGAGGTCTTCAATCGACAAAAACAACATGGTCCCCGACTGTACAGCCACTTGGCAGTTTATTCACGCATCCAAATCCGGAAAACCCGGACATGACTTTTTTCCACCTATTTCAGCGTTTTGGACCACTGTGCGCCGCCGTGTAGTCGATCGTCGACCACTGGCACTGAGCTGAAGTGCTGGGCAAATACATCAGCGAGGGATGATGGTGAAGTATGGACTGTTCCATCACCGGTCCTGATAAGGGAAACGTCCTGACCTCCGCCGACACGACTCTTCGCGTATCGGAAGAAATCACGGCTGTCCTCAGACAAGGCAACACGAGACTCAACCGAGGAAAGCTCGCGTCTCGTGAGCTTTTCAATCTGACTGAGCGCTGAGCCGTGACCGGGCCACATGATCAGATGCATCATGGGCTCTCTGAAGGGAATCATACAGGGTCGCAATATGCGATGAGAGACTATTTTGCTTAAAGACGCGACGCGATGGTATAAACACCTCGAACAGGTCATTCAGTAATCGGATGAGATAATCATAGAAGGCATTGATATCCTCCTCAAAGGAGAAGGCAATATTTCAATTTCAATTTCAATTTACGGTCTCTTTATTCGTAGGAACAAAGGGTTATGTGGACGACAGCATCGCCAGCTGAAGAGGTTGTGTACTGCGCGGGAGGAAGCAATAAGCTTGGGAGCCACTGATAGGCGGGAACGGAGTTGGTTTGTGTGAACGTTGAAGTAGTGCTCTCGGCGGTCGGACCTGAGGATACGTTTCAGCGCTCGAAGGTCGGCCTGTACGTGCAGTTGTGAAACGGGAGGGATGAGGTCGCCAATGGATTTGGGGTCGGCTTTGCAGCGGACTGCCACGGCGCGAATGAATTTGCTTCGGACTTGTTCGAGTATCTTGCGGTCGCTGAGGAGAGCGGGCGACCACACGGGGGCGCAGTAGAGCATGCGGGGCTCGATGAGTGAGCGGTAGAGTCTGACATAGAAGAGGGGGTTTCTGACGATGAAGCAGCGTAGGATGAGGGCGGATATGACTGAGGACGACCTGATCACCTCTGCGACATGTTCGCGGAAGAGTAGGTTGTTCGCGATGAGGACCCCGAGGTCCCTGACAAGTTCTGTTCCTTGAGCGGGGTGCCTGCAAGATGGTATTGGGCGGTGCCGGGGCGCGTTTTGAGTAGGACACATTTGTCGGCCGAGAGCTCCATGCGGTTGAGCTTGGCCCTTTCGACGATGTTATCGACAGCTGTTTGGAGAAGAGCTGAGGATGATGGGGAGTCAATAGCGGTATAGATTTTAAGGTCATCGGCATAGGCCTTGAAGGAGATGCCCTCCGGAATGTAGTCTCGGATGTCAAGAACGAAAAGATTCCATAAAAGAGGCCCAAGGACGGAACCTTGGGGGATACCGGAGGGGGAGGAGGCCACGGAGGAGAAGGCCTCGTCTACACGAATTTCGAAGCGTCGATCAGTGAGATATGCGGTACACCATGCGAGGACGCTGTCCCTAAGACCAAGGGCAGCCATCTTTGGGAGAAGCAGTCCGTGGTCGACGCGGTCGAAAGCTTTGGAGAAGTCAAAGTAGACGATATGCACTGGTCTTTTGAGAGTGTGGTTGATGCCGAGGTCCTGAACGAGCTCGAGGAGTTGGGTTTCTGTTGACCGCCCCTTGGTGAAACCATGTTGGTCGGGGTCCATGAGGTTGTTGGATCGGAGAAAACGGACGATGTAGTCGGCGACCAGGCGTTCGAGAACGATGCAGGGAATCGAAAGCTGGGCTATGGGTCTGTAGTTTTGGACGGATCGGCGGCCACCTTTTTTGTGTATGGGGGTGACGACTGCATATCTGTCCAGGGCATCGACAGCAACTGAGCTGTGATAGAATCGAAGTCGGCACGATGAAAATCAAATAGTCGTCGGAGAGGGAGTTCAGCAGGTCGAGTCAGGTGCAAGTCAAAACGGATTCCAACGTGGTCCGACTTGAACGGAGCAGGTAGGGTACGAAGGTTCAGTAAGGTATCCGCATCTTCAGCGAAGACCAGATCCAGTAGATTCCCTCGACGATGGGTAGCTTGGGTGACGAGTTCAGTCAGTCCCTTAGACTGAAGACAGTTGCGAAAAAGTTCTTCTGATGGATGAGGTCCGGAGGGTCACGAAGAAACCGGAGTTCAATGGGCGGCCGCTGAAGCTGAAGCTTGATCGCAGGACCTGATGGTCGTTGACGTTGGTCATGATCGAGCGGGCGTCGCGAATTTCATCCGCAGTGAAACTCGTGTTATCATGACATCCGGGTGCAACGCCGATCAGCGCCGATGATGCTCTAGCTCTCCAGGCCACCATCTCTGCTCTAGCTCAGTTCAACGAGCCATCATCGCTCTCTGTACAGCCACGACCACAGTCGAGCTCGCCGACAGAGTTTTCGCCCTGCTCCTCAAAGATCTACAGAAAGCTGGAACGGAACTCGCAGACCTGTTGCGAGAGGACCCCGAAAGCGAGGTCGCGACAAGAAGAACGGTGTTATCGACCGCTCTAGCCGTCCTTGAAAATCGACGCTATAGTTACAGCTTGGAGTCCTCAATCGGTATGCCGACGCCTCCAAACGATGAGATCTTATTGTTAGATGTTTTAGCCGAGATCACCGGAGCTCCAGATTCTGCCTCCTCAGATATCGACGACGAAGATCGCGGCCCAATTTAGTTTTCAGATCGACGGTCAGCTCGCAAACAATGACATCCACTCTGTTCCGATACTCGTGGGCATTAATTTCGGCTGGGCGAATAAACTGACCGCTGGTTGATCGACCGTTGATTCCCTGGAGCTTCTGGTAATAAAGCTGACCTATGTAGAGAGGTTTTTGTCATCTCGTCGGCTGGTTCAGACAAGAATCCGGCATGAGTGACGTCGATGATATAAGCGAGAACCATTTGGACGAGAATATCAGCGGACATAGCCTCGACAGAAGATATTCATCTTTTCCACAGTCATCGAGTAACATCTTTCTCAGCGCTCACAATGGAAGAAGTCGGAAGCTTGGGTTTTTCACTTCCCTGTATGCGGTCTTTATTCATGCTTCAAATGGGTCAACTGAAAAAAACAGCGGATTCACAAAGCTTGTGCTTCGTCCATATAGGAGATTAGAACGCTAGGAAGGATACATCCCATGGGGCTCGACAGTTTTATCGATCAGTTTCATTGGATGCGTGATCGGATTCTCCGCAAATTCAGAGGAAGCGCAGGGAAACGAGAGGAGCCGACTGTCCATTGGAGCTTGCCTTAGGGTCGTCAAACCGTTGGAACTAGGCATAATCTTTGGGAAGCGCACCCGTAGCTTCACCGTGCGCCTCCGATGGGCTCAAGTCGAGTGAGGGAGACTCCTGGTACGGGATCAGCCACAACAACAGACTGATGACCCAATAGCAGAATGATCTAACCTTCCAGATTGACCTATTGAAACCGATCTCTCCGATGGTAAGTTCGAGGTATTGGAGAATTGAGGAGGCTACGACGAGCGGCTTGAAGGCTAGTCATCTAGAATCTAGAGCAGTGGTTCCCAAACTTTTGAGTCCCGCGTACCCCTTCGGCCGCATTCTGGCCGTCGGCGTACCCCCGAATCAACAACCTGCACACACAGGAGGTTGTTTTCCAACATTTTTCACACCTGAGCTCTCAGAAACGCCCGAAATATTCCATGTGTGCCGTCATTGAACGGAAAGTTGTTGTGATTTCGGGACTTGAGACCCGATATCCACGTTTACGATCCTTGGTCGAGACCATCAGGAGTCTTCTCGCGTACCCCCACGAGCCGCTCCGCGTACCCCTGGGGGTACGAGTACCCCAGTTTGGGAACCACTGATCTAGAGGATAGCAACGACACTTTTTCACGTTGGGGTCACATGGCCGAGTGTCGATGCTTTTGCACCAACTCGCTTTTATTCACTTCTGATGCGTTAATTTCTCTCTCTCTCTCCAGTGGCGCGATATTCAGCGTCGCACGTACGTTGCCATGAACTGATCCAGTACAAACAGCTGTTACTATTCTATCTGAATATTGAGCTTCGTGAGTTCCGAAACGAGAGAATTTCAAAGATTGGTTTATTAGATTGAGACTTGGTTGGTCTAGTGAGAAGATTTGCTAGGTATCTAGCCGCTCAGGGAGCTTATCTCCCCAAGGGCCCCACACTGGGTCACACCTCCGGCGATGAGTCTCGCATTGCCTCTCATATTGAGCTGGCTGAAATACTATTTTTAACATGAGGCTTCAACGCTGAAGGAGGCCACCAGACTTCACAGGAGCATGGCCCGGAAATGCTCCGTCGCATGTAGTAGGTGATTAACGTCCGCTGGGAAGTTTCCGTTCCCTCCCTTGATTACGGCGGGCACGAGTAGCTGTCTTAATTGCTCAACGGCTTGCCATGGAAGGATGAACTTTTTACGGCCGTGTTTTAGAATTCGGAAAGGCGAACCTCTCGCGAGAGCCGACAGTAAACGTTCCAAAATGCTCTCCATGGCTCCGGTCGAAATATTCCTTGGGAGTATCAGCCTCGCATCATCTGATGCTACCGCGTACATAAACATCACGAGGCTGCACAGAGTGTCTGCAAGTGGGTACAACGCGAATGACGGTATTTGGACTCTCGTGGCGCATTCGATCATTCTTTTCAAGCCAGCTGCGTTGAAAACTTTCGTAGCGTACACGTGAGCACGAACGCTTTCAACTGGATCTAGGATCCTTGTTCCTTTGCAGGGATTGAAACGACCGTCGTAAAACGTTGCGTTCGCTCGGCCTCTCTTAGAGACGATCATTTTGTTTCCCGCTCCATTGCCACTCCAAAAAACGATCGGGAGAAGTGAAATGAAGATCGTCCTCATATCGCATGAACCGTCTTCATCCACGGGTCCACGATTCACCACTTGTGCCCTGAGGCGGACACTCTCTTTCACTCCGCGGGCAGAACAGAGCGGTTGGAGAAACGTTTCAAACGTTTCAGTCTTCTTGCATACGGCGGACATATTTGATCGGAGCAAGCCGGGCGTTGGTGAGCTGAGATCCATCATTAGCTTGTATTCAGAACTTTGTTCAACCGATCTGTCATATTTCGAACATGACGGCCTTCTAGGTAGGCAGCTGAGTTCCCCTCCGTTGTCAAAGTCATGCGTCAAAGAAAGTTCTCCCATACGGCTGGCATATTTGCAAGCTGCGCGTCTATGAACTGAGATCCATCATTGGCTCATTTTCCGAAATTCTCTCATCCGATCTGTCACATTCGTAACCTTCACGATGCTTGAGGAGTGATGCTTTGAAAATGTATTAGTTCAGCAAGGTACGGAAGGCGACCTGGTTTTCTATTTAAAATGCCTCCCAACTGAGTTCATAGTACTGTGAAAGAACCGGAAGTGTGAGGAACCGAGTCGGCAGATGGAAAAGGAACGCTCGCCGGTGGGGACAACGGCGCATGCGAAGAGTGTCTGTCGTCACCGTAGGCAGAAAGCAGAGGCCGGAGTGACTGTTTGAGATCCGACGACGAATTCCCATGTTTTCCTTATCCGAGACAAGTTTTGCAGAATCCCGGTGACCTGAGTCCCGCGTCCGAACTTCCCAACCTGCCTCGCCTGTGGTGTGATCTAGGGACCTTCGATCTCACGCTCGAAGTTCATCACGGAGACGATGTTATTGGATGCTCGAAATCGGCTCCACTCGGGCTCATCAGGGTCATGGAACGAACCATAGCAAAGTATTTGGAGGAAATAATCTCAGCCAGACTCCGAATCGTCAACCTCCTGAAAACAGACATCATTGTCGCTGCGACTGACAGCGCCAGCAACGTTCTCAAGGCCGTCGAGGTACTCGGGGTTCGGTAACAGGAATGTTCCGCACACTGTCTGGACCTTGTGGTCAGCCAAGTCTTCTTCGGAAGTCAGAGCTCAGCGTTTGAGTTGACAATCCTCGGTGGGTCAAGTGTTAACGGCGCACAGTGGGCCGGCAGCGGCCAAAATTGTCAATGGAGTCCCCATTGAACTCTGCGGCGAAATTTGTTTGTTTGAAGAGCATCTATTATCATATTTGGTGTATCTCGTCCTTCAGATTGTTCACACTGCACGTTTAAGGATCTTATCAAGGTTTCTGCCTCTGGGCATTTATACAGATGATACTTTTCGCAAAGGCGACCGCATAGTTTACACCTACAAGCTACCTATATCCGCTTCGTGTCTTCCGGTTGCAGTACAGATCTCGTGATGGAAGCCATAAATGGCTCCCCGCGTTAGTCGATTGCAGCCGCGGAACAGCTGGCCTTTCCAGTTCGCGTTCTGCATTGCGGGGCAGTTGAGGAAGTCTTCCTCGATGTCTTTCATCTTTTCGCTCCATCTTTTTCGTAAGTTCTCGAAGGCGGGGGTTACCGGGAGGTTGTACCTTGACCTGATGGTTTCCGTCATCTGCGTGGTGTCACACAGTCGGTAGATCATCCTGTTTCTCGAAGAACGATGGACCTGCGGTGCCAGCTTGAGAAACCCTGCTTTGAGTTCATCAAATCTCTCCAGTTGATTCGTTGACATGTGTTCCCACGTGATCTCAATCCCGTAAGCGGCTATCGGCAGGATTTTGATTTCAAACAGAGCGATCGCGGTGGCGAGCGAGAGTTCGTGGGGTTTTGGGATCGAGGCGAAGGCCAGAGCGGCCTTCTTCATCCGGGCCGCCAAGTGCCTCGAAAGCGAAAGACCGCTGCGGATGAGCTCGATCCCCAGGTAAGAGAAGTTGTCGACTTTCTCCACCCGGCCCCCCCGAGAGTCTGAAAACGTCGCCCGACGCCGGCAGGCCGCCACGGCCGAACTTCATGGCCTTCGTTTTGTTCACATTGATGACCAGATCGTTCTCGTCCGAATATTCTTCGAGCGTGGACAGTGATTTCTGAAGTTGAAACCGGAAGCGAGAGAATAGAACAGCGTCGTCTGCGTACAGTATCACCGACACGAGATCGTGCTTCGCGGCGATGGTAGCGAGCAAGTCACCTAGCAGGACAGAAAATAGCCGGGGAGAGAGGTTGTCGCCCTGGGCGACACCGGTAGTCCGGGGGAACGGGGGCAGTTCCCCGACTCCATCTTCAAGCGCAACACTGCCCTCCAGCATCAGTTGTCGCACCAGTTCAAGCATTTCGCCGGATACGCCGGCCCGGGCTAGCTTCCCAAGGATCTCATCTCTCGGTGCCGTACCGAACGCGGACTTGTAGTCCACAAACACGGCGTAGAGCGGGGGGGGGGGGGGGGGGGGGCTCCTGTTCGTTACAGACGTCTTGATTTTTTTTAGCAGCGCGTCGCAGGCTAGGATCGTTGATTTGCCTCTCTGGAAACCAAACTGCTCCTCAAGAATGACGTTCTTGAACTCGAGATAGCGGTCCAGTCTTTGCAGCACCAAGGTCGATAGAAGTTTACTGAGGACGCTCCTTTTCGCAAAACCTCTCCAGGGGGTCGGGTCGAGCGCCCAGAACGGAAAATGGGAAAAACGGAAAATCGATGTTCCGTTTTCCGTGCCACGAGAACTCAGGTCCATGCGAAACACGGAAGTGGAGCTCAAGGATCTGGGCAGGGTTGTTCCAGCTGCCTTCAAGCAGCTTGCGCCAGCCTGGAGAGGGTTTTGGAGGCCAAGGAGAGGGAAATTGCTGAGACAAAGCAAGCATCAGCCAAGCACTCGCTGTATGGAGCTGTATGGGCGAGATGACAGAAGCCGTTAGAGGGAATCGCGGAGTAGAAGGCATGTATTGAGACGGCGGCAACGCTGGAGGATCGTCTCGCTGTGCTGGTACATGAGCCGCCGGACGGTGCTCTGACAAGGGAAGTGTCAGACGCTGGGTCGGCGTTTCGGAATGGAATTCTCAGGGTGCATCCGGATGATCACTCGGGGTCTCCTGCTGCAATTTTTTCCCCGAATGCACACGAGAGGATAAGGATAGATTCTGCGGATGGAGCACTCCAAAGGTCTGCGAAGGGTAAACCGCACCCGTTGCTTGGTGCGCAGGACGTTCGACTGTCAAGGCGAGGCGTTGCGACGGTCGATCCCGGACTGCGCCGTTTTCTCCTCCATTCCATTACGATTGTTTCCGGGCAGATGAGGCTTTGGAATCTAGACGAAATGTTTCAGTTTGAAGGCTTGGGGGTTGCTTGACCTAAACATAGCTCGACGTTCCGGTCATATGGTCATACGTTATCACAAGCTAGTGGCGCGCCCGGAAACACGCAACGAGGTCTGTCACAAACGTGCTATTACTGGTCTTTTCGCATTTTTTGTGGGGTGTCGAAATGTTCGCAGGAACAGTTGCTGTCTGACGTGAACTCTCCCAAGCCTGCTCGTGGTGACCGAATACTTGCTCAAGTCATCTTCAAAATCATGAAAGTCATGGGGTTGAAGATGCTGAAGAAGCAGAATTGATCACCGGAAAACTCTTTGAAATTTTTGAACAGGATATCGATGAGGCCAATGATATGAATACGGATGAGTCGCCACGAACCTCAGTTTCGCTCAAGTTCAGCGGCAACGATTCTGTCCCATTAGATCGCGCAAAGGAGGCGCTTGCATCCTATCGAAGCAGTTAGGTGGGAAACCGGAAATTCTCCCCAATGGTCAGCAACTACAGTGTCCTCAGAGTGAAGAGCGACATCGTCAAATACTTCGTTTAGAGCGAGACGAAGAAGCAGCACTAGATCAGACGAAGCGTATGAAGAATCTGAGCGATCACCTCCGGAAGCAAGTTTTATGTTGGAATGCGCGTTACCACGATTCGTTATCACGACTATGCCACGCATGCGCGTGGATCGGATAAGATATTTGAGAACGTCCTTTCAATAAAATACACACAACGATTTCGCCCTGTATGTCGACGACGGTCTTCGCATGGCACGATCAATCAACGTCTTCGATAGGTTCCTGGATTCCCTCCAAGAAACTTTCAAGATGAACAGAGGACCTGCAGACTGTTTTATTGGGATTGAAATACAGCGTGATAGAGACAAGAGAACAATCAAGATTCACCAGACGGTGTTCATAAAGGAAATTCTCCAGCGATTCTCCATGTTGAATTGTAATTCCGCTTAGACTCCGACTCAAACGGAGCTGGTCTTGAAACGTAACGTGGACGCAGACGGCAACGCCCTAGAAGCGTATGAAGCCCCGTATCGTGAGCTCATCGGCTCGTTGCAATATGCGGCTGCTGGAACACGCGCTTTCCGCGTCAACTTTTACGATCATACCTAACGA
Source organism: Neoseiulus californicus (assembly GCA_028455905.1). Classification (NCBI taxonomy): domain Eukaryota; kingdom Metazoa; phylum Arthropoda; class Arachnida; order Mesostigmata; family Phytoseiidae; genus Neoseiulus; species Neoseiulus californicus. The sequence goes on from JAMQGS010000012.1 coordinate 3,942,507, forward strand.
ACAGAGTGGAGGCGTACAGATGTCGAGGAGATAGCAGTGCTCCATGTCCCTTAGGCAAGGCCTGGCTACGGTCCTCTTCTGTCTCTTTCTCAACGATCTTCTTGAACAAGATACTGGGGGGAATGACGATCTCCTGCGCTGAAGACACCACCCTATTGCTGGCTCACGAGGACCCGGTTCAGCTTCGTCTGCTGGCGGCGAATGCTATTACGTTCGTCAACATCTGTATGAACCGAAACGGTTCCTCACTCGACGCAGTCAAGACTAGATTCATCGTTGTCGGAAACAAACTTGTGACAACCCCCGTCAAAATTCAACGTTTCCCAGGCCTTATTCTAGATTCGGATCTGTTCGGAAGTTTGGCCTTGGCTTTTGTTGATGGTCATAGCGAAGGCCAGACGAATGGGGAACTGTCTTCTTTTGAGGCGAAAGGGCAGATTCGTATCGCAATAGTTATCAATTCGAGGGAGGATCACCGATTGTCCTCTTCTTGCGCCTGTGGTGAATTTGCATACCAAGACATAGTCGCCTATGAGTTCCACCGTAAGTCGTGTGCCATTACATAAACCTTCAGAAACGTCAAGGTTTCTCAGGAGCATCACGATAGCACCTTTCTTCAGATGCAGATGGTGCGGTGGCATGCCCGGAGGAATCAAACTACCCTAAAATCCCGCACATAACGAACTTGGCAGATAACGAACTTCACAGATAACGAACTTGGCAGATAACGAACTGTACAGATAACGAACTTGGCAGATAACGAACTTGGCAGATAACGAACTTGACAAATAACGAACTTGACAGATAACGAACTGTTCAGATAACGAACTTGGCAGATAACGAACTTAACAGATAACGAACTTAGCAGATAACGAACTTAACAGATAACGAACTTAACAGATAACGAACTTGGCAGATAACGAACTTGGCAGATAACGAACTTGGCAGATAACGAACTGCTCAGATAACGAACTGTTCAGATAAGGAACCCGGCAAAACCGAACTTCATTGACACCGGACTCCTGATAGGTGCTTAGACGCTGTTGTTTTCCGGCTAACATGAGCTGAGTGGCGGAAGAACAGTTCGTGATCCGTGCCATACTTGCGAATTTCGGCTCGTTGGCCGTTTAAATCATGGATGATTTTCCCATAGAAGACTCCTGCCGATCCCTACACCTCGACGCGTTGAATTCCTGAAAGTAGGTAGGAATTCAACTGGGTCATGAATTCCGATCGCCAGGCCTGGGAAAGCTGTCGAGCAATGTTCCACCCAAAAGTAGCGAGCCAAGTCCCCGAGTTAAGCATAATATATTTCGATTGGGGGAATCGGATAACCCATAAACTTATCGTCGTCGTCTCAGGTTAGATGTTCTCTTCTTCCCGATTTTCCTTGATGATAACCTTAGTTCGAAGAGAGTCTCAGAGCTCATCTTATCCTGAAATTCAGCAGCCTGTTACTGGGGATACGGAATTCCAACTTTTGGAAATTCCCGCAAGCTAAGGATAAGGGTACCAGCGATCGGTGGTGGAGACGAAGTTTTGTCGGGGATCTCATCGGAGTCGGTCACACGATGCGAGAAGACGCGCGGAGGTATGCCGGGGTAAAATAGACGATTCGGTAGGGGGTTTGTGGGAACGATTTAGAGAGGGAACAGTTTGAGCAACCTGCACTCGGGCAGGTGAACGGTTTGACTCCCCGCCGAGATTCCCATGTTAGACAGCCTCCTCCTGAAAGATCTTCTCGAAAATCTCGAAACTAGGAGCACGCTTCCAAGAACTTCTCGCGAATATCTCTCCTCGGGGCATTAGCAATATGACGACCTTGATTGGAGACTTCTCGCATCTTGGCGCTTCACTTCGGTGTCTTCAGGGCTCTGGGAATCGATCGCGGATGGCAGATTGCAAAACTGACCAGCGGAACGATCATCCTCGGATTGAGTTCGAACTCCGCTACTCCGCTCGTATGGCGGTACGTTTGATCGAGATCTCGATCTTGTGTCCCAAGGTTTCTGCGCATCGGAGTTCGTGTCAGGGGTAAATCAGAGGCATAAAGTGGGTTCAAGGACGGAAATTCGCGACTGAGCTCAAAGGTGGAATCTTGGCGCAATAGAGAGGGAATTAGTTGATTCCACGCATACAGATCTCAAAATTTAATATTCGCTTCAAAACACAACTGCAGGATGCTTCTTTAAGTAACTCGTCGGCATGACGACGAGGTTCTCCCGCATAAAAAGCTCTCCGGAAAGACCGCTCCGGGAACTCCTTCAACTATCATCACTTTCGTCACCAGCATCACCAACTTCGTCGACAGAACCATCGTCAACGTGCTGCGAACTATCGGAACCATCGCAAGAGCTGTGACTATCACTCTCTTCATCACGGGTATTACTAGAACCGACGACGTCATCGGTATTGTCACCGCCCTCACTGCTGTCTGACGCAGTTTCTGCAGCTCCGCTGTTGAGAGCTTCTCTGAAGCCTCGCTTTATCGAGCTCTCCGGGACTTCATCGAAAGCTTGCTCCACTATGCGAGCCATGACATCGTAGCCCATGGCTTTCCTGCGACCAGTTTTCGTGTATTCGGCCAGCTCTTCGTTGGACATCCACTCCTCCCACAATCGCCGTAGGTTGTCTTTGAAGCTCTTGTTCACTGTGAGATCCAGTGGCTGGCAGAATCTTGTGAGTCCTCCGGGTATCACCGCTACTTTCGAATGCTCCTTCAATTCGTCACGCACTCTCGATGTAAGATGCGATCTAGCTGAGTCGAATAGCAGGAGTGATCGCTCGGGATCGGGGTCGTGGAGCATGCGCTGATTCCAGACTTCATTTATCCACTCGATCATCGTGGTTTCCGTCATCCAACCTTTTTGGTTGACTTTCACAACAACTCCGGGGGGAAAAACCACCTTCGGCATCAACTTCTTTTTGAATATTAGCATCGGTTTCAGCTTTTCGCCAGACGCCATGGCGCAGAGCACGACAGTGAGATTTTTCTTCTCATGGCCAGTGGAGTCGATCCTCACGCTGTCGGCGCCTTTCAGATCGACTGTTTTCCTGGAAACAATATCGAAAGGGACGGGTACCTCATCCATGTTTCCGAAGTTGTGCGGAGAGATATCCGATGAAGCATTTGACACGAATGCTCTAAAGTCTGAGATTTTCTGAGAGAAGTCTGGAGGTAAAGGCTGGCCGACACTAGTAACTCGGCGGAGACTGAGGTGGTTACGGTCAAGGAAGTTTCTTGCCCATTCGCATGACGCCTTAAACTCGAAGTTTCCAATTTCTCGGGCTTCCTCAAGCGCTCTCTTCTGGATGCTGATCAGCGAAACTGCTCGCTTCTTGGATCTCTTCTCCAATACCCATCCCTTGAGTTTGGACTCTATCTCGGCATACTTCGGAACTCCTTTCCGCAACGTTCGGCGACCGTCATGAGATTTTCCCCTGAGAGCTCCTTCTTTTCTCTTCCAATCGCTCAACATGCTCTTCGAGATATTATACTTTATCAGAGTCATCGACATACCATGCAAGCGGTCGTATTCTATTGCTTCGAGTTTCTTCTTTATCGTGTGAGAAATCCTCATCTCGTCGTCAGAGGTTAACTTTTTTCGAGAAGAGGAGAACCAAGACCTTCTTTGGATACGATTGATCCGTGGAGGGAAACAGATAGCACCGGGCAACACACCACAGGTGGTTCCTGCATGAACAGCTGAACACTTGAACATGAACGTCACTGTCATCACCACCCCACATCCAACATGCAGCAGCAGCATCAATGGAAGCGACTTGCTAGACTGTATCTCGCTTGTTTCGAGCATAGCTCTGCTCAGAAACTCCAGCGGACTACGTTTTCGACTCGATAAGCCGTCCGAGATTCCAGACTCTGAAGTTAGGGCACGCTTGGAGAGAGCTGCGTATCTTGCGAGACGCTTTCATGGATGGAAAACATGTTCATCATCTGCAATGATCGGCATCCGTAGAGGTTCGTTATCTGAGCAGTTCGTTATCTGCCAAGTTCGTTATCTGAGCAGTTCGTTATCTGTCAAGTTCGTTATCTGTTATGTTCGCTATCTGCCAAGTTCGTTATCTGCACAGTTCGCTATCTGCCAAGTTCGTTATCTGCACAGTTCGCTATCTGCCAAGTTCGTTATCTGCACAGTTCGCTATCTGCCAAGTTCGTTATCTGGACAGTTCGCTATCTGCCAAGTTCGTTATCTGATACGGCCATACCTCGTTTTTTGCTGGAAAAAAGGGTTCGTTATCTGCGGGATTTTAGGGTATTTAGAAACTCAATAGGGTAAGAGGAGTTGTCGTTGCCACCATCATCAACAATTTCATCCATGCTTTTAAAATGTCTCTCATCGGCAATGGTGGAAACTTGAAGGCGGTCGAGGATTTTGGTGTTGATGAAATCGACATCTACGTTCTTCGGGGCTAAAATAGCCTTCGTGGCGAAAATTTCGACATCTCGTGGCGAAAGCGACGCGCCATAAATGTCGTCGACGATGTCCCCAGTGCACAGAAGGCTAGATGGTACGGTTATGCGGCCGTGTTCGTCCGTATTGAGCCCAGCACCGACTTGTAACGAATATTCCTGCCATTCGTGGCCTCCGTTTCTCGCTCGTATATTCTCTGTCAGGCGGAAGACTTGGAACAAAGGCCAGAGCGAGGAACGCGTCACGCAAGCATCGACGATGTCGTCAACCGAACCCCGTTGGACGATAGGCAGAGTCTGACGAAAATCGCCTCCTACAACGATGATTACTCCTCCGAAAGGTAGCTCGTTTTGACGTATATCTCTTAGAACAGCATCGACAGTTTCGAAAGCATTTTTAGGCACCATTGATGTGGTAACCCGATGGAAGACTATCTCCTCGTTATTCTCGGCGGAAGACTGACTGAAATCGTCAGCTCGCATAGCTGTTTATTAGAATAGAATTGGAGACCGCCGCCGGTCCTCACACCTTCCCCTCTAGGAGAGAACACCGCCGGCCCTCGCTAATCGTAGGACGTCTTCCTACTTGGGTCGACAACTAGCTTCTTCGGAGGCCGCGGCGTACGGCGAGGCCTCGTCGGCAGTCTTTCGGGAATCGCAAACGGCTCCTGCCTCGGAGCTGGCGGCGCCTCGGAGATGGGGGCCCGCTGAGCCTCATCGGGGGTGGCGTAGCCATCTTCGTCGGTCGAGTCCGCGTCCCGAGTAGATCCCTCGGTCTCTAACTGAACGGCCGGAGAAGGCTCTTCGACTCGATGAGACACCTCGCTCGCTTGAGCGGTCAATGCAGACGGCGACGCCCCGCGCGTCGTTCGGAACATGCCTCGGAGCAAAGTCCGGTCACGGATTGCAGGCTGCTGCTGAACTGGAGGGATGCTCCCGAAGACCTTCAATTGATTCACATGGCGGGACCAGGTTTTTCCGTCCACCATGACGTCGTAGAGAACGCTACCCTTGCGCCGGAGAATCACTCCTGCTGACCATGAAGGCTTGTTCGGAATGCGGAAGTCCTTCGCTAGAACAGGGGCTCCGGGCGCGAAGATTCTCAACTTATTGGTACGACGGCGAGCAGTGGGACGCTCCCGTGGCACGGGGAGTCGTTCGCGACGGTCAGGAGTCGGCAGTAAGAGACTCAGCTCAGTTCGGATTGAGCGCTTCAGGAACCTTCCCGCGGGGGATGCACCGGAGGCGCCTGGTGTGGTGCGATACGTTTGAAGCATGCTTTGAAGTGCGGCTTGGCGTCCTCCCTCCCTCCGAAGTTTTTTCCACGTGCGCTTGAAAATGTCGACGAACCGTTCTGCTTGTCCGTTCGACTGAGGGTGGCCAGGTGGTGAATTCACCGACGAAATACCCCTCGGACTGCAGAAGTCCTTGAATTTTTCCGACTTGAACTGCGCACCATTGTCTGTAACCAGAACTTTTGGGTTACCGAATTGCGCGCACAGCGTGCTGAGTTTGTCGACCGTGGCGCTCGCTGTTGCTGATTTTAGTTCGAAAATCTCGGGCCACTTAGAGTAAGCGTCGACAACTATCAAGTACATGAACCCCTCGAGCGGACCAGCGAAATCTGCGTGGATCCGCTCCCACGGTTCGGTCGCGGCTTCCCAGTGATGGGGAAGGGCTTTCACAGGATCCCTGTTGAACTCGGCGCATGGCAAGCAATTCCGCACAATTTGTTCGATGTCGGAATCTATCTTGGGCCAGTAAACGTAACTTCTTGCAAGTCGCTTCATCCTTGACACCCCTGAGTGCCCCGCGTGGAGCTCGTGTAGTACTTTCTTGCGGAGGCTTCCCGGAATCACAACTCGCTCGTCCATCATGATGCAGTCCTGGACGACCGACAGTGAGGCCCTCCTGTTGAAAAAGTGCCATAGAGGACTGGAACGATCAACTTTACGTGGCCATGCCTCTCTGATGTGCCGCAACACCTCTTGGAGAAGTTTGTCTGAAGCGGTCAGTTCTTGAACTTGCTTGTGCGAAACGGGGATCGTCTGGAAACATTCCGTGAGGGCGGCGATGACGTCTGGTTCAATCGTCCCTATGACGAGGTCCTCCGAGACTTTGTCGCATTGTTGCTGCGCGATCAACCTCGAGAGGGCATCAGCTTGACCGAATTTGGTGGTTTGGCGGTACTCGATGGTGAAGTCATAACCGATCAGCATTGTCGCCCACCTCTGCAGTCGGTTCGCCGTGTAGACGGGGATGCCGGTTTTGCTACCGAAAATAGCCAGGAGAGGGCGATGGTCCGTGAGGAGCAGGAACTTTCGGCCGTAGATGTATTTATGGAATTTCTTGCATGCAAAGATGAGGGCCAAAGCCTCCTTCTCGATTTGAGAGTAATTTTTCTCAGCTTTTGACAACGCGCGACAAGCGTGGAACGCCGCTTTCTCGGACTTGTCAGGGAAGCGGTGAGACAAAACTGCACCGATGCCGTAGTTGCTGGCATCTGCTGCGACAATCAGCGGTAGTTCCGGATTATAGTGCGTGAGAAATAGGTCGGAACGTAGCGCGCTTTTCAGTTTATCGAGAGCAGCTTGACATTCCGTGGACCACTCGAATTTGGTTCCGGCCACCAGTAGTCGATCCAGCGGCCCGCGAAGGTCACGCAGTGCCGGCATGTAGGCCATGTAGTACGCCACCATGCCCAGGAGCGCTCGCACCTCGCTTACGTTTGAGGGCGCTGGTATCTTAGTGATGGCATCGATCTTCTCCGAGTCCGGTTTTCTACCATCTTTGTTGATGACCTGGCCGAGGAACTTTATCTCTGTGGTCAGAAACGAACATTTCTCTAGCCGGACTCGCAGTCCGTAGTCTTTGATTCTTTCGAAGAGCCGTCGGAGCGAATCGTTGTGGTTTTGCAGGGACTTTCCCGTGACCACTATGTCGTCTAGGTACGCGGCCGTATTTGGGAGTCCTGCGATCATAGTGTCAATGATTTGCTGGAACGTAGCCGGAGCGGTTTTAACTCCAAACGGTAGTCGATTGTACTGGAACAATCCCTTCGGAGTGTTGATGCAGAGAACTTTCCGACATTCCTCAGCGACCTCAATCTGAAGGTAAGCTTCGGCTAGGTCGACGGTGGAGAAGAACACACCACCATTCGGCTTCGTGAACACGTCTTCGGCTGTGGGAAGCGGGTGATGATGGTCCTGAAGAATGTCGTTCAGCCCCGTACTGTAGTCGGCGCACAGTCGAATGTCACCTGTTTTCTTCTTGACAATAACGACTGGCGCGGCAAAATCCGAGTGTGATACTGGGGATATCACTCCGTTCTCGACAAGTCGGTCGAGCTCGGCGGCGAGTTTTTCGAGACTCGCATACGGGACGGGACGGCTCTTGCGGAACACAGGCGTCGTATTTTCTTTGATCTTGACGACGGCTTGGGTTTTCCTGCATCGTCCCAACCCGGGGGCGAAGACTTCTGGAAATTTCGTCTTCAGCTCTGTCATAAACTTCTCGGTTTCCTTGCTCAGGTCGCTTGATTCTACCTTTTGCACGGTGATGGTTCTCGCGTTGCCACTCAAGAGCTGCCATAGGTTTTCGTTTTTCTTGAGCCACTCACAGCCCAGGAGGCGGTAGGGGTGGTTGACGACATAGCAGGGTCCTTCAGCGGTCTGACCATCCAGGGTGAATGTGCATTGAAAAGAACCGCGACAGTCAAGTTCACCTTCGTTAGCTGCTTTCATGCGTCGGTTGCACGTCTGAAGTTGCGGGCTGCCCAGATCTTCCCAATCATTCACACTGATGATGGTCACGTCCGCTCCGGTATCCCTCCTCATGTGGAGTGTTTTGCCGTTGATCGAGACGGTTTTGTAGATTTTGTCGGCTTTCTTTTTGCCAGACTCAAAACCTTGAACTTCGATGGTGTGGACGCGTCTCCCGTGTCGACCGTCGTTTTTCCGGTCAGGCCTCTTGTTTTGAGATCCCTTCCTTGCCTTCTGACGGCACACGGCTTCGATGTGTCCCTGTTTGGAGCAGTGACGGCAAGCCTGGTTGCGGAAGGGGCAGTCAGCTCTGAGATGCGCTTGTCCGCACCCCAAGCACGGGCGAGTGGGCTTACTTGGGGCCACCCTGTGGATTGCTGTAGAGTTGGCTCCTTCGATGGCCTTCAATGTACTCTGTAGCCGGGTGAAGTTTTTGATGTGCTGGTGGAGTTGCCGGAGTGTGGAGTCCGGGTTGTCTTCCACAAACTGAAGGGCGAGCTCGCGGGCTTCGTTGAACTGGCTGTCTCTGAGCCCACAAATCCAGACGAGGCACTTCATCTGGTCTGCAGTGACAGTGGTCATATTTGCGAGCTCGTGTCTTTGATTCACCATGCCGGTGTAATCGTCGAATGTGTCGGCGCTGGTATCCTCGCACCTCGTTTGGAGGAATAGGTAGCGGCGTGCGAATTGAGAACCCCGGTGTCCAAACAATTCTTTCAGGTTTTTCACGGTGTCCTTGAATGAGAGTTTGGAATAGCTCTCAGGCAGGATATGCGCGTCGTACTTTCTGAACGCATCCTGATCGAGTTTCTGGATGATGAGCCGTACCTTCGCCTGGTCGTCCAGGGTTACCCCATCGGTCTCGATGATGTTCTCGTATCGTTTATACCAGAGATCGAATGTGAGACCAGACTCCGGCTCGTATTTGAATGTCGTGAGTCGGTCCAACAGAGATTTCATCGTATTTTTCACCGGGTCCACTGGTTGTGCCGTAGGTCTGAACTCTTGAAGTAGGCGTTTGAACATTGCCTCGATTTGTTCGGCGTTGATTCCGTCACCCATAGCTTCGTCGCCAATTGTGGTAACCCGATGGAAGACTATCTCCTCGTTATTCTCGGCGGAAGACTGACTGAAATCGTCAGCTCGCATAGCTGTTTATTAGAATAGAATTGGAGACCGCCGCCGGTCCTCACAATTGATATCTCATCCCAAATGAAAATATTCAGCTCGTGAAGAAGTTTAGCCTCTTTTTGTTGACGCTTCAGCAGGGAGCTTCAGTTGTCATCCCTGAGGTTGAGTTTGAAGGTTGAACTAACGGTGCGGCCTAACGGAAGCAGGTTAGCTGCAATTCCTGTCCAAGCTACGCATAATGCGCGGCCTCCAGCACCAATGACGAGATTGTAGAGCGTTTGATAAAGATAAGTCTTGCCGGAACCACCCGGTCCGTCTATGAAAAAACAGGCGGATTGACTACTGCGAAACGCCGATAGGATATTGTCAGCGGCGATACGCTGGCCGTCGTTCAAACGATTATACATAGAGGTCCCTTCGTTAGCTAGCAGTATTGAATCACAGCTTAGCGTCGGGAAATCCGGGATTTCCGTAAGCATTGGGGGTACGAGAGTTCCGAAGTCTAGTCCCATCAAGTTGAGTTTGTCAGCGATCTCGCGGTGCGCGAGTGCGAGAGCGATATCATTCGTGAACCCATGATTCGTGAAATCTTCGGCCATGGAGGCAGAAAATTCGTCCCAGAGTGTGTGCACATCCAAGACTTCACAGAATGCTATGAGGCATGCGAAAAAGCTACGCAACGCCGATGGGACTTGGAACGATGCTGCTTCCAGCAGGCTGTTCCTGTGATATGTGTCATCGTTGAGGAGGCCCAAAGCCTTTGCTGCTTGCCGAAAGGAATTGTGGCAAACCCCATTCACCGTTCTCAAATGCTCAAAGGATGTGGATCCTCGTACATTTAGAAGCAATAGGCGCAACGCATATCGGTCGGTATCTTTGGGTGATACTGCGTACATGCGACCGATCACGCCTTTTCTCAAAGCTTGTCTCTGACGCCAACCAATTGATGGTTTGAAAACGAAGAACTGCGGCAACTCGTAACAGTACAGAGTGCGAGGGTCGGGCCCGGACAATGAAGACTGCGTAAGCGCTGAGGCTTGACTGTTCAAGTGGAAGAACGCTGTCAATGTAGTTGTTCTTGAAGCCGCTGCTTGGGCAGCTTGAGCCTCCGAGCCATCGGTGAACATTACAAGCTGCTGATCGGGCAAATGCACGGCGAGCCTATAAATAGCATGAGATTTGACCTGAAGTTCATAGCCTAGAATCCTATGTATGGCTTCTGGGGCACAAACGTAACGAGCGTTGACATGCTGGGAGATTTCATCCATAGCATCGGCGGAAAGGATGTCTAGCGATGCTCGGTCTGTTCCCTTGTAAACGTACTTGTAGAGATATTTAACCGAGGATATCATGCCACAAATTTCAACATTGATGTGACAATTGTATTTGAGAAGGAAGTACGGGTTGTACGGCACGACATAGTCATCTCTATACTGTACGGAGGCGATGGTGGCGACAAACTGGTTTCTTCGTCTAAGCTGAGGATACCCATCGTTGAATACGGAAGTGCTGGCCCTAAATTCCTTTGGAATTTTTTTCGAGCATGTTCCATCTTTCGCACAGGGTGCTTGAGGATTGGAAGCAACGCAATTCTTGTGAATCATGAACTTTTTGACAGCTTCATGCAAACATTGCTCACTCCCGGGATCGGGGATTTCAGCTGAGCAGACTCGATCGACTCCGTCTGCGGTTCTAGGTTTATCGGGCTGTGCCAGGATGAGCAAGGCATGGCAGTGAGGCAAGCCTCGCTTCTGAAATTCGATGACTCTCACGTGAGCGACAACTTAACCGAGAACGTTGTCCTTCAGTAAATCGTATAAAATTGCGTCCAACTTCAATTTGAAGACTCTGACGACCAAATCGGGACGATCAGCAGCGACTTGACCGGGGTAGAGATTGTCCTGGATTTCTTTCCACTGGGGATTGCATGTTATGGTCACGAATATGTCGGGCTTCCCGAAACGAGCGACGATTGCCATTGCATCCAAATAATTTTGCTGCATGCTGCGAGAGGAGCCAATGAAAGTTGAAGGTAGGACAACGCGACGACCGGGTGGCCCGGGTAGATCATCGGATCCTCCGAGGTAATCTTGAAGTCCCTGATAGGTATCAGCTCGCAATTTGGCTTGGTTCTGACGATGATAGTTCAATCGGTTCTGTTCGATTTTGACGAAAGAATCCACAGCGAATTGCTGGAAAAGCTTGCGGGCGTGAAGTATGGGATTGAAAGTTTCTCGAATGGAGAATAGATGAGAATAATATTGCTTCTGTGAGATTCGTTTGCCGGAGGTATCCTGCAAGCTTGGCTCCCAGCCCCCCCGTCTGAGCGGGAACAATAATGGATATGTGAGGGGGTCACAGCGCTTGTCTAAGTAAGTGATGTTGATCAATCCTCTCCCGGTTGTGGCCCGCTCATGAACGGCGATCGATCGCGTCGCGGGTACGTCTCCCTCGCTTCCGACATAAACCACTGCAACCTCGTTGGTCGTTGGCAAATCGTAGAGCCGCCCCTGCAAACCTGACGGTCGATTGTCGCTGAAGACCATGGTGAGCGTGTGTTTCGGCCTATTCTGTTGGGCTGCAGCTCGTGTCTCCGCTTCTTCTAACTCAGACATCATTTTGTAGGATCGTGCGTACGGATTAAGCTGTGAAATGAGTTGAGAAAGACTGTCCATAAGCCAGGGATCGCAACTGCTGTTTTGCGGATGCTGGCGACGCTGTTGCGCGGCTTCAGCCGTGTCCAATATGTACAGTTGACCGTATTGTCTGGGCTCACCGCTCGGCGGATGAAGCGGGCCAATGTTATGGTAAATCTGGCCATGGATCCTAAAACAGTATGGACCCGAACCTGGTGGTGGAGCGAGTTGAGCCCCCATTGATGCCATGGCGAAGGCCGAATTATAATTCCGTATGAATTCGAAAAAAATTCTCTGTCGTCGTTGAACTTCCGATGAAGCACCTCCGTTAATTTGGAATAATTGTTGCAAGAGGGGGGGGGAAATTTTGAAACGGATTCAGATTGAAACGTCCCAGGTTGCAACAATCGAGGAACACAGTGGGATGCTGGGGCTTCCTCTCGGCATGGAAGTGTTTCGCGCCGCAATTCTCACAGTCGAGATTCATCGGACCGACGTCGTGAGCGTCAGGTAACCTGCAGTGGAGCGCGCGTGGCGACGACGCCATGGGTACGTCTGACGGTAGTGGAACGCGAGTTTCAGTTCGTTGGCGAAATGCATGGCCTTGTGTGTCTCTGCGTCGTCTAGCTGCTCTGCGGTCAACCGTTTCTCGTGCCCTGCGTCGAGCCGTTGCTCGCGCCCTGCGTGCGTTGCGTTGCAACAACGGCTCATAGTCCTCATCGTCACCTCGCGGAGTGTCCTCATCAGAAGAACCGTGGGCGGAGGAGAAGGCATCGTAGTTTGGCCCGTGGTGGGAATTGAGCGCTGCCCGAGTTCGTCGTGCGACGGGCTCCATGAAGGCGTTGGAAAAATTGTATCAGGGAAGGGTTCCAAACGATTCGCGTCCGCGAACTTCACAACGCACAGTAATTTCTCTGATGATCGATAACACTGCCCGACAGCAAAAATGACACAGAGAAGGTGAGATCAGTTTCGGGGTATTTCGAGGTCGTAGATTCCGAATCTGGTCGCAGAAATGCTCTATCTGATCGTATAAGCGAGTAATTCCGATTTTCGTGATTTTCGTGGTTTATTATTGATTGGATTTTTTTTCTCCGCTCTACGACGAGCTAATTGCATGAAAATTTTATGGCAAGTGAACCACTAGGGGAACTATCTCTGGTGAAATTTTCGTGAAGCTGTGTGCACTGGTCTCCGAGATATAGGTCATAAAAGTTCGATCTCGACGGAAAAATGACGGGAACCCGGCTCTTCTCCAGCTGATAGCAGGGAAACTATAACCGACACAGCCGATTCCCCTGGGTGTCTTGTAGGTCTCGAAATGACGAACATTTTGAGACAGAGTTGAGCCCGATCGGACCAGCCGTTCACTTTTTATCGGCAAAAAACCGAAGCCCATTTGCGGAAAACAGTCCGAAAAAGGAGCCGAAATGCCCCCTAAAACTCGGATCTATGGTGTTCCGAGCTTTAGAGCGCCACCTCGCGCGGCACTTCGGCTCCTTTTTCGGGCTGTTTTTCGCCCATGGGCTTCGGTTTTTTGCCGATAAAAAGTGAACGGCTGGTCCGATCGGGCTCAACTTTGTCTCAAAATGTTCGTAATTCCGGGACCTACAAGACACCCAAGGGTATCGGCTGTATGGGTTATAGTTTTCCTGCTATCGGCCGGAGAAGAACCGGGTTTCCGTCTTTTTTCCGTCAAAATTTAACTTTGATGACCTATATCTCGGAGACCAGTGCACCGAACTTCACGAAAATTGCACCAGAGATGGTGCCCCTAGTGATCTACTTGCCATGAAATTTTCATGCATCTAGCTTGTCGTGGGGCGGAGCAAAAAAATTCAATCAATAAAAGAACACGAAATTCACGAAAATCGGAATTACTCGCTTATACGATCAGATCGAGAATTTCTGCGATCAGATTCGGAATCTACGACCTCGAAATACCCCGAAACTGATCTCACCTTCTCTGTGTCATGACTTTGGTTTTTTTTGTCGGGCTGTGTAAGCGATGTGGAAAGTAGCGAAATCTTCAAACGACGATGATAACACCACTGAAGAACAATGATCCACACATATGACGTCCAGAAGCACTGCGCGTCATCTGTCAGAACGAGTTTTTGCTAGGCAACGTTGGTCGGGATGGCAGTTGAAACTTTGTCGTCCTCTCCAACGCCAGTCGGAGCGGTACGAGAAAATCCGCTAAATCATGGATCATGGGTGTTGAAACAGACCGAGTCGTCCTCCACGACGCCAATCGAAGCGGTTCGAGGGAAACGCCAAGATAGGTTCATTCTCAGTTGAGCGACGATGAATACAGGTAGTCAAGACAGTATCGCTGCGAAGTCGTCGGAAGCTCGAACAGGAATATCATGAGATGGAAGAAGAAAGGAGTCGAGCTGGAGGTGAAACGGATCCGACAGATTTCTGTTTATTGCATTGTTTAACCAGTGGCGGATTTAGGGAAAAAGGCCCGGTCGGCATCTTTTCGAGGGGGCCCACCTCAGTGATGCTCAGGCCCTGGTATTCGAATGAAAAGTCAGCCATGAATATACAGTCAGTTCACTAGAATTCCTCTATGAGACGCGAACTTTTGGGTTAAGCTGTTGTAGCTTAGACCCCAGTTCTCTCTATGTCTTCTTCCTGGAGGGGGCCCACGACCAGTTTAGCAAGGGGGGCCCAGCCGGCATTGTCCCTTTTGCCGACCGTTAAATCCGCCACTGTGTTTAACGTTTCGTTTCTCAAAAATTCTGACATAATGACGAAAATATTGCACAGCACATCTTTCAACAGCCTTGAGATCAAAAAAACAGTATCTGAGAAGAAACCTCATCAACATATTACATCAATTCCCCTCACTGAGGGATTCGGAGGCGAAAGCTTGCCTCTCCAAATGACGCAGACGCGGCGAAAGAACATAGGGTTTCCCGAGCTTCCCGTACGCGTCGCGGTTCGTACAGAACACACAGGAATGACAGGTGCCAAAGAGCCCTGCTAGATACTCTTCAAAGGTTGCGCGCCGCTTCCCAACGTGATTAAGGGTGGCAACGGGGGCTGAAGGGCATTTCACAGAGACGATGGTGAGCCAACGGTGGCTCGGGTGCCGCTTCTGATTCTCAAAACCGCGGTCGACAACATAACCTTTCGGTTGCCTCCTAGCAAGCCAAACCGGAACGGCGGTCATGATAGCGATGGCAGGATGGTTTGTCATAACTAAGCGTAGGTCAACGTGGCTCGGACGGTACTCGGCGGGACTCCAAATGTGGACAATGATGCGCTCCCGGCCTCCAGAGCGGCGAATGCAGACGGTGGCTGGGGCAAGTTGCTTTCGTGCCTTACACATCTTTATTCGAACAACGTTAGGTTAGGCAAGGGTCACGACGGCAACGCACAATCTGAGAAATGAAGGCCGAGAAGCGAAGCGACACCGATAATCACCTGAAACTGCGGATGACAACGGTGGAACGTGCGCCTGAAACTGCCGACCGCATGATTGTAAACCAACAGCGTTCAACGAAGCAACAGTAGAAGTAGACGAAGTTGGTGGAGAACGAGGCAGAAAGCGAGCAGGCAGTTTACGTAAGTAGTGCGATCAGGAACGCCATAGCGCGCGTCAGTGACGCCATCTGGAGGAAGGTACTTCAGGAGGCTGCGACTGGATTACGGAGTGGAGTTGGGAAGAGAAAGTGCGATGGTGGACTACAGGAAGTGGGATCTTACGCGAGGCAAGGGTACTCGCAAAATTCGGAGCCGGGGACCATCTAGGTTCGTGTGGTTCCTGAGAAGTACTCACAGCGGTGAGATTGGGATGGGTACGAAATATGAGGGAGGGAGCCCTCGGTGAACCATTTCGGCCGACTCATGGAATTACAGCCAAGCCTTCCCAGTTCATGAGTCGGCTTAACTGACGAATTCCACTTCGTCGGGTTCCATGGTTCACCGAGGGGAGATAGCGATCTCAAAGCTGCGGAGTGATCACGGCGGAGGAGACGGCTTGAGGGTTGGGGAGGTCGGAAATAATGCGCGTAGAAGGTGGCGGCTCGTGTCCACTGGGCAGTGGTGAGGATTTCTGAAAGGTCAACACCTCGGACTTGAGCCGCGGTCGTGGTTGCGGCGCGAGTGGAATGAGCAGTGAAGGACGTGATATCGATTCCGGAGGCTTGAAGAGTTGACTTGACCCATCGAGCGAGCGTATCTTTGCAGGCCGAGCGGAAGGGAGCGCGGGACGTAAGAAACAGGGTGCTAGGAGTGGTGCGGTGCGGGGCGGTCAGGGTGGTGTAGGCAGACAAGGCGGAGATGGGACATCGTCGGGCGTTGTGAGGGAAAGCCCGTACGACCAAGGACGATGAGTGGTGTCCTGGGCGACTTGTCTTCGTAAGTCCGCGGCGCTGACTGAATTCCCATTGGTAAGGGGTCTGAGAATGCGGCGGATAACTCAGGTCAGCCTTCTCGCAAATTCGGGCGGCGGACGTGAGGAGAAGTAGAAGGAGAGCTCGGCAGCCAGCTTGGAACAAGTTCAAGTCATGTGAAGGACCACAGGTGTCCATATGCATCAGGAGTTGTTCGACGTCCCACACAGGAGGTCGTACTTTCGTTGGTGGGTGTAAGGTGAAGATGCCTTTCATGAGTCGTCGTATAGTTGGGTGATTTCCCACTTTGAAAGTGTCGATGGGTGTCAGGTGAAACGATAAACAAGATCGGAAAGAATTTACTGAGGAGTAGGAATGGCCGGTGTTCGCGAGGTTGGCTAAGAAGTTGCGAATCTGGTTCAGAGGGGCATCAATGGCAGGGGAATTTCGTTCTTGGCACCAACGTATCCAACGATTCCAACAGACTCGGTACGCAGCGCGGGGAGATTCTCGGATGGCATTCTCCAGAAAGTGTGTTGCTTCACTGAACAATGTCTCGGGGCCAGGGGCGTGCCCAGGGGGGGGGGCCAGGGGGCCATGGCCCCCCCCAAAATTTCGATCCTGCCCATAGAGTCCTATGGGAGGGATCATCATCATCATCTGTTGGCCCCCCCCAAAACCCTGACAAAGTGCCCTTGGCCCCCCCCAAAAAAAAATCCTGTGCACGCCCCTGCTCGGGGCAAGGCGCCAGGCTACTAGTTGTAGTTTGCCCGCTGCTAGGAGTGGATGGGGATCGTGGCTCTGATCTTGTAGAAGATCTGGAGACGACGGCAGAAGCAGTGGGCACATGATGCATCGATCGAGAAGCCTGGGGAAGGCTGGCTGTGTGGGCCAGAGGGGGCAGATTAGGGAAAGTTTGCATCGAGGGAACGAGTCTAAATGAGTCAGGCAGCGGTCCACGAGTTTGAATGGAGGGAATCCATACAGGTTGGACCATGTGTCCCAGCGGCAGGTGAAGGCATCGATACCGTAGGCGAAAGGATCGCTGATCCAGCTGAGGTAGGTCCGAACCTTATAGTTGGAGAAGTCAGCAAACAGATCAACGTCGAAGGAACCGTGCTGTTGTGATAATTGTTGAAACACAGAGGGATCAAGAGAGAAACTGTGGTTGTCGAGAGCAGTTCGTGACAGTGTGTCTGCGAGATCGTTGTGAGCCCCTGGGATGTAGGTCGCCTTCAAGTAGATGTTCCTCTACGACGTTAAGCAGCGCCGTTGCTTGTATTACCAGATGATTATTTGAGAGACGACTTTTGAGAGTGACTTCCACTATGCGACATTTGCACCGCCTCGGCGCTGCATGTCCCGCTGCTTGCAGAAAGAAGGCCTCGGTTCCCACCGTTCTAGCTTTGATCGAATCTGCGAGTTTATTTGAGGTAAGGGTTTTCTGAGATCCGGTGTCCAGAACAATTCTGCCGACCGACTCGCATTGGTCAGTTATCATTTCTACGGACCCCGTGGGTAACCGTCGTTTGGCGACATCTATAATTTTGATCGAGTTGACGCTCGCCGAACTAGAATTTTGGGTCTCCGATTGATTAGACGATGCGCTGTTATCTGCGGGCGGTTTGAGACACAACATCTCGTGATGACGACCGTTACATCTCGCGCAAGCTTTGGCTCTGCACTTGTCGACTCCATGATTTCGATTCAAGCATTTGTAACAAGCGTTCTTCGTCGAAGCACATTTCCTACGTGTTGGAATTACTAGGCTCAGTCAGCTCTCAAGCGTACCTGCTGCTGCTGCACTGTTCTCTTTCTAGGCCTTTTCACGGAATGGAGGCAAACGAGGTACAAGTCGGAAAAGACACATACAAGTGCTTTATTCAGATGGGTTCATATAGTTTGGTGAATACGGAACTGTGAGAAGGGGATGTAACTATTCTAGACTACATTAACCAGGTCAAACAAGAACCGGGTTTCAAACATCGCGCGAAGTGTCAGCGCTGGATGATACCAGACTACGGCACAGGAAGTGAAACAGTGAATACGGGGTTGAGAAACAGTTAAACGGATTGAATATCTAAAATATTCTAACACTACGCTCTTCTGGAGGGATAACCTTCCTGCACTTATTACTAGCATGCCTTCCGGAACAGAATACCGTATTTTCCCTAATAAGCGGGCCGCCCGCGTATTTTTTCAAGCGTCTCCGACCCGCCTGCTTATTAGAGACTGCCCGCTTGTTGGAGGCTGCCCGCTTATTTTTTCAAACGTTTCCGACCCGCCTGCTTATTGGAGAGTGCCCGCTTATTGGAGACCGCCCGTTTATTAGAGAAAATACGGTATACACGTATGATCTGCGGTTTGATTTCCGTTGTGAAGAGCGAAGGAATGCTGGTTGCTCATCGAGCCTGTAGGTAGGGTTCGGAAGCGTAGTACGGAATAAGGTACCTTATTGAGGACTAAGATACCTTATTCCGTACTACCTTAGTACTGAAGTACGGTTATCCATTGATACTATGGGAAACCTTAGTACCTTACTAAGGTTATGAGGTTCGAACCTTAGTACGGAAGTACGGTTCTCTATTGATGCTATTGGGAACCTTTGTACCTTACTAAGGTTATGAGGTTCGAACCTTGGTACGGAACTAAGGTTATCCATTGATGCTATGGGAAACCTTAGTACCTTACTAGGGTGATAAGCTCCGAACCTTAGGACGGAACTACGGTTATCCATTGATGCTATGGGAAACCTTAGTACCTTACGAAGGTTAACCTTACGGATATCCGTAGTACGGCACGACGGGCTGCAATCATGGCTCGGTCCGAGTCCTGTTCCGTAATCCGTCAGCAACGACTCGCTCGGACGGAGCTTCGTCATCAAACATCATGCGAATTCGTCTTCATCAGCGTCCATTGGTCACTCAGTAGAATTCCGGATTTCAGCTCGAGCCTACGGATTCCGTAGTGCCATAATACGGCAATACGTACCACGGCACTACGGAAATCGAAGGCCGGTCGCAATTCGGGGTTGCCGAGCGGGAACTCGGGCCCTATTGTTCCCCAGAGGCCCCAGGCCCCATGTTGGAGGGGAACTCCTTCCTCAAAAACTCCTATGCAGAAGTCCCTAATCTGAGAAGTTCCAGATTTCAGGGTACTAGGAGTATCGAAGCCAGCTTCCCTTGAAAATCCATCGCCCACGGAAGGTACTGCCCGACTTTGCGATTTGGCCCGCGAAGAAAATCTGGTGGCCACCACTGCTCCGATCGCCAGCATAGGGCTGATTCAAAAATGACAGACGACTAATGAAAGAACATTTATTGGAAAAGACCGAGAGAGTATGGTAATATATTGCGGGGAGAGGGAGAAGTATACTTGTACTCCTGTTTTCTGCTCCTGTTCTTCACTCGATGAGACTCCGCAGATTTCCGTCGGCTGCCTTGGAATGAGCCGCCTTGAAGCTCTTCCACGGCTTCTTTCCAGGATTCGATGACGAATGTTACATTTATCAGATACAGCTGATTGATGATAATATAATATATAATAGTATAGAGAATATTGGGGACGGAGTATACTTTTACTCCTGGTCCCTGTTCCTGGACGATCTTGTTCCTTCTTCTTCACTTGGAGAGAATTTTCAGATTCCCGTCGGCTCCTGCCGCCCTGGAATGTTCCGCCTTGAACTTTTTCCAGGGCTTTGTTTGGGAGTAGTGGAACCTCAGGAATATTTAATCGCTGAAGCGCGCGTCGCGGAGATTCTCTTGACAGTAACGTCTTGCATATCGCGCAAGACTAGAAGAGTCTCTCCGCCGGGACTCTTGTCGTCTGCAGAGTTTTTAAGGTACTCTCGATCTTAGGGGGCAGTCCGGCGTACCCTTTCCGATATATTTTGAGCGGCTTCTTCGGAGCCTCCGTCATGCTCGTGACGGAGCTGATGTCTCGGGGCTGAAACGTTGCTCTATAGGCGCTCATGGGGCGCGGCGACTGGCCGCTATCGGATGGACTCTTGCTTTTTGAGGAGCTGGTATCCCCGAATTTCGTCGGCCAAATCACCCGGCTCCAGAAAAGTTCGATGGACGGCTTGTCTTCCCTGATCGATAACTGACTCCATAACGTCGTCTAACCAGTCGTCCAGCTGGCACTGATCCGTACGCTGCCACAGGAATCTAGCGAGGCGCGAGACGACGCAGAGATGCCGGTGAAGCGACGAGGCCAAGGCTGATGATATTTCGCGTACGTCGCTCAGCATCGTCTGCGGAAAATGGAAAAATATCATCTCTTGGAATATTTCCTCTATCTAAATTCATCGATATCGATCGCAATCAGCAAATCTGCGTCGAATGTCGTATGCTGCTCTGCATACGGTGGCGTAGCGGTTATAGGCAGATGACGAGATGACTCACCTCTACGGCTCCTTCGGCGTTCGTCATAGTTGCTCCATGCCGGGAAAGACCATATAAAGCGAGACCACAAACAAGGGAGGGCAAGATGGTTGGAGATGGGATGGTCCTGAGCACGATATCAACGCCAAGGCCTGTGGTGCTGAACGAAACCTTCACGTAGGCAGGAGGTATGATCACAGCGGAAACTAAATGCCGAAAGCGTCTAGGGAGCTGGAGGAGTTTTTCCATCAACTCTGATTCCTCGATAGTCTTCCCAAGATCGCTCAGTCTTGCAACCATTGATTCCCCTTTAGAAATGTGATCAGCCATACTCATATCTTCGCTAATCCGATATGTATGAAATTCCTAGAGTAATGTACCGACGGAAATCTTAGACTTTGGATCGTAAAGTGTCATTAAGCGGTTCCACATTTCTTTTGCGGTCTTCAAAGACATGATCGCAGGGACCACATTGGTCTCTACTGCATTCAGGATGAGGGCTTGAGCCTTCGCATCCACCTTGAGAAAACTGATGTCAGTATCCGCCAACGACCCGTCAATAGCTCTGAACAAGTTCGTTGCGACCAAGTTCGCCTTGACTTGGACCCTCCAGACTAGGAAGTCTTCCTTGCCATCAAATTTCGTCACTTGCACCTTGTCCGTGATGAGGACCCTTGAGGTACAATGAGTTCCTGTTCTGGGTTCGACCTATCCCCCTAGCCACTCACAAGCGTAGCAGTATTACGCGAAATCTGGGCCCATAACCTTTTGGGTTATATAATGAGAGGCGATGGTATAGATGGTAGATACACTTCGTTTTTCGGATTACTTTATTGAACTCATGAAGATCTAATCATGCGCATGACAGCGCCAACTCAACAGAACTTACTACACAGAATCTCGTGACCCTCGTAACTCGTGAGAGGTGCATTGCGCAATTTTTACTTCATATCTGATTTGGTATCGAGGAATATACCAAAGTAATCAATTCTCCCAACCTGGCCAGCACGCCCTTTTTCGGGAGAGATTCCTCCTCACTCGACCCCTCCGACAGTAGCGTAGCCAGGGCGGGGGCCAAGGGGGCCATGCAGTGAAGCTACTCGCGCTGTCCGCTTCTGAAAAAGAAAAATCGCGTCGGTCAACAACCTGTAACCAACAAACTGGGCCGTACATCGTCAGTCAGCGCGAGAGGATCATGATGTATTCTGAATATGGGCTGTTACGGTACCAGCCATTTCACTTCTATCTGCCATCATCAAGAGTGACTTCGACGACTTACTCAATTGCGATTCGTAGCTGGATAATCGGAATACGGCAGCTAGGAGGTCCCAACTAATTGTGGCGTTCCGAGCAACTTCAAATTATCAGCGCCGGCTTCGACTTGTTTCTGCGATATTTCGCTTATGCGGATTTCTACAGATTCCGTGCGCGTCGCATCTTGCAGCTGGGTGACAGGCCTACATTCGCCCCATGGACGACCCCATCCGATGTTGCCCCGTTTCGATTCTACAGGCAAATTTCATGTCCGCCCATAGACTCCCATGTTGTGGCCGATTTCCGAAAACGGCATTTTTTACGAACGATCCATGGGGCATCGAACGGGAGCTTGTAGCGAACATCTTTTCGACAGAGCAGCTTCCACATCAGCCATACCTGGCTCGATTTTCATCAAGAATTTGCAATTTTCTGAAATCGGTAAAACGGAAAAATCGAAAAAAAAAATGAAAAAATCACGATTCTGGAAATTCCAATTCGTACAAAATCCTTGGAGAGACTCGTAGTACCCAGCACAAAAGGAATATCCACACTTCTAGACCGGGAAATATTTTTGATCACTCCGGGCCAAAATACCCCACTGTGCGACGTCCGGAAACCCTCAACTGAATTTCACTCCGTCGGGTTCCATGGTTCACCCAGGGCAGATAGCGACTGTGGTCCGGGTCTAGGCCAGTAGCGCCGAAGATATTCGCACGATGAACGCATTTTTCAAAGGGATCTCCACAGTCATCTAGGGTCTGGTCGAGTAGCGCCCAATGTTTACACCATGAACGCATTTTCTGAAGGGATCGCCAGAGAGCCGCTGAAGGGAGGTGGCGCAGACCTGAGCTCGACAAGACGCCATGTTGGCGATTCGCATGCAGCTGAGCCCGAGAAGCACCAATATGGCGTCTGATCTGGCACAAGTCTGCGCGGGTGGCGGTCAAGTGTTCGCATGTTGTGATCGCATGAGCAGACGCTTTCAGAGGGAAAGGAGTTCACAGAAGCGGAGTTTGGCGCAAGATGAGAACCGTTTCGAGTGTTTTAAACCTAACCTGACTTTTCCTGCTCGATGCATTTGCTTCGACGTGCGCTCAAGTGGCCGGCAAGAGCAAACTTGCGTGCAGTCCTATGACCGTACACCTCCTCTCCCTCGAATCCGTCTGCAAGGTACCACGTCAACATGCGAACACTTGGCTGCCTCCCGTCTGCGCGTCTGCGCCGCTTTCCTTCAGAGGCTCTCTGGCGATCCCTCCAGAAAATGCGTTCATGGTGTAAACATTGGGCGCTACTCGACCAGACCCGTCATCTATGATGGGGGTCCGACAGGCGGCGAGGCGGTCTGCTTCTTTTGTATTAGGCGGGTGGCGAGTTACGGCGAGCCGTAGCAGACGAAAAGAGGCCGCCGTTGGGCCGGGTCGGAATTTTTTGGTGGTCGGCCATGAGTCTATGTCAGACGGTCGCAATAAAAATGGCGGCCCGCCGCTGTTCTAGCTGTTGGGTTTCATGCCCAACTGTAGCTCACTTAGGTCGACTGACTCACTCACAAGTAAACATATGTTTTGGCAAAAAACAATTGCCGGTCCCGCTATGATGGATGGAAAGGCCTTGGTCCATGGAGTAATACGCGCCATAGCTAGCCGGCTATCAGGCCCTTCTTGACAGTTAGAATGGTCAAAAGCTTTAGGAGAGACCTGGAGTGAGCAATTTTCAAATGCATGCCATTTCGCTCTCGACGTGGCTAGCGAGCTGATTCTTCCGCCATTTCCAAAAGAATTCTGTCTTCTTTCGGATGGTTTTTTTGATGAACCTTCTACGATGAATATTCGCTGCTCTAGAGCAGTGGTTCTCAACCGGGGGGGGGGGGCGCGCCCCCTGGAGGGCGTGGTGGTATTCTGCGCCCCACTGAAGTCTATGGGACGGGGTCATGCCATTTTCATTGGACCGCACATTGATTGTGTCCAGTAAAATAAATCACGGGCTCGATGCAATGACGTTTTCCATTGGGATTCCTGTGGCCCGCTTCCCATAGACTTTAGCGGGGCGCAGGACCCTCCGGTTGAGAACCACTGCTCTAGAGAAGCGAAAATCCATCGTAGAAGGTTAATCAAAAAACCATCCGAAAGAAGACAGAATTCTTTTGGAAATGGCGGCAGAATCAGCTCGCTAGCCACATCGAGAACGAAATGGCATGCATTTGAAAATTGCTCACTCCAGGTCTCTCTTAAAGTTTCCGACCATTTGAACTATCAGGAAGGGCCTGATAGCCGGCTAGCTATGGCGTGTATTACTTCTAGGACCAAAGCCTTTCCATCCATCATAGCGGGATCGGCAATTGTTTTTTGCCAAAACATATGTTTACTTGTCAGTTTGTGCGTTATTAACCTAACCTAACCTTTCCTAACCCATGCGCTGGCTTCGGGCGCTTGCGATCGTTTGACGCATTCCCGTCGGCCATAGGGACGCGAGCAAGATGGCGGCCATCGGACGGTTTCGAGGGAGAGTGGAAGGATTGGCTACACCAACGTCAGGGAGAGCCCGCGCGATTCCAACTGCGCACGATTCTTTGAAGCCGCTGGTTCCGACGCAGTTATCTTGCGCGACGCATCAGAGATATACATATTGTGCAGGAATCCCTGCGAGGTGTGGCAGGAATGTGAAGTCAGTTGGGAAGTTAACATCAGGTGAGCTCCCGTCGTTTTAATTAGTCTTGATTTTCCTCGGGAGTTCATTATAATTTTATTCACTTCACCTCGAGCGTAGGAAGAACGTCTACGATGACGAAGTTCACGTATAATCAGTGGCGTAGCCAGGATTTCCCCAAGGCAAGGGCTAATCCCTTGTAAGACTCTCAGCAATCGGTGCCGCGACCAGGAACCTCATCTCAGATGGTATGCGCAAAGGGGTTCAGGGGGGGGGGGTGCTGACCCGCTCAGGGTTCACCAGTATCGATTGAACTGGAGGCGTCCAACTCGTTATCAACGCCTCCGTCGCACAGTGGTCCAGAAGTGGCAAAAAGTCCATTCTCGCGCCGACATGAATAATTTCGCTCAGGAGATGGTCCTGAGTCTCGAATATGATCAGAGTGTTCGTTTTGCTGCCTTAAAACTGGATTTTCCGTCTCAAGAAGCCCGTTTCTCCGTTTTCCTATGGGGCCTTATGCATAGAAAACCAGATTGACGCCCCGAACGGGGTCACCTGGGCTTGCCCGGGCTCCCCGCCTTTTTCTAGGCTCGGCGGCCTGTATACTGACCAACAGAATTTATTCCAGCTGCCCCGAGCTGCCCTCGCGAGAGATTCTGCAGGAAGAAATCGCTAAAGCTCGGTTTTCCATAGATTTTGACCAATCCCGTGCATCCAACGAGCCCAATTAGCATGCTTATTCGGAACTATCGCACTGTTCCGCATCTCGAGACCTTGAGATCAACAACGAAGCGATATATACCGAATCGGAAAATAATGTTCGTCTATTGTATTTCTTCGATTCAGTTTCATTCATGTCGGCGCGAGGATGGACTTTTTACCACTTCTGGACCACTATGCGTCGCGGAGAAAACTTCATCCGATGTTACTAGTCTTCTTGATCTCTCATGTCAATAAGTTATACGCTGCTCAATTTTTGATCATTCTACTCTCCGAAAATTCATATGGTGAACACCCGTAAGACGAACCCCGCGGGACTTGGAAATTCGTTCGTTGTAACGGTTATCCGCTATAACAAGAGTCATCTATCATTATTTCCTATGGCAGCGTGGCCAAATAGGCGCACAAAACCTCGTCGTTGTATCGAGGATTGCGTTAAAATGGTGTTCGTTGTAACGAGGTTTCAATGTATCAGCTCCCACCGTTCGCTTCCGGAAAAACGCTGTCAAAGAACCCTCATATTCGAGCAGCGCAGGCTCTCCCGAAAGGTGGTGCAGCCAATCCTTCCCCTCTTCCTCGAAACCGTCCGATGGCCGCCATCTTGCTCGCGTCCCTATGGCCGAGCACCAATTTTTTCGGTTGATCTCAAGCCAACTTAAACGGTGCCGCGCCAACACGCCAACGTGGCGACTTGACAGAACATTTGATGCAATAGCTTCCAGGCATCTGTTAGTGCGCGCCGCTCGCGGGCTCCGTAATGGTACACTGCCAGGCGCGTCGCCAGGATTTTCCCTGGGGGAGGGCTGAACTTTTTCCCTAAGGGGGTACCCTTGTGAAATTCTCCGAAAATCGGTTGCTTAACCAGAAACCTCAACTGGGATAGTATGAACCAAGGGGTCCTGGGGGGGGGCTAAAGCCCACTCAGCCCCCCCCTGGCGACGCGCCTGTACACTGCGGTATACTACGTGGAATTGCAGAGCAGGTTTATTGCCGCGAGAGCCTATTTGGAGCAGATGACCTCTTGTAGAACAGTTTTCACTCCTTCTCACTATCCCATCTCTCACCCATTTTCATTGCAGATCACTGTTTGCAATGCGTCCCGTCATCGTATTGTTCGCTTCTATTGTCATTTTGGCCTGTCATGTGTCTGCCATGGGTCATCATAAGCTGATCCTATTGCTTCTAGCAAAAGTACGCAATTGTTGCTTGTTTAGAAGTCGGAGAGTACTTCACGAGCTTTGAGACCTTCCGATTGAGAATCGAAAATTGAGGCTCAAAATCGAATTCGCTGAACCATAGCAAGCTGATGTATTGTCTCGTAGCAATCACGCCCCACGGAGGGATATTTGTCCATTTTAGGAGGAAAAAACTACTACACAGCTATTTCTATGTCCGTTACCTTTGAAAATTCTGGAATCGGTAGTGCGCCAAGTGCGGTTTTCGATATTTTCGGGACATACATAATTGCAAAAGTCATTCTGAATCAATCTCAACGAGGCTTATTTGCTTCTACTGTGCGAAGAAGAGCGGCTACCAAGCTATTTTAATCTGCTAGCCTTGCTCACCTTCTTCATCAGTCTCTACTTTGAGGAACCCATCCAAGCCATCTTCGTCATCTGGAGGATCGTTTCCTGACGTGAAGCCAGAATCGTTCCCCGAACGCTCCTCAGATCCAGAAGACTCGGAGTCACAATATTGCCAATGTTCGGACTTGAGCATGTGCGTCCGGAGAGCGTTCACTCGAAATGTGTTGATATGTGTTTCACAGATCGGGTTTCCAAAGATCCGCCTTGATCGG
Organism: Neoseiulus californicus; assembly: GCA_028455905.1. Lineage (NCBI taxonomy): Eukaryota > Metazoa > Arthropoda > Arachnida > Mesostigmata > Phytoseiidae > Neoseiulus > Neoseiulus californicus. The sequence continues at coordinate 3,969,613 of JAMQGS010000012.1, forward strand.
TTCCGCAAGGAAAACCGAACTCAATCAATGAAAGACGCACGAAGCTCCGAAAATTAGAATCTCAGATTGCCCCCTGCACCAAAAAGATTCGCGTCCGGCACTTTTGTTTGAGCGCTAGTGGGATCTCTGAAATCACCAACCCGGTCGACCTCGATTCCGAACCCTTTACAAGAAGCGCTCTAGAATTTTTTTGCGCGGGTTTGCGCAGCCCCAGCGAGATACAGCGGAAAGGTGAAAGGATGGCCAAGATTCTCGGACAGGTTTCGTGACACCTGAGGCTACCTAGCATAACTTCCGCGCTCGCTCAAAATTGTCAAAATTAGTGAATCCTGACGTTGTTTCGTTAGGCCAATTATTGGACGGCTGAAAAGTAGTACTCCGATCGCTTCCCGCTCACAAAATGATGTTCCACCCTCGAATTGAAGTTTTCAGTTCAGGCGACTCCGCTCGCTTGTGTCCTGGATGAGTTTCGAGCGGTTTGCGTAATGAAAGATGAAAGATTGGAGACTTCGGGCATCATCCGGGAGGATTCGTTCATACTCTCACCCTCATAATAGCCAAAACCCCCATCGCGGCGGCCCTCCGTAACGCAGCGGCGGCCGGACCATGCAACGAAACTCCGTTACGCAGCGGCGGCCGGACCATGCAGCAAGACTCCCTTACGTACCGGCGGCCGGACCTGTAGTAGCAGCTGAAATACACTCTCTGGCTGTGGATTTATACAGAGGTTATCGTGAACATCATGAGCTTGTCGCCGCTCGTATGGAAGTTCACGAAATGACGACGAGTGAAACGGCCAACATGCCATACGATCTCGTGGTAGCACTGAATTATCCATACATGATCACGACGAATATCAACATCGAAGACGGCCTGGTGAATGGAGCGATCGGTTCCTTACGATACGTGGAGTTGAAGCCACAAGCAACCAACTCGCCATCGAATTCATCAAATGAGTCGAGCATCCATTGCTTGTGGCTCGAGTTTACGGAGAACACCCGCATTGGTCAGCTCACACGAGCGAAAATTCGTTCCAAGGTTCTCTCAATGCCGCAATTGAAGGCTACGTGGACGCCGATTTCTAGAAGGGGAGCAACTTTTACGGTCTGCAGGCAGATAAAGTGTCGACGAGACAACTCTCCCTTGGCACTCGCCTGTGCCATGACGATACATAAGTCGCAAGGCGGAACATTCGAAAGCATCGTGTTCGACTACAACCGAAATTTGCAGCAGCAACTGGACTATGTTGCTCTGTCTAGAGTGAAATCAATCGAAGGGCTGTACTTGACGAATGCGAAGGATGACTCCAGGTTCTATCATGCCGATCCTGAAGGCTCTCCGACACTTTCGCGGGACTCCAGACTGAGCTCCGAAGTTTGGAATCTTATAAATTCGAGACTATCGATCATCAAATCCTTCGACGACTGGAACACGCGAAAACTGTCCTATTGAACTTTAATATTCAGAGCCTGAATGCCCATCTCGAAGACCTAACCACTGACCATGTCCTTTCGAAATCCACCGTACTATGCCTCACAGAAACATGGATGGAAAATGGAAGTTCTATCGAAATCGAGGGTTATCAGCTGCTAACTCAGAAAAAGCGGGCAGAACGAGCGGGAGACATTGCAATATATGGAAGTCTGATTTCCTATGCGACGTTGGAACAACCACCTCAACCTTCATTGAATGATGCGGATGCTGGGGATTTGTGTCTGGCTCACGTCCTGCTGAACGGACAAAAGACTTTGATTGCAATTGTATATATCAATCACAATGCTTCGTTCAAGAGATTGCGGAGATTTCTGATGAAACATTGCGGGATGTTGACTCTATGTGCGGAGGACACAGCCACGCCGCTAGTCCTATGTGGTGACTTCAATCGCAATATGAAAAACCTCGTGCCTTCCACTCGGAGAGTGAAAGCCCTAACGGAGAACTCCGTTTTCAACCATGGCGGAGCAAACTCGTGACAAAGGTTCCAGCGAAATACGCGGGTCTCAGCCGCAGATTTCACAGGAGTTCAGCTGCAGATCCAACATCGGCAGAAAACTAGCTGAAGGCAGCGCTCTGTGCATAGACTTTGAAAGCGAAGGATCTGATCTCAGTTGCTCCCCATTTGGAGGAAAGAATAGGAATCTAGTTCTCCTTCAGCAGCGGAACAAGCGGGGGAAGCCATCTCGGCGGAAACTCGAGACGTGTATTTTTTTCAGAATCCATCTGTCAATCAAGTCCTCCGCAGCTACATGGGCAATTCTATGAAGTTCACGCAAGAACGAAGGCAGTTGCTATCACTTGTGATGCCCTCCAATATGATGCTTCAATTCGAGTAGGGCACTCCTTTCGGCATCCTGGCATCCATTCAAAACTTTCGTCTCGGCCTCTTTATGCCAAATATTGTCATAGCGTTGCGAACATTCCTCACGATTGGTATCGGTGTGACATAATGTGAACAAAGCCCTTCGAAGCTGAAGTTGGTAAGCAATCACTTTCGGTCCACGATGTCAGAAAACTTCTCCTGAGCACATAAGGGGCTCTCCATGACACTTCGATTACGGGCGGAGGGGGTGGCGGCGGCGAGAGTATACTGACCCGCCCCGAGTGGCACTTTGAATGAGACGCCAGGGGTCGTGTAAGATGCGCGGAGCACTGGCAAAGGTTTTGCCACCCTTGTGATCATGCAGCGGGCACGTTCATCCCTTCTCTGCTTTCCTTGAGTGCTTGCATCTTTGCTCTGAGGTCTTCGAGGGCTGTTGTTCTTCGCAACATGCCGCCATTCCTTGTCCCGGAACATCCTTCGAATTACTATTGAGTCATCGATTGGCCCCATATGTCAAGTATACTCTGCTGACGATGAACATAGGGTCAGACTGCTCACGCTGAATTGTTGCTCCTGGAAGAACTCAAAGCCAGCATCAGTTTCAGTTTCAATCTCCAATTTATTTTGGGCTAAGAGTCATGTTGGAAGTATGTACATCAGGTTTGCCAGCACGTAGATGTCTGGCGACACGAAAGAAGAAAGTATTGTTAATAATGTCGGAGCGAGCTATGACTTTAGTCCGATAGGAAGGGCCACGCCGAGGGTTTAAAGCAGGGGTGCACAACACGCGGCCCGCGGGCCGCATGCGGCCCGCCGGCATTTTTTTCGTGGCCCGCCGCCTCTCGGTGGTTTTGCCAGACCCAAAAATTCCAACCTTCTTACTGCTGATGATAAGATGTAGGTTGGAATTTTCGTGTTAATTCGTGTCATTCGTGTTATGTTTCTTGTTGTTCTTGTTATTTTTCGTGCTCTTTGTGCTATTTTTCGTGTTCTTCGTGTTATTTTTCCTGTTATTCGTGTTATGTTGAATTTTCGTGCAAATTCGTTTTATCGTTATTTCGCGTTAAAATTTCTCTGCGGCCCGCCTTCAAGTCTGGGTCTACGAAATGGCCCGCCGTAGGTTTGGTGCTGTGCACCCCAGGTTTAAAGTGACATCAAAAAAACGGTCTACCCTTCCCGACGACTGGAGTCGTCGAAAAGCCTGTTCATCCGCAAGTCGGTGAAGGGACATGACAGTGAGAAAGTCGTCAACTTCAGGAGAGGGTCCACACCGAGCAGACGCACGACGCAAAAAACGCCGCCGTAAAAACTCCAGCGGGTTCACGTCTCTTATCAGGTAAGGGGACCAAATCGCTGAACAGTACAACTGCCGAGGAACGACAAGGGAGCGATACAGTCGAAGGTAGAACGCGGCGGAGCGGATAGCGAACGTTCGCATGATGATGTTTCCCAACAGGTTTACCGAGGCTACCACAGAGTCAACCTGTGCTCGAAACCTGAGATCAGAAGACATGAGCACACCTAAGTCCCGAATGCAACTCTAAACCGGAAGAGGGTGACCGTTCATCCGGTAGACGTAGGACGATCCCCTCGTCATCAACACCGCACATTTGGCAGGAGATACTGTCATGAAGTTGTCAGTAGCCCACACAGTTATGGCGTCAATAGCCCTCTGGAGCAGTGCGCACTCGGTGCCATCAGCGACCTCAACGTACAGCTCCAGGTCATCAGCAAATAACTTGTGGCGCACCTCCCCGGGGAGCCCTCTACATAGGTCAAGGACATAGACGAGCCATAGGAACGGTCCGATACATGAACCTTGCGGGACACCTGATGGGCAAGATGCAGGGGCAGAAACGACATCCCCCAGTCTAGTTGCGAAGTGACGTCCTCGCAGATACGAAGCACACCAGTTAACCTTTTTCGGGGTAAAGCGCAGCGCAGCCAGCTTTGCGAGGAGAAGCGAGTGCGAGCACTTGTCAAATGCCCTCGAGAAATCAAAATAGACACAGTGCACTGCGTTTCGACGATTGAGGATCAGGGACCAGTCGTAGACGGTCTCCAGCAGCTGTGTTTCCGTTGACCGGCCACTGGTGAAGCCATGTTGATGGGAGTCAAGCAGGCCCGCAGTGACAAGGAAGGAACGCATCTGCAGGACGACCAAACGCTCCATGAGCATGCATGGGATGACCTCCTGTGCAATCGGTCGATAGTTTTCCAGAAGTTTTCTGCTTCCTTTCTTATGCACCGGTGTAATGAGTGAGCTGCGGAACAGATCAGGCACCACACCATCCGCGTAGGATTGTGTGAACGAGAGCTGCAACGGCTCGGCGAGTGGTCCGGCAAGTTTTTTGTAGAACAGTGGAGGGATGTACTCAGGTGTGGTGGAGAGTTTTGCTGGAAGGTGCCGTAACGCCTCCTCAACAGCCTCAGGCGAGACGGTGAATTCCGGGGCAGTAAGTGAAGTTTCACTCGTCAGAATACGAGCCGGGTGGAGGGTAGTGTGGACCGACGCGGAGAAGGCGTTAAAGGCGTCAGCTTTTTGCTGATCGTCCAGAAGTAACCTGCCATCCGATTCAATGGGCTCGATGCCCGTATGTTGCCTCAGACGGCTGTTTGCATATCTGAAGGAGGTTTTTGAATCTCGGAAGGACATTTTCGCTTCCTGTAGGACACGCTGGCGATGAGAGGCCAGCCGAAGGCAATTCTGAATACGCGTGATGTCAGCCTCTGATGTGGAGTGAGCAAGATCGTTAAGAAGCCTGGCAATGTGCTTGTCCAGTGAGGAGATGCGCTTTGGACGCGATGACGGGACATTGATGCAGATATAAAAATGTAGAAGCTCAAGAAGTTTCCCATACATTGCGTCGACAGTGTCAGTGGACGAGAAAAATTGGGTCCAGTTTGTAGCATACAGTGAAGCGGCAATGGACTCATAGTCAGCATTCCGGGAGTCAGGCCTGCTGGTGTACAGCCGAGTGGGGGTGACATCCAGTTCCAGTGAGAACCACAAGGCCAGGTGATCGGACTTGGACGGCGGCGGGGCAACGGAGAGATCAGTCACAATGTCTTCACAATTTGTGAGGAGCAGCTCCAAGATTGAGCCACTGGCAGGGCGAGTTGGCACGGTTACGAGCTGGCGGAGGCTGCTCATGAGCACGAATTCGAGGAAGATGTCCTCCTTAGAAGTTCCTCCTGAGGGGGACGGGCTAAGGCTCCGGTTTATATTTGCGGCGAATCTGATGGCTGAAGCGCCCGTGCCGTATGAAAGAACTGCTGAAGATTGCGTCGGGTTATTTCAGCGATGTTTCGTGATTCCATGCATGATCCGTGTTAAGAAAGCTCGTGAACTGGCAAACAGAATGCGACCGTAGGACGGCCAAATGATCGTGGAAGCGATTTCAGAAAAATCTACCTGTTCTGCTTCTCCGACTACAGCATGGGAGCGAGTGTGTTCGCTCGGGCCGCTGCTGTCGTTCGGAGCAGTGCCGCCGCTGTTACTTTTCTCCAATCGTTCGAATTCAAACTGAATGCGCGCGGTTCCCGACAACTTCTTTCACCTCGAATAGCTGATGATACGGCCGAGATTCGAACGAGCCATATTGTCAGCCTGAGTTAACAGATAACAACGTGAGCGGCAGATTTGATCGGTTAGCTCCAGGCGGCCTCGATGAGCGCATCGTGTCGAGTTGTTCTAGGGTTCTAGAGAATTTCGAAAAACAGACGTCATTAAGAATGAGAATACGACGCCGACATGAGTAAGATCAAAATTTTCATGCACAATGCACACTGAGAATCATATTAGATATGCAGCGAAACATGACTCGCTCCAGCACATAGGGAATCGCAATCTCAGCATGTACCTTGGTGCCTGTGCATGTTGTCGACGGAATGCTTGAGGCAATACGCAGGTATGCTTGCGATGCTCGAGAAGCTTGCGGCAGACCTTCAAGCGTAACAACGTCAGTTGCGGCGGGGTACAGCAGCTGCAGGCTGCCGCTTCACGGTGACGGACGAGCCTAAATTGCGATGGACGCTACAGACGCGCTGAGGGATCAGAGGCAAAGCATTGACTCAATACAGGCTCGATACAGCCAGGCAGAAAACTCTCTCATGTGAACCACACATCATGAGCGAATACTAATGAATTAATTCAGTATGAGCAACGCGTGCATACGACCCAACGTATGTATCATGATTTGCTCACTCATGGGGACTCGTGAAACATGTAATTCTGTACTCCACTTCAGAGAAAAATATCGCGAAAAGACATATTCGGGGAGGAAAATGACAAGACACAGTTGGAAATAAATAGGGCCATTCGAATTTGGGGACGCTGCCGTCGACCCAGCTGGCGCCAGTGCGGAGAACGGACGAGCGGACGACTGATGCCAGATTCTCACAACGCTCGTGGTCGTGCTTCGTATCAAATCATCGCTTTCCGGAAAAGCGAGGTAAAACGTGTTACGTAGCGAACTCGGTTGCTTTTTTTGCTGAGTAACTCTAGGCCCGCGGTGCTCAACTACTAGGCTACTTCCCCGCCTGTTTCTCCAAGATATCAGATTTTCGAGCCAATTTTCCCGCCTGGGCAGTGTCCGTTCACTTCGGCGAAATCGAGTTTTGGCGCCGATACAGGCGCAATACGGGACAGAATTCCTCAGGGCAGGCCACGTAGCCGGGGCGGTGTGTCCCGGGACACAGGGCCGGGGCTGTGTGTCCGAGAGCCCCGTGCCGCGGCGGGATGGCACAGGGCACGGAGCCTGGACGGGATATCCGATACAGAGTGATGGGGCCGGATCACCCACCCTCGAGTGCGCCGTCGTTCTCCCCGGGTTCTTTTCGGTGTTTGTGGAAGAAAAAAAACTGACAGCAACATTGTTCTTCTCGCAGACCCGTGCTGGGAACGTATCGAGTAGCAACAGCGACGGCAGGCAACATGTTCCCGCGTCGTGGTGAGTTTCTTCGTTGGTCCAACACCATCGTGGGCGCTCCCGTGCCTTCATCGCGCCGCTGATTTCTGCATATTTCTTCCAGATATGCCTAGCTCCGCAACTTGGCACCTGAGCCTTCGGGCAAATTCGCTCGAAAGCGAGGCGGTAGTGAAAGTTCGCCGGGCCCTCGCCCAGATGCCCAACGTCACGGTGATCGCCCGCTTTGCCCCGGGCAGAAATAACACACGCCGCAAAAATGGCGGCCGCAGCTTGTGCCCGGTGAAGGAAGCGCACGCGTGCATGCTTCTCACGACGCGCCAGCGAGTGGCAAAAAGCTTTTATTGCGAAACGCTGAAGATTGCTGAGCGACGCAACCCGCTACTCCGGATTGTCATGGTAGTAGACAAATGGCGGTCATTCATGGAAAACAACCACCAAGACGTCGAAGAAGCAGCTGAAAACCGTCCACAGACACTAGCCAGCGCCGGCCCTTCGGCATCGTCGCTGGAAAGAAAGCCACTGGCACCATTGGCGCCCGGCGAATAGCGGCCCCTGGTGGGCAAAAAAAACCCAAGCGCCAAACGGCCACGGCCATCAACAACAACAGAAACGGAGACGTCGTCCGCAACCGGCACGTCGAGCTTGTCGGCGGCAAGCAGCCGGAGGGCGTCCACCGCGACGCCGCCTATGACGCCGGGAAAGAGCCTATCGCCGGAAATTGTCGGGACCGGTCCGTCAACAGAGGAAGCCGGCCTACACGACAACGCAACCCTAGCTCCTGAGGCCGCAGCCCTTTTCAAGCTAGTCGTAAGGGCCATCAACGCCCAAGACACGGCCTTCGAGGCTATGCAGGACATACGGGAGAGGGCGGGCCCGCTCTTACTCCCGCAGTATATGAACGTGGCCGCCTACGTTGGCGATTTGTACCTGGAATCGTCATCAGCACGCCGACGTTTCGTGGCACGTTTCCGACATTTGCTGAATTAGCCCGGGGGGTGTAGGAAAGCCACCATAATCTCCTGGTCATGAAAATGTAAATAGCTGCTTAGGTACTTATAACACTTGTGCTTCGATCAATCGTGATGCTAACAGTTTGGCTGACGATGTGAAGTTGTGATGATGAAAATTGTGCTATCAAGATATAAGATAAAACTGCCCCAAAGAGTGCTGAAGAAGCAGGTGATCAAAATCACAAAGTATAAAGATGGGCGTGTTATTTGCTAACAGTTGCAGACGCTGGTGTTTTGATCCGCGACTCGGTCCGGGAACGTGGCTGGCACAGGACTTGGGGCAAACACTTGGTGTCTTCGGAGGGGGATTCCAGGGCGAAGTTGTTTCTGGGGTGTCCCTCGACGGGCTTCCGTGGCAACGAGCACTGCGGCGTGCGACAACGACACCAGCACCTCCCACTTAAAGGACAGGCGGCGGGCGTGGTCAAGCCGAGCCACAGAACATGCTACCAGTCTGGAAAGTCACTTCTGGGCGAGTCAGCAGCGACGGCGGGAGGTCGGTGCCTATGACCTATCTGTGGCGGCAGAGAGAGTCGTGCCAGCTCAGGCGGTGCGCGCTCAATACAGGCTCAGGACAGGTTCAATACAGGTGCACCAACAAGCAGATTCCTACAAGCTATCGTCCTGAATGCTAGCTCGAGTCGCCGCGTTGGCGTGTTGTCGCATCACAGTGTAACTCGGCGGGCGCCTCTTGCAAATATACCGCGCGACCTGCTAGCGCACACTCACACGGAGAGGGTAAAAACAACAGCAACAACAGCCACTTCCGTCTCGTGGCCAACGCGCCTATAAACGGAGTTCTCCGTTAAAAGACCACATGAACCATGAGCGTGTCAGGTGCCCAGTATCCTAGAATGACGCAACGGCGGAACCCCGTTGCTGTTGCAAAACTCATCGGAGGCTCTCGATGCAGTAACTCACTGACTTGCCTTGGAAACGGTAGAGGTCACAGATGGGCCAGAGTGAAGGTAGAGCCGAAATCTCCGGGATCATTGACACGGATTGCAAATGGCAAAGGCTGAGGGGGCGTCCAGAGAAAGAAGAAGATGACGTTCATGAACATCCGGTTGGCTTCCATTCCAGCTTCGATGAGCTATCATCGCACAATGAGATACACATAAGTGCAATGGGGTTATTTGGAAGCGAGAACAACAAGGGAGCACAGAACTCCGTTCTGCGCAGCTGACCAGATCCGAAAGCTCCATCCAAGGGTTTTGACGCGCCGTCAACTTTTGCTTGCCTTCTCACCCTTCGCTCGTCCACTTAAATTTCCCCATCTATCCGGGGCCTTTGGTTGGTGTAGAAAGGTGGGTTCGGCTAGGCTTCCGGGGGTGTGTCCCCCGTTTTCCATTTCCTCTTTGCACGGGCGGCGCTAGGCGGCAAGAAAGTCACTTGACCGCCTGCGAAACCGTAGGTACCCCGGTGGTTTGGAAGGAGTAACCGTCGACGGCAAGGAAGTCACTTGATCGCCGATAGGCTCCTTCGGCTAGCTAGTTAGATAGTTCCGGATGGGTAGTCGTCGGCCGCGAGGAAGCTACTTGTGAGCCACGTAATTGTAGGGAAGCGCAGTTAAGGGTGGCAAGCAAGTAACTTGACCTCCTTCGACAGTAGGTAGTCTGATAGTTTCGGGTCGGGGTTGTTCAAGGAGGAAGTCGCTGTCAAGTCTGTCTTTTATCCAGGTTCCTCGAACGGTTTTGGGTTCGTGAAGCACATAGTCGTCCTCTAGTCATTTATCTAGGTTGTTACTCTGGAACGCTTTTAGGTTCGTGAACCAGATAGTCGTCCTCTAATCTTTTGTTCCTGGCTGCGTTCTCCTTCCACAAGAACAATACCCTCATTGGCGGAAGGATGAAACTGAAATGCTCGAGAACGAAGACCCCGGGAATCTAGCTCGTCAACTTACAAGAATATCCGCGGCAGGGACCCATGGAAGTCATCCTCCATCATCGACGCAGCTTCCCACTGAACGCCGGTGCACAGACTCCGCCCGCAAAGCAGCTGCGCACCGCAAACCGTGTGGCGGGAGCCATGCGACCCCCCGGGCCCAAGTAACTGCGCGAACTGCACCTGGCAGTGCCAGCGGACTTATATCCGCTTTATACACGCACTAGCCATGGTGAGAGCCTTCGGAGCTTCTACAACGGTAGGCTCAAGATAGTTGTCGTCACAACCACTAGCTTGGTTCAGCTGTTGAACGAAGCAATGATGATGCAAAGTGGCGCGACTACAAAGTGACACCTCGGAAATTGAGCTCTCAATTAATGACGATCCACGGGAACAGGGGGGGTTTTGTCGGAATCGTGGCTTTTGCCCTGATGAATTACGCGACGGTCGACGCCTACCGGTGGGTGTTCAGCTACTTGAAGCAAGCTCGTCCGGGGTTCGCCGTTCCTCAATATATGGGAGATTGGGATATTGCGATGAGAGCCGCAGTTCGATCGGAGTTTCCCGCCGCAGACGTACGCAGCTGTCTATTCCACTACGCGCAAAGCTTGCTCAGAGGCAGGAAGCCCGACATTGGTTTAGCGGCGGATTTGCGGAGTCCTGGGGAAGTCCTGCAACATATGCTTGGCTTCTGTGCTTTGCCTCTTCTACCCGCCGCCGACATCCAGCCAACTTTTGACGAGCTGGCTTCAGCGGCGGTTGATGTGCACCCGTGATTCCGACGATTCATCCGCTACATGCAAGCCTTGCGGATTACGCGGATCGGACCCGAACAGCTCACCGTCTACCGGCTCATCGCCCGGACGAATAACGACGTGGAATCCAGCAACGCGGCTCTGCGTCGCCGCCTCCGCACCCATCGGCCTGTTTGGAGATTGGTTCCCGTCCTAGTCAACATGATGAGCGACACCGTGATCGACCACAGGATTCAACAGCGCGTTACCAACAACATCAGATCACGGCCGAGTCGATCCACGAGGCTGAACGAGCTCAATCTCTCACGATCCGGGGACGCATTGGACGCGGGCTCGATGTCTGCCTTGGGATCTATACACCACGTGAAGTTTAAAGTAGGACGGTCTTTCCACAGGAGTGGGCTTCTGACAGAGGATGAAATCCTAGGAGACACCGAGCACTCTGCTGAAGACATCATCAATGATATATTCAACCCACAATTTTCTACAACCGATGATCTTGGGATTCCTGAGGAGGAAGCGGAACCCGAACAGGAGGAGGCCATTTTCGGAGCAGAGTCGGACCAAGAGTCCGAGTGGGACAACGGCATCGAAGGAGAGGAGCAGCTCTCCGGAGACTCCGACCACGAGGATCCCATTCTGGAGCGATGGCTGATAGTCAGGGCTGTAAATTTTTCGCGGCGATCGCGGACCACGCGTCGCGACACTTCTTTTTGTGTTCAAAGTTCGAGCTATGGAGAGAAGAGTGGCCGAGAAAAAAGTCACCCCGAAGCTCCGAGCCGAGCAGTTCGCCCCCGGGACGTTTCATGTGAGCGGCAAATTCCTATTCTGCAGCACTTGTAGCGTCGCTGTCGATCGTTTGAGGAAAGATTCTTGCGCAAAGCATGTCGCTTCAGCACTTCATCAAAAGAAGGTGAAGAATGCGGTTAGTACGTCGGACAGGAAGCTCAAACTACAGAAAGTGGTTTCTGACATGTTCGTTCAGCAAAGCGAGCTCAAACAACAGAAGACTGTCGAGCTCATGGCTTTGGTTGGAGAAGTTTGCGGCGCCAATACCCCTCTCCACGTGCTCGATAGACCATTTTTGAAGAACCATCTGGAAGCGAATTTTGAAAATATTGGAAGCATCCCGTCATCACATCAACGCGGGTGACGCTCGCGGATTTTCTTGAAACCACCGGCAGGTACAGCACCGCCGTCATCTCGCGGCTCCCCAGACGCTGGCCACGACGCAACCTATCCTCCCCACTTTCGAAGCCGCACTCTCTAAAAAGCGAACTGAAAACACATGTCCGTATCTGCGCGGATTCTTTCCTTATTCAGTCGACCTTGAATGCAACGGCTTATTTTTCTCGATCCGCAGAGGACAACCAAGCACCGTGGCTCGACACAGGCCGCTGCTCCCCGCTGTGCGGCATCGCGTCAGACTTGCCTGTGGCTCTCAAATGTTGCTTGAAACGGGCTATCCGAGATGGGCAAGCCGTGAAACCTTTTTCACAGAAGCCGTGAGTCTGTTGACAGCTTTGAACTCTACCTGCCAAATTTCACAAATCAAATTCAACAAGTGTGCCGTACAGATCACATGAACAGAATTCAGGAGCATCGCCTTCAGCTCGCGCTCCACGTTTTGTGCGTATACGCTGCGTTGTCCGTAGGGGAATGCGTCAAACGGTCGCAATCAAGATGGCGGACTTCCTCGATTGCCCGCCGTTTCAGCGGGAGCCCGAAGCCAGCGCATGGGTTAGGAAAGGCTAGGCTAGGTTGAGAACGCTCAAACCGAGTCAGTCCGTCGACCTAAGTGATACGTGAGACTGCAGAGCGGATGGGTTTGAGCACTTCGTGGCCTGAATTACGCGCGGAGCGCTCTGACCTACAGTTGGGTGTATAGCCGAACAGCTAGAACAGCGGCGGGGCGCCATATTGATTGCGACCGTCGGTACTGTTCTGGGTTCTGTTTTAAAATACGCCCGGCGACTTATGGCGGATGGTAAACACGCGGATGGCGGGTTGAGTGAAACGGATGCTGAAGCTGTTCATGGGTCCGTGAGTGTTGCAGCTGGATCAGCCGGATTCCTCTCTGCCCGCGAGCGTAGCGAGCGGCACGAACAAGCAGCTGCCTGCCAGCTACCGCACCCACTACGCGCTCAAGTCGCCGTCGTGGCGTGTTGGCGTGTTGGCGTTTTGTGGTTTGAGTCGCTGGGAGTATTTTAGAACAGTACCCGGAATTTTTTCGGTATAGCCCCACAATCGTCTGCAGCCCAAATCTAAGGCGCCGCGCTGGCGCTTTAGCGGCCGGGGAGAGGAGAAAGGGAGAGGGATCGCGAAGGAAAACAAAACAAACGAGGGCACCGCGCGAACCAGCCCCAAGTACAGGAAACCTAGTCAAGAAGGAAAGAGATTGGAGCAAAAACCTACCGGCAGGTTGTACGACGTGAGGCTTAAGCGGGGCACTGAGACGGTGGAAGAGCATATGTATGATCCGAATGCACAAAAATCGCACGTCCTTCGCGGCCGCAACTCTCGGCCATTGCTCGCAGGATTGCCTCGAAGGGATCCCGATCAGCAAGATTATTCCGCCAGAGGAACTCGATGAGGTAGGAGTTCAAGTATCCCCGGTCGGTCCCACACTGCCTCTTGTTGCGCGATTTCACGGATCTCCACAGTCGCTCCACAGTCTGGGTGTGGGTTTTGGTGACAGGGTCCACGAAGTTCTTTTTGTGATTCACCGTCTGGTGTCCGTAGCCTGCCGCTTCCAGCTCCTTCGTGCTATAACCCTTCCAACAATCAGAATAGATCAGAGTACCTGGCTCAATGTTCTGTTTGATGGCGTGGAGCAAAACCGCTGAAGATCGATTGGGGACACACATCACAAAGCACTGTTTCGAGCTGCGACAAATGCCCCCAAAAATCCACTGTTGGGGGAGGGCCCGCCCCACATGGTTCTTTCTCTTGGTGAACATACTCTCATCCACCTCTACTATTTCGCCGGGCCCACCGATCCTAACTCGCGGCCTGCTCTGGAGTTGCCGGAAACACAGTTCTCTGATGCCGTTATTCCAGGCGACGACAGTTTCACTCCCCATTCCGAGTTCACGCGCGCACCACTCGACGGACGTAACTTCCGTAGCCCAGCCGTACACGAATCTCAACACGGTGACAAAAGGGAGTCGTGTGTTCTCCAGCCAGGTATCAACCCTGAGTGTTATCTCTTCCCGGCACCGCGCACATCTCCACCTGGAGTGTCTCGAATCAACTTGGAGTTTCATCACATGATCCTGGCGGCAACGACGAGTCTGGTGCAAGACTCCTTTGTCTTGCAAAAACGCGATAGCCGCGGACTCAGTTGTCGGGAGACGGAACATGATGGAACACGAGAACACGTAATAAGTTCCAAACGACTTCCAACATGGCGGCTTAGAAGAAGATGACGTTAAACTCGAACAGAGAACTGAACAGATCAGTACGCTGCCTAGAGCACCCAGGGAACCCGAGCCCATGATGCTGCAAGTCATCGAGATCAATTTTTCCTCTGAGGAGGTCGACAATCCAGACCGCGGACCTTCGAGCGGAACTCATAATCGTACCCACATATTACGACAGAGAACTGCACAGATCAATACGCTGCCTCGAGCACCCGAGGAACCCGAGCCCATGATGCTGCGAGTCATCGAGATCAAGTTTTCCTTTGAGGAGGTCGACAATCCAGACCGCGGACCTTCGAGCGGAACTCATAATCGTACCCACATATGTATTACGACCGAGAACTGAACAAATCAGTACGCTGCCTCGAGCACCCAGGGAACCCGAGCCCATGATGCAGCAAGTCATCGAGATCAATTTTTCCTTTGAGGAGGTCGACAATCCAGACCGCGGACCTTCGAGCGGAATTCCTAATCGTACCCACATATTACGCTTCGTCTATGAGCCACCTACCTTTCAGTTGAACGCCGCAGTGTATCTCTATCGTCGGGCGTCAACCGCACACCTGCGATAAATTGCAGCCAACCTCCGACGATAGTATCGAGCTGCTGTCCAGTTTCTACAGCGAACCGCTCCTCGGATTTGGGCCCTCAACCTCCGGATCCCTGGTCGATAATGTTCCAGATTTCTGGTGAACCGAAACCACCATCCACCAGCCGATCCACGAGGAAAGAGAAGCTCCTGATCCTCTTGGAAAAACATCCTCGGCCCGGACAACAACGTTCGTTCAATGATTTATTTCCCAACACCGCAAAATCGAGCCCAGACCCTGCGCGATTCCCTCTGTCGTATTTGAATTCGCGCGCCGCCCACCAGCCGCCTCGCTGCCAAAGCGACGGCTCGCCGCCGCTGCTCCTCCATCGCTCAAGTCGGCAGGGGCTATACCGAAAGAGAACCCAGTACCCTGTTCTGAAGGTTCTCTTGTATTAGGCGGGTGGCGAGTTATGGGGAGCCGCAGCAGACGCAACTGCCTCGCGGCATTGGCGGGCAACGAGGCGCGCGGATTCGAACGGGGATGGTCGGGCTTGGATGTTGCGGGTTGGAGGTTTCCGGGGGAATCGACGCGAGTGAGCAGCGCTGGAAGCCAGCGCGCTGTCTTGCGGGGCGGGGGGTTGGGAAGGTTAGGTTAGGTTAGGGGCGAGCGAGCGAAGCGAGCGAGCAGCCCTGGAAGCCAGCGCAGAGGAGAGTAGGTGGGCGTAATTTATGGGTCTGCGGCATCCTGGGACCTTGCAGTGGGAATCAGGATGACCCACGCGGACCAGCAGGGCCTGGCCAGCTGGATCTGCGGCATCCTGAGACCTTGCAGGGGGAATCAGGATGACCCACGCGGACCAGCAGGGCCGAACCAGCAGGGTCCGCGGCATCCTGAGACCTTGCAGTTGGAATCAGGATGACCCACACGGGCCAGCAGGGCCGGGCCAGCTGAGTCTGCGGCTTCCTGAGACCTTGCAGTGGGAATCAGGATGACCTACGCGGACCAGCAGGGTCTGCGGCATCCTGAGACCAGCGCAATGCTGAGAGCCCAGCAGCAGAAGAGCGACGGCGGAGCGCTACATAGGTGGCACTGGTGCTGTTTCCGTCATAGTGGTTTCTTTTTTCCGAGATTTTGAAATAAACGCCTGAGTGCGCAGTAGGCTTTCATATCCTCCGTGTACGTTTCGTTTCATCATGCCAGTGACAATTTTCGATTTGCCCACGACTGAATCTGCGGCCGTGGTCTTCTTGCAAGAAAAAGCCATTCTTGCTCGGAGGCTCAGCTGCAGCTTAGGTCATGAGCTCGTTCTCAAAATCAATAGTGATCGTACTTTTTGGTGGTGCACACAATGTCAGAAAAAGACTGGACTTCGTTCGAACTCGTTTCTAGATCAAACTCGGTTGCCGCTCGTTAGTGTCATCCGGTTCCTCTACGCGTGGGCAAACGAGACAGCGACGATATCGTGGTGTGAGACTCAGTTGGGAATGAGTGCTAAGACTGTGTGTATGCGGAATGAGAACCTGCGCGATCTCTGTTACCGTTCTCTCAGGCGCCAGCAACGGGGAAGGATTGGGGGTCCGGGTTATATCGTTGAGATCGACGAGAGCTTATTTTCGAAGCGAAAAAACAATGCTGGCCGCGTGCTCCCCCAACAGTGGGTTTTCGGCGGTATATGTCGTGAAACGAAGAAATGCTTCATAAAGCTCGTCCCGGATCGTACTGCCTCCACGCTGCTCGCTGCTATCATGGAGCATATTGAGCCCGGATCAATTATTTACAGTGATTGCTGGAGGGGGTACCAGACCGCCTCCCTCAAAAAGGCTGGTTATCACCACCTTACGGTGAATCATAAATATAATTTCGTGAACCCCGTGACTGGGGTTCACACGCAGTGTATCGAACGCCTGTGGGGATCGGCGAAGTGGCAGAATAAGAGACACCGCGGAACTGCGCGCTCGCAGTTGGACTCATATTTGGAGGAGTTCATGTGGCGTCACAATCTCGACGGTGCACTGGCCTTCGAGGCCTTGTTAGCTGCCATCGCAGCAAACTATCCTCAAATCATCAGGTCCCCAGGGATTCCAGCACTCATCGATCATAATTACGCGACGCCGGAGCTTTAGACAGGTATGTTTGTGTTGACGTTACCCTCTCTCAACCTCCTCTCCCACCAGTCAAGTCGGCATTTCGGCGTGTTTTCGGTTTGTTGTTTTTGTGTCCAACCCACCTATTCCAAAAATACCGTTCTGAAATGCGCCCAGCGACTTAAACCACTAAACGCCAACACTCCACGGCGGCGCCTTGAGCGCGTATTGGGTGCCGTAGCTGGCAGGCAGCTGCTTGTTCGTGCCGCTCAGTACGCTCGCGGGCAGAGAAGGATCCGGCTGCTCCAGCTGCAGCTCTCACGGACCGACGAACAGCTCCAGCATTCGTTTCACTCAGCCCGCCATCCGCGTGTTTACAGTCCGCCATAAGTCGCCGGGCGTATTTTAGAACAGAACCCGACCGTCTGACATAGACTCGTCCGTAACGAACGCGCTGATTCTCGAAAAATGTATCTCGTACTCAAGAAGCTGTCCGAGGACCGCTTCGCTAACTGTCTCGAAGTTCGTGGATTCGAGGACTTCGGCTGTGATGAGCAGGGCCTGAAGATCGTGATCCGGTCCAGATCGTGTATCTCCGACACATGGTACGGCGAGGAGATTCAAAACTCTCTAATTGAGTCATGATGATTAAAGTGTTTCGATTGTTTTTTGCAGATCTGCCTCCATCGATGGCGGTCGAGACGTCGCCAGCCTCGCAGCGCTGGGAAGGTGAGTCGAAATAAGCAGTTTTGAAGGCTTGCATCCTACTTCCGTGGTTGATTTGGTTCTGTCCGAGTAACACAAAAGCACTCCCCTATATGTGACTTTACTTTGGTTTGTTCTCCATCGGCTGTTTGCCACCTAACGCCCCTGAGGTATTAATCTCCTTGTATGCTTTCTCGTTACAGATTTTACAAACATCCCTGGCCCGGTGCAACAACCCGGGCCTTCATCGGCCGGCGGGGCCTCTGGCGGTGCGCGCAAGCGCAAGTTTGGTACGCCGCTGGAGAATGTCCCGGCGGAGACGCCACCTAAGCGTCCTAAGAAGGACTAAGCTGTTATTTTTTTTGAAAGTTCATTATCTTTATCTTTATATATTTTTCATCATAATCCTCTTGGACATGTCGGGGCTTCTTCTCACCTAAATTTTCTTATCTTTCAATTCCATTCTTTCACTGTAAACCGAAGAAACGCTCTGCAACGCTCCCATGACAAGATAAAGAGTTACATTTCGGAAAAATCAGCAGCTCGTTTCCGGCAACCGGCAACACTTTTCTTCAAAGCCTGTCAGGTGTTCGATGTCGGATACGCACGCATAACGAGCGTTGATCTCAATTTTGTTGTTCAGAATAGCCCCTGGTTCGAAGAGGATATCGTCGCAAGAGCTGGACTGCACGTTTACCTCAATTCCATTCATGAGGTGAGTGTTTTCGAAAACATTGTCGACTTCTGGCTCGCGGCTGCCGAACGCTTTCCAAATCTCTCTGAAATCGCTCTCATCTGTCTCAGCGTTCCCGCGAACAGTGTGTCTGCAGAGAGATCATTCAGTCTGTATAAGATGGTGTCGCGGGATGACCGCCGCAGTATTGCCGACAAGAATATCCGAGTGTATAATACGTTGTATCACAACTCCGAGAGCTTCTAACGGCATCTAGTTCATGATCCTATGAGGCGGTCATCCCGCAATACCATCGAGCACAACGTGCTCAGGTATTTCTAGAAGTGCATAATAAATTAACCTTTTGCATCCGAGTTTTAAATCGCGATATTCGAGCGTTTTCCTGTATTTCCGCGAAATCCGGAACTTTTCGCCGCGAATCGACCGCGATTTTGTCCCTTTCCCCCGCGAAAAATTCACAGCTCTACTGATAGAGAACGATGCCGGATACGCTCCTGACCACGATCGGTCGCACGCTGCTTCTGGTGACCGTAAACGGCCATCGTCCCCCACAACAAACAAAGAGCAGACATCGAGCAGTAAGGATGAACGCATTCCGGCAGAGGCGGGCGGTAGGGGGCACGGAGAAAATGTCGCTATCCCCGAGAGCGAGCCCGCTATGTCAGCGGAGAAATACCGGCGGTGTGCAGCGTTCTTGCGGTGGACTGTAGGTAGCGCGCGCCCTGCGACACAGGTTCATAGTTTGTGTGGACTGTATTGATGAAGCAGCCAGCCTCCATTGAGTTTCGGACTTTTCCTACACCAAGGAATCGGCCGTAAACTAACACAAATTCCACTTCGTCGGGTTCCGTGGTTCACCGAGGGCAGATAGCGATTACTATCCGGCAGGCGGCGACGAGGTGGTGTTTAACAGGTTCAGTGCCATGAGGGGCGCCGGCGCCCCTCGGGTTTCCGCAGCCGTGAGGGACGCCGGCGCCCCTCAATGTGGTGTCCAGTTTTCGCGCCGCGGAGGAACGGGAAATCGCTGGAGCCTCAATTTGGAAGCGTTGACGCTTTCTCTGAACCACACTCTATATCCGATCACAATGGCCTGGGGCTGAGGTTTGCAGTGTCGGAATGAAAGTCGCGGTCTCTGGGCAATCGTTATTCCGATGTAGAGTTGCGATTCGTTGTTTTCTGTTTGAACGATATTGAGCTCATAGCGCTGACAACTTCGTCTTTCTCTCTCGATAACGACTTATTCGTGTCTGTGATGAGAGAAACTGAGCTCCACGCTGTGAAACCAACCGAGAGTTGTCCAAGAGTGCTTTCAGTGAGCCTGCCATCCTTTCTGTTGCTTTGACCATGGATGAGCCCAGCTGCAGTAGCAGCTCCGATCGTTGTTTGCGATCCTCCCGCAAGAAGAAGAGCATCGCGGATAGGGATGAAAACATCTATTTGTACCCTGATCTTGCTAAACTTTGCCGAAGCAAAGTCATCGTTTCATTCGTACCGACATCACTGACGGCAGGAACAGAAAAATCAGACGAAAATGTCAAGATTGCTACGCTGAGGCGTCGACTTCTCGGGGTAGAGTTGCTGCACAGAATGCGGTGAAGAAAGTGAACACCATGTGTCGAGAATGTGAGAAATGGTTGTGTGTGCCTTGTTTCGCAAAATCACATTAGAGCGTTTTTCGGGAATTGTTTGCACGGTGACCCTCTGTTTGAACATTCTCCGAATACATTTCTCCGTTCTGCTGGCATTCATTATGCGTTCTCATTCGAAATTCGACGTGAAAATCTGTTTCCAGGAATGGAGATCCCCAGGTGCCATGAGGGTCGCCGGCGCCCCTCAGACCCATTACTATGGGTGGCACCTGGCGTACGTTTTTAATCCAACATAGGTGGCACTCAACCTGTTAACGAGAACATCACAGGAGGTCGGTCGTCGGCTGCGGAGTTACCCTCACTTGTTGTCTTCCGCAAGGAGCGTGAGGACACGTCTCCGGCGTGTGCGTTTTCTACGAGTGTTCTCTACAGGTATTTCTACAGCTGGTAAGTCCTCGACCCTTCATTGCAGCTCCCCCGATTTGCTGATGAACTTCCGCTGACACCACAGGTCAGAGGGTATGGATTGACTACCCCGCGGAAGTCTGATACCACGCACGTGGCGCGAATACAGTCCGCCGTGATTCTCTAGCTGAGCTGTACTCACAGCCTGCTGACTCCGAGCACTGTTGGGTCCTTAGCTTTGGATGCGAAGAATGACATAATGACTGAGGTCGGAATCGACTAGAACAGAATCGTTATCTCTGTGCCGAGACAACTCTTATATAGTTTACCAGCCACCTCCGCGGCCTTCGGCCGCTCCGGTGGCTGGCGTGGGGTGGTTGCGGACATGGAGGTCCTGGGTGCGAGTGGGCGGGTATGTATGCCAATCAATGTATTCAATTTGGGGGAGTTTTCTAGAATTGAGCATTGGGTTTGGATGTCAGTATCAGTCGGTGGCTGATTGTTCGTCACGTAATCTGCGGAATTGAGAACGATTATCAACAGTTCCTTCAACGTTTTATTGCGATGTATTGCAAAGATTGTTCCCACGTCGCGTGGAAATTTCATTGATGGCTGTTTGGTTGGGATTGGTTAGCGGTGAAAATTTATTCGAGATCGTCGAAGAGTTTATCCGACCATACCGCTTCTGCCTCATGTTGTAGCATGTCTTTGGTGAAGGAGTATTGAGTGCCGTAGGTGGTGAGGGCGATCGGGTTGCGGCAGATGAAACAACTGCCGCAGTATCCTATCCAAGCTCGAAGGAAGGTCTCCATATCGTTTGGAGTGTCCGAAGTGGGTTTTCGGCGTTTGGCGTCGACGGCTAAGATAGTGAGAAGTCGGTGTTTTTCCTCGGCGGTTGACACGTCGATCATCGGACGCAGGTGCAGCGTATGAGTCACTTTCACAGGAATGGTGGTGATGGTTTTGAGATGTGGGTGTTGCTTCAGGGCTTCCTTTCTTTGCGGGAGTCTCCAGTCGCAGGAGATGGGGCTCCATAAGTGGATGATTTGCCGCATCTCGGTGGAGTCAGTGGTTTTCCGAACTCTGCGTCTTAGTTGCTTGGGAGCCTCTCTCTTGCTTCGGTGTCGTTCACATGTTGGATACGATGCCATGTCGATACGTTACGTTGCGTTGATCTGTTGAGACTTTGAGACGGCGATTCGTGGATACGTTGTTCACTTGTCCAGTCACTGAAAGCAATTAATCGTCGTCGTCGGGAGATAGCGACGGATTCGATCCGGGTGGCGGATCGCATTGCAGCGGCAAATTGATGGGCGGTTAATTTTGATAATTGGGTTGGTTTTTTTTGTGCTCGATTTCGGTCTTGGAGTTTCAGTCGTTGTTCGATGGCTGCTCTTAGGGAGTTTTGATTATGTTATCGGGGTCGGACGATTCGGTCTAGCGTCATCGCGAAGTGAGGGGTGTCGCTGAGTCTCAGTTAGCGAGCTAGTGGCCCCTGAGTTAGTAAGTGGTCTTGGTGATCTAAAATCTAAAATGAGAGATAACAGTAATTTCTGATTGGGTTAGAGAGACGGGATTTTATTGTAGGGAAATTATGGTCGTAAGACTTCCTTGTAAACGATATTGTTCATGACATTGCCGGGAGCAGCGACGAAGATTCCAGCCCGGGTTTGGACTCGCGAGAGCGCCACGTACAGTTGGCCGTGTGAAAAAATGGGGTCGGTGAGAGCGAGGCCGACGTGTTTGAATGTTTGACCTTGCGCCTTATTGATCGTCATAGAGAAGCTTAATTTTAAAGGGAGCTGGCGGCGGAAAAGCCTGAATGGTAAGGTGTTGTGAGTATAGTAGCAGTCGATTTTAGGTATCATGACTGGCTTGCCCTTGTTGGCTCCGGTGGCGAATTCACAGAGCACAAAACGTTCATGGATCGCAGTTACAATTAGGCGAGTTCCATTGCAAAGTCCCTTGTTGACGCCTAGATTACGTAGGAGCATGACGATGCAGCCCGTTTTCAAGTGCAATTCATGCGGTGGGAGTGAAGAGGGTGTCATCTGGTTCAGGAATTCGGTGGGGAAGTTGAGTGCGTCGGCGGGATCCTCAACGCGGGCTTCATCTTGGCTCCGGAACGTGTACTTTCGACCGGGAAGGCGGTCAAGAACGTACTCGTTCATTTTGAGAGCTTCCGCATTTTTCGGTGTCAAGATTGCGTAGTCTGTCAAGTCTGTTGCATTGTTTGCATTCCATGCTTGCCCGAAGACTATTTCTGGGAGATTTGTTCGCACGCGCATGTCATCCGGGACATCGATAAGCGGACCAAAATCGCCGTCGCCGATTTTTAAAAGCCACTCCCGGAAGGCTGAGTCATCGTCGGTCACGCGCATATTGTGGCGGAGCTGGAAGTGACGGAATCTTGGCCATAGGTGCGAGCGTTTAAGACAGGCGTTCACGATTTGGCCGCGGGTTCCTCGTTCGACAATGGGGAGAATTTGTCGGAAGTCGCCTCCAAGTAGCATGATTTTGCCCCCGAATGGTGTCGTGACTTGCATGAGGTCTTGGAGGAGTAGATTCACTGTTTCCAGAGCCGTTTTAGGCGCCATTGGTGCTTCATCCCATATGATGATTTGAGTTGATAGCAGTTCTGCAGCCTCTGGTGATTGTCTCTTGATGGCCGAAGACCGGCTATTGTCTTGAATGGACAATTTGAACGTGGACGATGCTGTTCGACCCTCTGGAAGTAGATTGGCGGCGATTCCCGTCCAAGCAACATTTTTGACCACGAAGCCCTCGGATAAGGCCATGTGGTATATGGTGTTGTATACGAAGGTCTTGCCGCTGCCTCCGGGTCCGTCGAGAAAATAGCATTGACCTTGGGGAGCACGTAAGGCTTCGAAAATCTCGTCCACTACCAATTTTTGTTCCGTATTCAAACGCACATAGTTTTCCTCTCCCTAACCCGGTGGTCTTCTCTATCAATCACTGTAGGGTTGACGTCCAGCAGAGGAATGTCAAGTGGTAGGATGACACGATAGTCCCTCCCGAGGTCGTGGAGTTTGCTAGCGATGTCGTGGAAGGCTTTTGATTCAGCGACTGCATGTGGCATACCCAAGTGCAGGTAGTCTTGCATGAGGTCCAACTTGAATTCGGACCACAACTGTTCGGGAATCGGAGGCTGGAGTTCGGTGAAGCCGAGAAGAGCGACGAAGAATGATCTGAGTTGCGAAGGCATATTCAGAGCCGCTGCTTCTAGCATGCTGTTCCGAGCGTGATCGTCATCCCTGAGGTAGCCGGCAGCTCTTGCTGCATCGACGAAGGATTCGTAGTGTTGTCCATTGACGGTTCGGACGTCTTCGTAACAGGTGAAACCGTTTCCGTAGAGTAGCAGAAGACGCAGAGCGAAGCGTTCCGAATCCTGGGGATTTACGAAATACATTCGGCCTATCGTGCGGCTGCCGCCGCGCTGCCGTGGGCGCCATCCTTTGTTAAACGTGTACTCTTCAGGCATCTGGTGGTATCGTAGTTGCCGGGAATCTGGGATATCTTCGGGCAAGGATCCGTGCTCGACTTCCAAGTCCCGACACCTCTTGTTCATGGCGAAGTAAGCTGTCAGAGTAGATAGACGATTCGTTGCTGCGTTCAGAGTAGCTTCCTCAGTGCCCGCTCTGAAGCTCACGGTTTCGAAGCCTGGCAGATGAACTTGCAATCTAATTACAGCATCGCTGCGATCACTCATAGCGAAGCCTAAGATGCGATGCACCGCCTCTGGTGCGCAGGTGAAGCGAGTGTCCCAATAAGAGTTTATCTCGTCCACTTGTTCGTCGTCGGGCGATTGGATGCGGTGGATTCGAACTCGTGCTCGGTCGGGGCCTTTGTAAACATATTTGTAAAGGTATTTCACTGCGTGGATCATGGCACAAACCTCTACGTTGATATGAGCATTGAACATTAATGTCAGGAACGGACAATAGGGAACCACGGACCGGTTGTCCATACGATTGTTGCGACACATAACGAATCGGCCGTCGTTGCGACGCCTATATTCTGGGTACCCATCTACGGATAGTGAGGTGTCCTCTCTGAATTCTTTCGGATAGCGCTTCGAACATTGACCGTTCACCGTGCATGGCGATTGAGGGTTGAGTATTCCGCATGGACGATGCATCATGCATTTGGTGACGATAGTGTGAAGCAGCGGCTCAGCGATTTGGTCCGGAATCTCGGCACTGATGAGGTTATCCACAGCAGTGGCAGCCATCAATTTAGATTCTCCTTTGAGCGTCAGAAGCATGTGCATGTGTGGAAGGCCGCGTTTTTGATACTCGATAACATATATGTAAGCGGCCACTTCTCCGAGAACTTGTTTCTTGATGACTTCGTTACAAAATGCTTTGACTTTCATTTGGAACACTCGAGCGACCAAGTCCGGCCGGTCTGAAGCGTTCTGATCAGTTTGAAGATTGGTCACGATCTCCGGCCACGTGGGATTACAGGTAAAGGTCAAGAAGAGATCAGGTTTACCGTACTTGGATACTATGCTCATTGCATCCTGATATTGAGCAACCATGTACCTCGGACCTCCGGTGAAAGTCGTAGCTAATATCACCCTTCTGCCTGGCGGTCCAGTGCCGTCGCTGATCATGTAATCTTGTAAACCCTGAACGGTATCCAGTCGCAGCTGTTGCTGATTCTGTCTGATGAAATTTAGCCTATTCATTTCGATTTTGAGCCAGCTGTCAACGATGAACTGTTGAAACAGTTTGCCACTCCGGTGCAATGGATTGAACAGTCCAGATCGAGTGAATAGCAAGTAAGAATAGAATTCTTTCTGGGTAACCCTTTGACGCCGGGGGGGACGTTTGCTCTTCGCGGTCCATGTTTGGGTGCCATCCTGGTTCACCTTTGGGGAACAGCAGAGGATATGTCAGAGGATCGCAAAGTTTGCTAAGGTAGCTTATGAGCCGTAAGTTTCCGGTGTGTTCGTGAACGACGAACAGTCGTTCGCCGGGGATGTAGTCGTCGTCTCCTACATACACGACCGCAACTTCATTGGCTGTGGATGTGTTGTAGCGTCGCTGATCCTGCGCGGGGTCTTGATCAAACACCATTCGTACTGCTTTGGCTTGTCGACCTTCGAGGCCTGCTAATGATGCTTCCTCGTCTGCGACTTGTGCCATGAGTTTGAAGGCTTGCACGTATGGGTTAAATTGCGTTAGAAGTGTGTGGAGGATGGCAAAAACCATAGCTTCACAGTTGCGATTCACCTCGCGGCCCGCAAGTTCTTCTGCTGCCGCTTCGGTATCCATAATTAGGACTTGGGCACACTGTGGAGGCTCGCCGTCTCGTGGACGGAGTCCTCCAATCCTATGGTACACTTGCCCATGCACACGAAAGCAATAGGGACCGTTGCCCCGAGGGCTGTCTAAATTTGCGGTCATGGATGCCATAGCCAACGCATTGTTATAGTTACGTATGTGGAGTCGGAAGCTCTTGGAGGTGTCGTCATCGCCTACATAGAGATCGCGCAAGTCTGCGGGAAAATCTTCGAAAGCGGGGATTTTGACTTTCCCGGACGCACAGCAAATGGAATAGGCGCTGTTGGCCGAACGCGTCTTTTCCGCCAAAAAATGAGTGGCACCACATGCTGGACAGATGTGTTCCATTATTCCGAGATTATGTGCCTCTGTGGGACGACGATCGAGGTACCTTGCCATGCCTGTGGTCGTTCGTCGGCTGTCGAGGCTTGTTGAAGCGCGAGACTGGCGATGTGCGAGAGCATCGATGGTGCGTGTCTGCACTCTCTCGACCTCCGTTTGACGGACTCGCAGAAGCCTGCGTCGCTGGGTGTCAACAGTTTGATCCGCAGTCGCTTCCGTTCCAGTACGGCTCGCGCGTTGACTCCGTCGCTGGCTTACGTCAGCCAGTCTTGCATTGGCCACCTCATCGTGCGTTCTGTGAGCTCGGTTACGCCTTGTTTGCTCCCTATTCAGTCGTCGACGTTGTCGCCCACTATGCGTTCGAACTGGCGGCATGATGATACTTTGCGGATGGGACACGACTGAGTTTGGCTGTATTTTTCGAGTGAGCAGCTTATGCCAAGGACAATGGAGCCGAAATCCAAGAGAACACAGCTTCGTCTGACCCACACCTAGCTAGATTTCCCCTGGGAAGTCAAAACGGGTCCATGAGATACACGGCATAGGATTCGATGCTCGACTCGGCTAGACCGACTATTGAACCTAGAGGGGTTACTTCGTTTGTCCTGAAATATGATGGGAATGCAGCAGGCGGGACATCATAATCATTTTTCATTGGTCGCACATCATGCGAGTCAACTAATAGCGATTCTGTGGACAATATGCATCAGAGTTTATGAATGCTTCGAAATAGTGGCAGTATTTTTTATTTAGCGCTGACCGTGCCGACCCAACGCCGCCAAGCGCTGTTGCAGCGGTCGCGGTGTGCTGCTTCATCGACTCTTTGAACCGCTTCGTCAACTTTTTGCTAAAGTGTGGGGTACTTTGTCAACTTTTTGCCGATGAGTGGTCGCAAATTGATCCAGTTTCTCCACCTATGAAGCCACCTATCGGAGATATCTGGAACTTTTTTGCGTTTGAGAACGGTCAGGAATTATGTTCCGATTTCTCCTGTTCTTGGCCTGAATCCTCCAGTTTTCTCGGAGAAGCTTTCTCAGGGCCAGGAACGATCACTGCGCTCCTCAAAACTCAGCACTTCGCGAGCGCTGAGGCGGAGTTCTGTACACAGACAGACAGACATAGCTCTTTTCTCAGTGGGGGATTGTGGCCGCGGCTGCGTCCTCAACATTCCTCCCCCTCAATCGGTCTTCTTTCTGGGCCGGAGCCTCGACAACGCCCGGTAGTCTTTTCGGCCCTTGCACGCTCGGGGCAGCGGCGGCCGCGTTCTTGCTTGCACTGCTGGTTCGGGTATTGGCACGGGAAAGGCCGGTTCTAGAACGGGAGACGTGGGCGTCTCAGTACCGTCGAGAGCCTCCAGAGGTGCCGAGACAGGTCCTGGCGGCGGGTCCGGTTGCGTGGACACTGCGTCTTCTGGGTCCAGCTCATCGGAGTTCGCAGGAACGACGGAACGCTTCCAGAGCTGGTTCCCATGGCGCACCAAGCTCGTTTCACCGTGACGGACTTGCAGCATGGCTTTGCCGAGAAACTTTTCTAACGTGCACGGAACCCGAATGCCATTTGCCAGCTCCACCATGACGGCCTCACCCACCGCGAACTGTCGGCTGCAGGCCCCGTGATGGCGGTCGAACTGGGCTGTCATCTCTTTCTGACACTCTGTCAGTCCGGGCAGCGTCCCGAACGGCCTGTAAACATCGAACGGGGTGCGCAACTTCCGACCGAAGAATACCTCTGCTGGCGACTTACCGCCGATCGCCACGTTCGGTGTGTAATTATAGGCAGCCACCGCAACTTCTAACGCTTTCGGAGTGCTGTCGAGCGAGTTCTTTATCGTGTGCACCATCTTTTCAGCCTGCCCGTTGCTCATAGGCATCCTTGGGGCGCACCGCAGATGCATAACGTCGAACTTTGCGCAGAAAGCGGCGAAATTGAGGGCCGTAAACTGGCCTCCATTGTCCGAGACCAACGTCCGCGGAGACCCAAAGTGTTTGAAAACAATGCGTAAGTAGGCGATCAACGCCTCTGTGGAATTCCCGATCCAGGTTGCGTCGATGTTCTTCGAGAAACTGTCAACCAAGATCAGGAGGACTCGGCCTTTTCTTGGTTCGCCGTAGTCCACGTGCACACGTTCCACGGAGCTGACGGAGCCGGCCAAGGCCGTAATGGAACCTTCACCGGACGGTCGGTGGTCTGCGCGCAATGCTCGCATTCTTCCACCAGTTTTTCGACGTCAGCCGTCAATCCGGGCCAGTAAACGTGCGCTCGCGCGAGAGCTTTCATTCGTCGCATCCCTGGGTGGGCGGCGTGCAGTTGGTTCAAGACGACCTGTCGGAAAGTCGGGGGCAGCACGACGCGGTCATCGAGCAGGTGGATGCCGCTCGAAATGCTGAGGCCATCGCGTAGCTGTGCGAAAGGACGATGTGCGGGATTCTTCGTGTCTTCCGGCTTCCATCCTTTCCTGACCCGGTCCATGACCCGCGAAAGCTGAGGATCTTTCTGGAGAGCGGTCACGAGCTCCCGACGGCGTGCCCTAGGCGGCAGCGCTTGGAGGGAGTTCGATTCCGAGCCCTCGCGGTCAGGTTCAGTAGCGGCTGCGCCAGTTGTTGGGTCCTTAGCTTTGGATCCGAAGAATGACATAATGACTGAGGTCGGAATCGACTAGAACAGAATCGTTATCTCTGTGCCGAGACAACTCTTATATAGTTTATTGTGGCCGCGGCTGCGTCCTCAACAAGCACATCCGCTGCTCGATGCCGATCTTCCGTTAGGAGCTCGATGCCAAGCCTCACTGTAGACTTGATGCCGCTCCCGCGAGACCGAGCTCACCGAGCGTTGCCTCGATGCCGAACTAACCCTATCGTCCCACGATAGCCCTTAACGACCACGTGTCTCAGATCTCTGACCCCCGTTCTTCACGGGGGTGACGATCTCACTCTCCTCCTACCTTCCAGAGCCGTAATGGACGGATTACCCGATGCGGATCTCACATTTGACGTATCCGAAGAAGAGATTGGAGAAGACTACCCTGCGGTTCCTATACAGAGTGCTACAACGGCACGACTACCCTCGATATTCGACGGGCTACTAGACACATCGTACGCACCGGTGCTGAAGTACGTTGTGCCTTTGAGGCCCCACAATCTAGTGATAACCATATATACGACGAGCTACACGCATCTTGACCTTTCTGCAAAACCCACGCCTCTTGCCGAGCGCCACCAAGTGGCGAGTTCGGGTCGTGGGCCGGGTCGCCGGCTTGCAGTTCCGGCGTGGTCGCAGCGTTGACTCGGCTCTTCGACCTGAATGATGCCTCGAAAATCACTGAAGATCTCAAACAGGCTTATCCGGAACCGCAGGACTTTCCGCTCCTGAATCCTGAAGTCCTTGGCGAAGCCGAAGCGCATCTACAGGCCAGCAAAGCGTTGCTTGCTCTAAAAGCCGACTTGTTCCTGGTCAAGGTGGCCGACCTACAGTCGCTCTTAGCCCGACCATTGACAGATGCGATGTCGCATCCTGCTGAGACCCACGAGCCATTTGACGCGAAAGTCATGGCCGAACGACTTTCTGATATCGCGACAGGGCTCTTCGCGTGTACCAAACTGACTGAAACAGCCAGATTTGAACTAACCTGCTTCGCTTTTGCGTTTCTACATCGGCCGCCAAGACCGAACGAGCTGTATCACTACTCGGACCCCTCTCTGCGAGAAATGTGGAACGACTGCCCAAGGATACGAAGGTTTTCATTGACGACGACCAATCCCTTTCAGGATTCCCTCGCCAGCACGTAAGGTGGCGCCAAGATCGCCACTGCGATTCTAGCGCCAATCATACTCACTCAGTACTTCGTTCCAAAAGAATCAGTGGAAGAAGTCATGCCAATGGATCAAAAATGTAATAGGGAGTTGAAGTGCTTCCAAATGATCAGAGTAAACTCATTTTTTTGGACCTCTTGAGAGCTTTTTATATTTCTTTCTGTTGGGTTAAAACTTCCTTCAAATCTTGCAAAATCAGCCTAGCAGTAAACCTCGGATTTCGAGAATCACAAAAGCAGAATCAGTTTGTATCCTCTGAAAGCCCTCGCCCTGAGGAGTATGTACATCGCGTACTTCAAACTTTGCTATCGCCTCCTCCTAACAGAAATGAAAATCGAAAGAGTAATCCGAGAAACCCCGATGCAACGGGCTGATTCGATCGCAGTCATCGAACGCCACGCCTACAGGGTACAAAGGTCGTCCGAGCTGTCGTTGGGTCGGTATCGGCGACGACACGCAGCTATATGATACTGCCTGTGGTCACGATGGGCGGGAACATCCTACGTCCCATGTACATACTCGTATCGGCACCGTCGAGGCGCTTTCCTGCAAATCGACGACCAGACCCGGCAAACATCAAAGCATTCGTAGGAAAGACCGCAAATATGAACAAAAACGATCCTACTACGTGGTACACCGATGTTTTCTGGCCAAGCGTTCCAGCCGACCAGACCAGAGTTCATCAGCTGTTAGATTCCTGGGCAGCGAATCGAGACCATACCCTCTCGGATCCCTTGGCGAGACCGGGAGTCACGTTCAGCAAGGGTCTCCGGGCGGCTGCACCGGAAAGATTCAGCCATTAGACGTCCACTTCTTCCGGCATTACAAATCATTTGTGCGTTACATCACTGACACAATGATCATGACTTCGGAATTCAACGTGTGGCTTTCGCGATGACTACGGCTGAGTTCTTCGCGCAGCCGCGATAGAATCCGCGATTCTTCGCGTTATTTTCATGATGCTGTGAATTTCCGTACTTCCGAAAATATGGTCCCGACGTCGAAATTCCGCAGAAATCAGGACAGGCGACGAAAGCATCGGATGCAGGAATATTTTGACGTCTCCTGACAGCAAAAGCAGCCCATTTACTGATGTACAGCCGGATACGAAACCGATCAGCCGGAAGCCAGCTTCAAATTCGAAATTGGGAACCATCCGTAGAATGCACGACGGCGCATCGCACAGTGAATTGAAAAATCGAACGATCCGTAGAATGCATGGCGCCGCATTGTTCAGTGTATGGAGCAATATTCACCAGTGTTACGATGCACTCGCTCCCCAAGGAAATCTCACGTCATAGAGCGCACGATTTGGGATCGTCAGGAGAAAAATCTGCGACATTATAGCTGGTAATCGAATGGATTCGTGGTTGAACTTGTAAAATAAATATCGCGCAAGATATATACTCCCACTAACTCTATACGTTCTGCCTTTTTCCTGCTCTGCCTCCGGTATTCTCCGGGGAATTCGCGGCGTCCGCGATTTTTTTTTCCCAAAAAGCCGAGATGACGCCGCGAATTTTCGGCTAAAATGCCGCGCCAAAAAGACATCCCAACTCTACGTGGCGTTGTCGAGAGTCACGCATCCATCAAACCTCGCCATCAAAACCGCTGTCAATTGCACCAGGAACATAGTTTTCTCGGAAGTGCTCCACAGCTAGCTCACACCCTCGATTCTTGGCGGGAAACCGCCTCTAACAATAGGTTCGGCGAGGGTACATGCGGATCGTAGATTGGGTTCGCGATAATCTCGGAGACTGTGAAGCCGATGAAAGTATGGACAGGGGAATCTACAGACGCAAGAAGGAAATTTAAGGGATTGGTATTTGTTCCGCAATGCCGCGTTTCCGGGAAATTACCCCGATCAGCGTAGAAATTCGTTGTTCGGAAAAGGATTCAGGACGGTTCGGAGACTGAAGGGTTCGACTTCAATGACGAAGTCCAAGCCGGGTGGTTTTGTTACGATCGGCTGAAGCGGGCGGGACACGGAATTCAGAACTTGACCTCAGAAGGATAAAAAGAGTCTCAGGTGCGAAGAGGGGTATAAGCATGGGTCGTAAACGTAGAGACATTTGTCCATTGACAAGGAGCGCCAAACGTATGAAAAGAGAGACAGAAACCAGCGTAGAGCGTGAGGAACGATTAAAAACGGTTGGTTCAACAAACGGAGGAAACAACGAACGACAAGGATCGATGCTGATTGTTCTTCCACCCGTTTGTCCCAGCTTCCTCCTCACCACATACGCAATCCACAAGGACACTGCTTACCGTTCCTCATCCCGCCTACACAGACAGACTCCTAGTAACCCACCTCGTTCCCCTGGTCCGTCTCATTAGTGTCGCCACCACCTCTCTGATCGGGGCTCCCCGTTCGCCCCGTTCCGACGCTTTCTTGACCACATGTTTTCAAGCATTCCTCTCAGATCTGGAAATGGCACCGAAGAACGGATTTTCGGCGAAACCATCGGAAGCGCGAACCACTGTAAACTCTACCCCAAGACCGCAACACCGAACACTACGTTTTAAAGATCGTAGTCACTTACGCCGCAGAATGCTGCACGTGTGGACTCCACGCGCAACCAACTTTACTGCGGATGCCCTGAAACTGGCGCGCGAACAGCATCCCGTCGTCTGTGCCGTTACTTCGTTCCCCGTCACCTTGCAGCAAGTCAAACGAAAGGGTAACAAGACCATCTCTGTGACGTTCTCAACCGATCGGGCCGACGCCACAAACAATCTCACAATCATCTCATCACTACTTCCGAGACCCGATGGCTCCCAACGAGGCATCGCAAGCATCATTTTCGACATGACAAGACTCATCGGCTAATGTGGTACTTGCTGTCTATGTTCGGACCCGTGTGCAAGCTTTTGACCGAGAGGTGCACAATAATGGGAGTTTGTCGTCCGAACAGAAAGAGTATCTCCTTCCCAGTGTGAAGGAGAAAAGCCCCGCTTTCGATGTCGTAGCAAACTATCGCGGCATACAGGGTGGCTACGCGCTGGCTTTCAAAGATTTGGTCCAACGGTTTGGTTCGGATAAGAAGCTCGCGGAAGGGCATGTAAAGGCGTTGAGAGAACTTCCGCGGAGGTTCGCCGTGAAGTCCGAGATGGACGTGGTGGGGTTAGAGAAGCTTTGGCAAGCGGCTTGGAGTCGTATCAGCGCCCTCCGTGCGTTGGAGACGCCGGAGGCCACGTATGAGATACTGGCGTTTCTTGGAATCAAAGAGTCTTTGCCGTTTGCTGTGCTATCCCGATTCTTCTCGGAGTGCGATTCCTCAGAGGGGGGTTTCGTTGGCCCCGAGGAGCGCGCATCGAATGGATAAGCAAATTCGCGAACTAGATGCCCTCAACATGATGGCAATCTATGTCAATGATGATTCTTGAGGGCCTAAGAGAGTGCCAGGTCAGTCGCTAAGTAAGTGTTGGTGATCGAAGTTAAGCAGCATCAAAGTAGACGCTCTCATCGCGAACGTTGAACCAGAAACTTATGCCAACGTTTGAACATCAGTGTAACGCATCGATCGCACATTTACGTTATTTACGTTGAATAAAAGAATGATTTCGAGCCACCAAAGCTCATTTGAAAATCCGAAAACGAACGCGCCTTCCTCACTGATAGGAATACTCAGCTCCGCTCAAATGTGTCCCAAAGCCGCATTACAGCTTTCAGTTTCACCACCTTCCTGCACTGAGATTTCCACATGACCCAGACTCTCTCTGTTTTTGCATGACAGCAACTCCATCCCGACGGCAAACGACGAGCAAACGACGTCATCACTGTCACTACAGCTTTTCACGAAACGAAAAGCTCACCGTCAACCGACTCCTTCAGAGCTCCCGCGGCCTCTGACCACCGAACTCCAGCAATGAACACACCAGCAGCGCCGAAAGAGCCGGCTGGTGCAGAAATATCATAATAGTTGCTCGTTGAAGTTTGAGCGCCAGGGATATCGGTGGCGATCAGAGGTGTCATTAGCCCAACGGCATTCAGAGACACGAAAGCTTAGACGGGGGGAGTTGTTCGGCATCAACAACGTTGTTTGGGGCAACGTCAAGGCGGAGACTGTGTCTGTAAGCTGTAGTTCCGACCTTCTTTTTGAGTTAATCAATGAATTGTATAGGTGTGAGTTCCTCCCTGTCAAGATGATCCCTCGATTCGTGTATGTTGATGTCGGTGAGTCTCATTGCTCGACTCGGCCTTGAATTCACGTGTCATACCCCGTTGACTATCCGGATATGGTGTCCCAGTCGTACATCTTCGGCCATTTCCACCACGACCGCAGTCAGGTTCCAGACAGCTCCGTTGGCATCGAGTCTGCGTCTCAACAGCGCATTATTCGATTCCACGGGGTTATTCGTCCGTGCAAGAGCCCTGTACACGGATAGCTCGTCTGGACCGATTCACTGCATCCAATGGGAGCGGATGTACGTGATCAACGGGGTAAAATTCTGGTGGACAGCCACAGCTTGTTGCGAATAATATTCGAATGCTGGCTGAATCATGGCTGCTGGGAGGAGGGGAAGAGCCGTAAATGGCAAGAAGTTCATCATGACTTCCCCCGGGCTTCTCACGTCCCGCGCCAGAGCGACTGCCGATTCGCTTGCTTTCTTCAGCAAGCACTGAGTGTAATGGAATAGGCATCCGTAGATGTGGACATTGGGAAATTCTGTCTGAACAGCCGCGCGCATAGCTGAGTCCCAATCTATATATATAAAAATCCAGGATATGTTTGTATGTTTGTTTGTTTGTTTGTTTGTCCTCTATAGACTCTCTCGCGGTGATATCTATGGGGGAAATGCTTTTTCCACGTTGTTGGGGAGCCACCTGGGAAGGACATAGGCTATGCAGACCGGACCCCAAAGGTCCCTTTCAAGTTTTCCGGAGCGCTTTTCATGAAAGTGATGGATGTTTTTCAATCGTTTGCCCACTTATTCGTGTGTTTGCGCCCGATGATCGCCTGGGCGATTGATCAGTTCCTTTTCCACGTTGTAAAAGAGGATCCTGGGAAGGACATAAGCCCAGGACACCAGGCCATACTCTATCGAGCGTATAGGGCGATCTCGGGCTCGGTCTGATCATGCTTTCGGGAGTCTATGGGGCGATTCCGGGGTCAGACCGATAACACTTCCTGGAACCGATGGAGGCGTTTCAAGGGATCATACTCTCTGGGCTCATGGAGATGATTTCAGGTCGGTCTGACCATACTTCAAGAAGTCTATGGAAGTACAGAGCGGGTATTCCGAGGTCGGTCATATTCTTTTGAGACCATTTGGCGATCCTGGGTACTTCATAATCATACTTCTGGAACCTGCGGACTCGATTCCGGGGTAGGTCTGATTACACTTTACACTTTCTGGGGAATCATAGGGGTTCTTCGGGGTCGGTCAGATAATGCTTTTTTGAGTCCACGGGGAGAGAATCTCCAGGCCTGTTTGATCATTCTCTTAGGAACCTATGGAAATGATTCCGGGGTGAGCTCCGATCATACTTTTCCAAACTTATGGAGGCGATTTTGGGGTGGGTTCGATCATACTTTCGGTAATCATGGGAGTTTTTCGGCGTCGGCCAGATGAGACTTTTTTGAGTCCATGGGGAGAGAGCCTCTGGGCCTCTCTGATCATATTTTTTGATACCTATAGGAGTGATTCAGGTCTGATCCATACTTTTCCAGACTTTTCGGAGTGATTCCGGGGTTGGTCGGATCATAGTTCCCAGTGTACATGAAGGTCATTTTGGGGTCGGGTTCATCATGTCTTTGGATTTCATGGCTGTACAGAGCGGGGATTTCGAGGTCGGTCATATCATACATTTTTGAGTCGATGAGGCGGTTCGAGGGCCTCCATGATCATACCTTTTGAGACCTGAGGGACGATTCCGGAGTCGGTCCGATGAAACTTTCTCAAGCCCATGGGGGTTATTCCAGGGCGAGCCCGATCGGACTCCATATAACCCTTGGAGGCGACTCCGGGCCGATCTTATCACAGTTTCTAGAGCCCTTCTAGAACCTGTGGCGGGATTCCGGAGTTGGTCAGATCATACTTTTTGGAATCTTCGAAGGCGACAATGGTGCCGCTTTGATCATAGTTATCAGAGTCCAGAAAGGTGATATCGGGGCCGGTCTCACCATGTTTCCGGAGTCTATCGAAGAACAGGGCAGGAATTTCAGGGTCGGTCAGTGAAGACTTCTCACAGTCTAGGGGGGTTCCGGGGCCTCTCTTATCATACTTCTTGGAACCTCTAGAGGCGATTCTGGAGAAGGTCTGATCATACCATTGGGGATGAAGCCAGGGTCGGTCAGACGAGCTAGCACTTCACTCGCAAATTTGCATCCGGACATCGGAAATACGGTAACTCAGAGTGACGATTCGAACAAAAACCGTCTATCGTGAGTCACGTAATCCGTTGTATGATCCCAAGATCCTCCAATATCATTGTCACGAAATTTCCATCCGACCTCTTCTTTGTCCCTCGCAGAGAAGAGTCCACTGGCAGCGCAGGAAACCCAAAACGGTCGGCCGGAGGCCGGGCAGCGTAGTCGGCTGAAGGCCGGCTAGTCTCCCATAAATATTTTAATGTCCAGTCCCGGTGAAAGTTGTCTCAAGCACCGAAACACCCATCTGTACGAATCGGTGTCGAAAGTATTCATCAATTCGCACGCTACCATCCCAACATGACCGTCCCAGTTGCCATGTATTGTGAACAACTGTTTGCAAAGTCTTTTGGGGGCCACCTTGTAAGATGCATCTGCCTGCATCATGTCTGCTTGGTTCAACAGCCCAAGAGTGCGTGAAGTTGTAAGCACAACTATTCCTCTTTCGGCATTGTGGAAACTGAGCAGTGGGTGGCCGTACCGAGTGGTAGTATGATGGGGGATATCGTTCACCATAACCAGTTCGTGTAGGTCCAACAAACTGGTCGGTGGCCGAGGTCTCCCCATGGCAGCGTGATCGCGGGCAGTTTTCGTGTGCCTGACTGGCACGACTTGGCTCGCAGCCTCGAATGTCATCGTATTCCGTTCCAAGCGAATTATGTACACCGGAAAAATTCGAGGATTCTGTTCCGCCCTTGTCAGCCAGTTGCTCCCGTTGCGTACGGCAGGGCCGTGACCACCGTACTCGGGCAAACGGTTGTGGATACCAGTTACCCGAGCGGCTTTACCGTTTTCCCTGATTTTCGCCGTGACCGTGCAACCAGCCTTCGCTGATTTGCACCGCAAGTCGATGAGCCCGCCAGCTCCGCTGCGCCTCTTGACATGGAAGAAAAAGGAAGCGGAACCTTCAGCGGTGTTCACACGATACTGCCCCCTCTGATCGCACCAAACAGGGTTTCGTCCGTGTTTCAGGCTGGAAACCAACTCGAAAACGTTGCGCTCTGCGTTGGCCATCTTGCTTTGCTATCAAACTCACTTCGCGTTGAAAAAAAGCTACTTTTCCTCAAAAAAAAAAAGATCACAGGGCTTGCGTCAGCCGGCAATGTTGGCTGACGAGCGAAAGACTAGAATCGGAAACCTGAAACGGTCCAAAATTCACATACCGGACGACACACAGTAACAACCGCCAGATCCAGAAAAGGAGTTAAGAAGTTGACGCGCGCGCGAAACTTCTAACGGACATCGGCGACCTCTTTCCCTTTAAGCTTCGAAGCCGCCGAGAACGCCCTCTGTGACACTGTTAGACATGGTTGCCGCGCTAATCAGAGCAAAGCTTCGCGATCGCTTCCGCGATTTCCGCATCTTGACCATCATCCACCATAGGGCCCCTGTGGTGCTGTGATACTGTCCCCATACGCCCCGATGCTACGGACAGCATTGTCGGGGAAGATGCAGAACCTCTGAAGCTGAGCAGCCCCTTTCAAGACCCTGCTCATACTGCGCCTGCTCGGAGGTTTGGGCACACGCGACGTAAAACTTTCATAAGGTTTCCCGTTGCGCGACCCTTGCATCGGGGTACATGACAACTCAACGCCGACAACTCAACGCCAACAACTTAGCGCCGCCATCTGAACGCCGAATGACTTAACGCCAAGACAACTCAGCGCCAGGACAGCTCTACGCCGTATAACTCTACGCCGTATAACTCTACGCCGGATAACTCTACGCCGGATAACTCTACGCCGGATGAAACCACGCGGGACCTATCGAGGCTCGAATCGTCGTCTCCCTCAATTCTCACGAAGTTTTGTTAGAGAGTGTATCAAGAGAAAACAGATTTCAGCTCTTCCGTTGGCATCTTACACGGTCGCCAAAAGCTCAACCATGAGCACAATGTGACGGCCTCGTGAGATGGCTTATTATTTATTGTTGACTTCTCTTAAATTATGGTTATTTTACATGATCTACAAGACATCTTTTCTAGTAACGTTAGGAGTCCATGACAAAATTTCGCGCAACTCCCTGCAGGAAGCCAACGATGGTATTGTCTGCAAAATTAGTTACCAGTTGCAACAGCCTCCGATCAGCGTCAACGTACTTCTTCCTCTTGGCGGTTGGTGAGTTTTCTGCCAGAAATCTGGCAACGAGCATATCTCGATGATGCTGAACTTTCTTCAGCCCCCTGATGAAACGCCAAAGGTCCGGGTGGTCGACTCCGAACTCTGTCTGCAGTCTGCGGTGGGCAGCTTCTGCAAAGTTGTTTGTGCGGGAGTCGCCATCTAGGGTCCTTTCATAGACCGACCACATGCTGATCGGAAACATGGGGTCTCTTCGAACGACGCTGCCATCAGGTAATAAGTGCAGAAGGGATCCCACATAAGTGTCCTCAAAGTACTTTAAGACCGGCATCAGATCCTGGGGTAGGCTAACCGCGAGCTCAGCTATGGCGTTGTCGAGGTGGATTGGGGGCACAAATGCGAGGGCCGCTATCATGCGAGCACTCAGCGCGAAGTTACTTTCGTTCCGGTAGCGCGTCATCAGATGTAAGTCAGACAGTTTGCCTTTCAGATTTTTCACGAGATGAAACAGGCAGCCGTGCAACTCGGCGGTGGGAAAAGCTTCTGTGAATGCATTTAAGAGCCCCTTCTCGAAATCCGTCGACACCGCTTGTGGGTTGAAAGCAGGCCAGGCGCGTCTTATGAGTTGAATCATACGAGAATATGAGTCTTCCGTTTTGTTCGGCAATAATGCGTAACAAACTGGGATCACATAACCTCAACGGTCGGCGAGAACAACCACGATTTGGAAGAAGCAGCCGGGTGCTAAACTGAACGTTCCATCAACGTAAATTTTTCGCACTAGCCCGATCCACTCCCCAACGGATGCTCGGCCGAACAAAAGGATTCGCTTCTCGTCACCTTCGCCTGTTTGAGAAAGAACGGGTGATAGCTAGTGATTCAGGGCATGTGTCGAAATCCAACGTATACATTCCTGGATATCAGAGAGGTCGAAAGTGGCACTACTTTCACAGTCTTACCAGTGTCTCCCATTAGGAACTGTTCGAAGTGGCCTGGCTCATGTTCGTAGACCGCGTACTCTGGCGGTATGACAATTTCTGCTCGAGTTAGGGGGATTCCCGGTGGTCTCACTGCCGCCTTCCTGGCACGATTGACAATGCGTGACAGCGTTTCACAATTGGGAAGGGATAATTTCGCAGCCTGTGTTGAATCTTCGAAAACGCTTTCAATCAGTTGAAGCGGTCGTTCCTGACTAACAATCGCACGACGTTTCAACTCGTTCGTTCTCCTTGCCACTTCGATTTGGGATGGACTGGGCTCATCGCTGTGCTCGTTGATGACCCTCACAACTTCACCTGTCATAATTGATGTATGAAGTCGAGCCTTGCAAGCTCCGACCGCATGACAGCGCCAAAACTGAGTTGAACCATCCTTGCTCCGCTTGTCTTGAACATAAAGATGGCCCTCGTACACTTTTTTTGGATTCCCTCGTTGCGAAACTAAAGTGCTAGAAGACGAAGCCATTTTACAGAAATCAACGTTAAAATTCAGGTGAATCGGATCGCGTGTGACCGCCTCTGTAACACAACACGGCGTCGAAGGAAATTTGTTTACGCTGTGTACTCGATTCCTCGAACTCCTCTCCACACTCGGTGCCCGCGGAAGAATCGAATTTATTGAAACGCGATGTGTATCCATCTCCTCGATAACTCCGGCGCAGAGTTATCCGGCGTAGGGTTATCCGGCGTAGAGTTATCCGGCGTAGAGTTATACGGCGTAGAGTTGTCCTGGCGCTGAGTTGTCTTGGCGTTAAGTCATTCGGCGTTCAGATGGCGGCGTTAAGTTGTTGGCGTTGAGTTGTCATGTACCCCTTGCATCGTCCTCCCATATCACTGAGGCGACGTCGCGGATCCTTGCGGAGCCGACGAATCTTTATCTCTGCCCGCTGGCATCATGCAAGCCAGTCGAGATTGTTGATACCAGTCAGGGCTTTTCAGGGCCGCCTGGTTTGCAGTCCGTCTCGCCGCCAACCAGCGACGGGAAAAACGTCAGCAGGTTCCCTCGAAAGTTCTCGTTTCTGCTGTTTTCTTTCAAATTTTTGAGGAGATCGCAGTAGTCTCTGAGGTTTTCACCTCCATCTCCCCTCACGCGGTTCCTCTACAATAAATCAGAAACGCGGTGAGGGCGCTCCCCATCAATATTCCGTGGGCGATTCTGCTTCTTCCCGCCAGTATCAACCCTCTACGCGCATCTCAAGCGCCAACATGGCGCCTGCTCTGGCTCCGTTCGCGCTGCATCCCTCCAAAGTCGCTCTGGCGGGACACGGACAATCGGTAGGATTCAAGATGGCGGAATGCCGCCGCGTCCCGCCGTTTTGGAGCGGGGCTTGAAGCCAGCGCATGGTTTAAGACAGGTTAGGTTAGGTTAGAAACGCTCAAAACTGAGTCAGCAACTCTTAGGATAGGGAGTCAGCACAGTTTGGAGTAGGTCAGGGCACTGCGTGTCCCAACCCACTCGCTCTGCGCCCTCAACTGTAGCTTTGGTTTCAGCCTGACAGCTAGAACAGCGGGCGTCCGCCATCTTGAATCCTACCGAATGACCTAGACCCGCTCTGGCGATCCCTTCAGAAAATGCGTTCATGGTGTAAACATTGGGCGCTACTCGACCAGACCCAGGCCGGCGAGAAGCGAGTGAATCTCAGCGGCAAGTCCGCTGGTTTGGCGGAGCGAACTCACGTTCTGCGCAGCAGGCCAGAGGCGTCGCTCGCGGTTCACCTGAGAGTTGGGCGAACGAGTTTTTAGGGCAAATGCTGGCTCGAAAAGTCATCAATGCTGTTACGTATCACAGTTTTCCTATCACAAACTAAATTAACTTGTGCAAGAATCATTACTCGGTTTAAATAAAAGCGCCATGGAATCTGCGGTATGCGGCGGCCCAGGTAGTTACCTATCTACCGAAGCAACACACAAGACAGCCGCACAAAAGAGTAGAGCAGCAAAAGCCAAAAGCGCAACTCTAAAGCTCTGGTGTCATCCTTCTAGGCAGAACTTAACATGGTATCAGAAGTGTGAATCATCATGCCAAACCCACCGAATCAGGTCGCGGCGATCATTCAACTGCCAGCTAGGCATGCACCCGTTGCAACGGCCCGTTGCAACGGTTTTTTTTACAACGGCAGCAAACTTGCCAAATTCATTCAGGAATGGTTTTTTTTTGCCAGTTTCGAGGAAAATAGACCTCATTGGGTGTTTTCCAGGCTATCTGATTTTCGTCGAAAACAGAGAATTCGAGCCGTTGCAAATCATGCCGTTGTAACGGCCGGTTGCAACGGCAACGGCTCTGAAATATGCTCAAGAGAGCAAACTAGGGGATTCCATGAGGAAATAACGGTGTCTTTGAGTTTCTCTGGGAGTAAATGCATCTCGGAGAGGAAAAACTGAGTCGGCAGTGACTCTTAAAGTTCAGACTTCTCTTGTTGAGGACTTGACTGCGTACTGGGGATCCATGTGACACCATTTATTCTCCCAGGCCTTCCACATTGAAACTTCAAATGCCACCCATGGTCCGCTTCCTCGATGACAGTGTTTCAAGAGGAGTATGTCGCAAAAACGGGGGTGAGTAAGATCTGCCAGACTGTAACGCCGGCCCCCGAAATCATTCTCCGGCATGGGGACGTTTAACCGTGACCAAAGGGTTCCTGCGGAATTGTCAATGACAGGAGTTAGGTCCGGAACCTGTCTGGAGCTTTCGAAAATTCGCGGCAGATCCAATCGCGAAACGTGCTACACACACACGCAGATCTTGCGGCTCTCTATCGAGCGCCGACGACGATGTACCCTTAATCAAGTTCGAGCAGTTTTGCATCGCATCAGGTCCGAGAGCGAAGCGAGAATGTCACCCGCCCGCACTCACTGCCCACTCACAAGTAAACCTATTTTTTGCCGAAAAACAATCGCCGGTCCCGCCACGATGGATGGAAAGGCCTCGGCCCAAGGAGTGATACGCGCCATAGCTAGCCGGCTATCAGGCCCTTCTTGATAGTTCAAATGGTCAAAAACTTCATGAGAGACCTGGAATGAACAATTTTCAAATGCATGCCATTTCGCTCTCGACGGGGCTAGCGAGCTGATTCTTCCACCGTTTTCAAGAGAATTTTGTCCCCTTTCGGATGGTTTTTTGATGAACCTTCTACGATGAATACTCGCTTCTCTAGAGCACTTTGAAAATACCAAATAAAACGTGAAAACCCCAATGGAAAACTTTATTGCATCGAGCCCTTGATTTATTTTACTGGACACAGTCAATGTGAGGTTCAATGAAAATGGCATGACCTGCACAGAAGGTCTTGTCGCAATGTGCGCACCTCACAAAGGCCAAGTCAGCACAGGAGAGATCCAGGGCCCAGGATAGATTTCCGTGTATCCAGACTTGAAGAATGCGTGGCGGATCAGGTTCTTGAAACGTGGAGCGCTGAACTGATATATGGCGAACGACTGCAGAGCGAGAAATTGGTCCCGTTGCCAAACATTGAAGTCCGAGCCGATGATCATGGCGTCAGTGATGTAGCGAACAAAAGACTTATACTGCTAACTGCACGCTCGACATTGGGATTTTCACGTTTTATTCGGTATTTTCAAAGTGCTCTAGAGAAGCGAGTATTCATCGTAGAAGGTTCATCAAAAAATCATCCGAAAGGGGACAAAATTCTCTTGAAAATGGTGGAAGAATCAGCTCGCTAGCCCCGTCGAGAGCGAAAGGGCATGCATTTGAAAATTGTTCATTCCAGGTCTCTCGTGAAGTTTTTGACCATTTGAACTATCAAGAAGGGCCTGATAGCCGGCTGGCTATGGCGCGTATCACTCCTTGGGCCGAGGCCTTTCCATCCATCATGGCGGGACCGGCAATTGTTTTTCGGCAAAAAATAGGTTTACTTGTCAGTTTTTTCTCTTCGAGGTGCATTCACTCTAAGGGAAACTCAGAGACAACGTTATTCCCTCATGAAATCCCCGAGTTTGCCCACCCGAGCATATTTTACAGCCGTTGCCGTTTGCCGTTGCAACGGCATATTTTGCAACGGCTCGAATTCTCTGTTTTCGACAAAAATCATCCCGAAAACTTGATCTTTCTGTCGCAATAGCCCAATAAAATCTCAATAAGCTCTATTTTACTTGAAATTAGCGAAAAAAACTATTTCTGGGTGAATTCGACGAGTTCGGTGCCATTGCATAAAAAGCCGTTGCAA
The DNA here is from genome assembly GCA_028455905.1 of Neoseiulus californicus. NCBI lineage: Eukaryota > Metazoa > Arthropoda > Arachnida > Mesostigmata > Phytoseiidae > Neoseiulus > Neoseiulus californicus. The sequence continues at coordinate 4,013,039 of JAMQGS010000012.1, forward strand.
CGGCCCGTTCTTGCCGTTGCAACGGATGCATGCCTACTGCCAGCCCCAACAAAATTCAACATCAACGAGGTGACATGCCGGTACTCAGCCTGGAGGCGATGGTCATCTGTATTCAGGCGCTTTGCGCTAGCCGCGGGACCAGGGGCGTGCACAGGATTTTTTTTTGGGGGGGGGGCCAAGGGCACTTTGGCAGGGTTTTGGGGGGGGGCCAACAGATGATGATGATGATCCCTCCCATAGGACTCTATGGGCAGGATCGAAATTTCGGGGGGGGGCCATGGTCCCCTCGGCCCCCCCCCCCTGGGCACGCCCCTGCGCGGGACTCGCAAGCCGCGACCCCGCCGAGCAGGTGAGCCACGTCTCGGTACACGCCGGTGAAGACCTCGCCCAGCTATACGATGCACATCATATACGAAGCGAACGTCAGACCGACAGACGGCTTCGAGAAGGTTCTTCAGGCCGTCGAGGCTCATTTCAAGAATCAGCTCAACATATTACAATCAAGGTTTGAGTTCCTGAACGCGAAGCAAGAAGATCGAGAACTAGACCCGTACATGCAGCACCTCAAGGACAAGGTGAAGGACCCAGGAGAACTGGAAGTTCCTTCACGTCACAAGAAGAGAACGAAGAACAGATGTTACATCGACTACGTGCCGGAATCAATCGGTGGACAAGGAGTTCGGCGTTACTGTTGTGAATGTCCGAACGGGAAACGCACTGTGGGCTGTTGCTCACATCTCGCCGCGGTAGTGTACTACCTATCCAATGCGCGGTATCTCTCCAGAATCTTCAGACCGGCGGCGATTCTAGATTCGATGATTCGGGACAGCGCCATCGTTGCGGTTATCGACGAAGACAGCGACGAAGACTGAGTCCGGGATCAAGCACAGAACCATCGTTAAAAACGGCTCTTCTCAGGGCCATGAAAAAATGCCCTTTTCAGGGCCAACAAGGCTTACGAGATCATTACTCTCAACTTTCCGCAGTTACCATAGATCAGTGGTTCTCAACCGTAGTTCTGCCGGGCCCCACTTTTCTCGTCGGGAAATTTACAGGCCCCACCATGACTGAGAGAATGGAAAAAGTGGTTATAACAGGGGTGATAATCCTGAATCATCAATTGGCGCGGTCAAGAAATACGACAATCGCGGACGAGTCGCGGCAGAGAAGCAGAAAATCTCGGAAACTCAGAAAAATGCTCAAAAATCGCGGATAGAGATGCAGAGGCGAGATTTCCCCAGCAAGCTTGATCAAACTGATGACTCGCTGCAGCGATGCGTCAACGCGATTTGCATTTCGGATCACGAATCATGAAATCTTTCGCACATCGAAAGAGCTTAACCGACGACGAGAACTGTAAGGACCCGCCGCTAACTTAAACGTCATAACAATGGAGCCATGGTCTGTAAATAAACCACTCAGTCAGTTGTTGGCTGTTATGCAGCACGTACCGGAGCCCTGCTTCTCAAGATTCTAGAGTACAGCACATGGTGTCAGAAAGGAACGAAATCAACCCAAAATGCCCGACGAGGGACAGAACGTGCCATCGACAACTCAGGGTTTGTTCATCGCAAGACAGCCCACAGCGTTTGACCCGGACGCGGAAGACCGCCGTGAAGCGTGGGATGCGTTTAAAAGGGAATGGCGGATATATGCGGCCCTCAATAAGCTCGGTGAGCAGTCAGAGGAGTTTAGGAAATATGCTTTCCTGGATGCGCTCGGCAGAAGGGCACGAGACTGGGCGCGAAACGCCGGCGCAGATGAGGATACGGATTCGCTTAAGTGCTACCAAGAGAAACTCGAGAGACTCGTTGGTGGAGCATTCTCGGAGATCCTGTACGACTTCCGATTCTGGCAACAGTCGAAAGATCAGCAAGAGGGTGAGCGATTCGACAGTTTCTTGGAAAGAATCAGGAAAGCGGCGCGAGACTGTAAGTTCGGCGGGGCTAACGAGCGTATGATCAGGTCTCGCATTGTGATTGGTGTGCGAGAAAAATCCCTTCAGAGGCAACTTCTCGCTGAGAGCGAAAGCAAGGACCTCAAGGCAGTGATCGAAAAGTGCAAATCCTTCGAGGCAGGCTCGAAGACTTCGACCATCATACGCAGTGAAACTGCAAATAGCCCCGGCGGCTCAGTGAATACTGTTAGGGCTGAGTACGGGCAATCGAAGCAACCGAGTGTCTCCAGGAAAAATGCGTGCAGTTCATGTGGACTAAGCCATTGGGGCCCAACATGCCCAGCAGAGGGAAAAAGATGCTCGTGTGCTATCCTAGGTATCTAGGAAGGAGGACTGCGTGGCCGGCGGGTCATGACATGACTGGGTGTACGTTTATTGCAGAGAGAGAGAGTACACTCTTGATTGTGATCCGTATCTGATGTCACTACATCCTCCTGTTAAGATTATTTGCACAATATGAAAACTTATATTAGAAATGGACTTGAACATGTTTCCCCTTCAACCTTTCGGACGTTCGGATCACCCTGCTAGTCTGAACTGGGACCGCGGATGTTTCCACGCTCTCTTCGGCAGCGGGACTGCCGGGCGCGGATGAGAATTCATCACCTGATGAATTCAATGAATCTGACGTTGGCACTCTGTTGATCGCCTGGCGGTTTCTTCTTGTCTCTGTCCCGGTTTCTTGCTCTCGCACAATATACGAGCGTGGCTGTGCTGATATTCCGATTATCTTCCCTCTTTTCCACAACTGTTCACGGGGATCGAAGAGACGCACAGTGCTCCCTTGAGAAAGTGGTGGCAATTCGCGTGCAGCCCTGTCGTAATACATCTTTTGAGTTTGCCGCTCTGTTCCGAGTGCCTTCTTGACTGCCTCCGGCGGTATGGTGCGAGGTTCCAACTGCTGTCTCGTGATCGGAAGTTCAGTACGGCACTGGCGGCCCATGAGGCGCTGAGCCGGCGAGCCCAGCATCTCAGATCTCGGTGTATTTCGCCACGCCAGGACCGCATTGGAAAATGCGATGGAGCCGTACTCGAAACGTCTCAGTATCTTTTTGGCCTCCTTTACCGCTCTTTCCGCCAATGAGTTTCCTTTCGGATGATACGGGCTGCTCGTGGTATGGAGAATGCCATGGCGCTTGAGCGTTGCGTTGAAATCGAAGCTTCGGAAACAGGGACCATTGTCTGACTTGACACAGGCTGGGAGACCGAAGTTCTGGAAAATCTCGAAGAGCGCCTTTAGTGCATCGGATGTTGACTGAGATCTCAAGGGTCTTACCTCCCAGTAGAAACTGTAGGCGTCCACTACGACGATAAACGTGCGCCCAGCCCACTCGAGAAGATCCGTGTACACGATCTGCCATGGCAAATCCGGAATCTCACTGATCTGCATGGGCTGCTTAGGGTTCGCTTCCCGATGCTGCTGACAATCGCTGCATCTGGCTACGAAATCCTCAATGTCCGCCGTGATGGCGGGCCAGTACAAGGCCGCCCTAGCCCTGAGCTTCATCTTCGTGACTCCAGAGTGCGCCGCATGGAGCTGTTTCAGGACTTCTCGTCGCTTTCGCCTCGCGACGACAAGTCTGTTCCCTCTCATGAGCAGTCCATTTTCTACATGGAGCTCGTCCTTGAATGTCCAGAAGGCTCGAGCGCTCTCCGGAACGTCGTTCCTGTTTTCCGGCCATCCTTTTCGCCAGAGTTCAGCGAGTGTTTTTAGCTCGGGATCCTCATCTGTCAACGCTTGGTACTCCGACAGGCGGTGATCCTCGACCGGGGCCTTCCGAACCAAACCAATGGTAGGCTCACAGTCGATGATTTTGTCCGACGGGTTTCTTGACAGAAAATCTGCGAAAACTAGCTCGCACCCCTTCTTGTATGTCACGTTGATGTCGTATCTCTGAAGTGCCATTCGCATTTTCTGCAGACGAAGAGGTATTTGATGGAGTGGCTTTTGCATTATGTCTTGCAGTGGACGATGATCTGATTCTACTATCATCTTGACTTGCCCGTAGACGACATAATGGAATTTCGTACACCCGAAGACTATTGCGAGCATCTCCCGCTCGATTTGCGCGTACCGTTTTTGAGTTTCATTTAGGGATCGACTCGCGTAGGCGATTGGGTGTCCTTCCTGCAACAATACCGCGCCGACGCCGTACAATGATGAGTCGACTGAGAGTACTAACGGTTTTGTTGGGTCGTAGAATTTCAGAACTGGAGCTGATGTTAGGGCCTTTTTCAGCGCCTCGAAAGCCCTCTGATGCTGTTCCTCCCATATGAACACGGTGTTTTTCTTCAGCAGTTCTCGAAGAGGCAATGTTAGATCCGCGTACCGATGTATGAAATTGGCAACGAAATTCGTCATCCCGAGGAAAGCTTGAAGCTCCTTAACTGTTTTTGGAGACCTCACTCCTTGGATGTCCTCCAGCCTGGTCTTCTCGAGCGACACGCCTTTGGAAGAGATTGTGTGTCCGAGGTACGACACCGATGATTTCATTAGGTTGCACTTCGTCGTATTTAGCACCAGGCCGACGTCCGCGCAGCGCCGGATCACTCCCTCGAGTCTCCTGCGGTGCTCTTCTTCAGTATCCGCCCAGACGATGATATCATCGACCACAGCAGCGACGCCAGGCATGTCCTTGAAGATCTCATCCGTGAGTCTCTGGAATTCGTCTGAGGCACACGATATTCCGTACGGCATCCTTAGGAATCTGAAACGACCCCATTGAGTTATGAAGGTACACAGCATTGAGCTCCGCTTGTCCAGCGCAATTTGCCAGAAGCCTTCCTTTGCGTCAAGCGTGCTGAAATACTTCGCTCCACTCATCTGTGTTGAGATCTGCTCGAATCTTTTCATTGGGTGATGACTTCGCTCAATTGCTCTGTTTAGATGCGTAGGATCGAGGCAGAGCCTGACTTTTCCGTTGTCCTTCTTGACCAGAACGATGTTGCTGACGAACTCTGTCGGCTCACGGACTTCTCTGATGATGCCTCGCTCCAACATGCATTTCAATTCGTCTTTGGCAGCCTGTTGGAATGCCACCGGAATCGGGCGGCAGGTGTTGGCCACGGGAACATAGTCTGGCTTTAGAACTATTTGGCAGAGATGATCCCTTACCTTGCCTTCACCTGTGAACGCTCCGGGGTACTTCCGCATGTGTCTCTCCAACAGGGGTTCCGTCGCTGCCTCGGGGCCGTTGCGCTTCGCTCTCTGCCGCACCGAAGCGATCCGAGCGATGATCTTCAAAGCCTCTGCGGCGTCGCCTGAGAGTGTCGGATGCACCTTCATGTCCACCACAAAAAATTCCTCGATGTGTCGTACTCCACGGTACTCGATCGGGAATTCCACTGCATGCCGACACGGATACCGGTCGCCGAAATAGCTGCACAAGCGGGTCTCGACCGTCCGCAGCCGCACGCCGGGGTTCTCTGACATGAGTTCTTTGGCGAGCACCATTGGTAGGCACGAGACCTCAGCGCCGGTGTCGATCTTGCATTTCACTGGGAGCTCTCCAAATGCAACGTTCGCATCCCATCTTTCCGCGCTCTTCTTGCCGATCCCGGCCACTGTTTTGATGGCACTGACCTCAAAGTCGGATTCCGATTGGCTCTGGTCATCTTCTTGAAGCATCCACACCCTGCGATTTTGTTGCGTGGCATTGTGTTGACTTCGACCTCGGATCGTCCGATTGTGTTCCACATTGTTTCGCTCTCTCGGGCCGGTTCTCGATGTTTCGTCCTTCGACTGGCGGTTTCGCACGGGACAGACACGTCTGAAGTGGTCATACCCTTGACAGCCTGAACAAACCTGTCCGACGGCTGGGCATGGCGTTCCCGTGTGTCCTCCTCCGCATGTTGGACAACTTTGCTTCCACCTGTTGTCATTCCGCGCTCTGTCTCTCACTTGTTTCGACCTGTCACTAGCGCCCGCGCCATAAGCGCCGATGGTGCTACTCTCCTGTCCGGAGCTACCCGACCGGATCAAACTTGCCGACTTGGCGCCCAGCTCGAATGATCGGCACCGATCAATGATCTTATCCAGTTCCAGCTCCTGTGTGTCGGATAGCAACTTTCTCTGCAACGCCGGGTCGCGCACTCCAATCACGATCCGCGATCGGATCAGTCTGTCGGTCAGCGTGCCGAACTTGCAGTCCTGTGCTGCCTTGCGTACGCGCTCAAGGAAGGCGTCGAATGGCTCCTCCGGCTGCTGGTCTTTCTCACGGTTCCAGAACCTGTAGTCACAGATTATTTCGACTGATGCCTTGCCGACGTGCTTTTCCAATTTCTCCTCGTATTGCTTCACCGAGTCTTTCTCTTCGTCGGCGCCGGCCGCGCGGGCCCATTCTCTGGCACGCTTTCCAAGTGCGTCCAAGAATGCGTACTTCTGGAACTCCGAACTTTCACTGTTGATTTTGCTCAACGCCGCGTATATTTTCCAATCTCTCTTGAAGGCGAGCCAGGCCTCGTAGCGATGCTCAGCATCCGGGTCGAAGGGAGCCGGCTGCCGCGCTAGGATGAGGTTCACCGGGGTATTCTGGCTCGCTCCGGCCGCTGGCGGGATCACCGGCGGATTCGCCGCACCTCCTAACGTCATTTTGGGGTTTCGCTCACTCTGACACCATGTGCTATCCTAGGTATCTAGGAAGGAGGACTGCGTGGCCGGCGGGTCATGACATGACTGGGTGTACGTTTATTGCAGAGAGAGAGAGTACACTCTTGAATGTGATCCGTATCTGATGTCACTACACTCGATTTGCAAGAAACTCGGACATTACATGCGAAGATGCCCAGAGACCGCCAGGAACGAGCAGCGTAGGGATGCAGACCAGAAAGCGCACGCAAAACATGAGCCGCGTCGCAAGGTATGGATGCTGGCGGAGGTTGACAGCGACGAGGAGATTGAGGACTACGAGATCGGGACAATCAAGAATGTTGCAGGCATCAAAAGCAAAATGGGAAACAGATGGAACGAGGACATGACCGTAGCAGGAATTCCGGTTCAGTGCAAACTCGACACCGGGGCCGACGTGTCTTGCCTCCCGATGTCGCTCGTGAAGAAAGTGTTGGAGCGCTCGGAAAATCTAGAGATGAGAGGCGTGAAGACCAGGCTGTGCAGCTACTTTGGAGATAAGTACCCTTGCCAGAACGTTATTGACCTGGAAATCGCGTGTCGGGGCCGGAAGTTGGTTGAGCGCTTCTTCGTACTGAACATGGACCTCATGCCGACCGTGACTGGGAGCGCCGCCGAGTCGTTGGGGTTGATCAGCAGAATCGGCAGTGGCAAGGCAACGAACATGCAATCGGAAGATCGGCTTGAGGAAGGGGAGCGAAACGGGCGGATCGCCGAAGATCCCGAACTTCGAATGTGGATGGAAAGGTTTCCATCGGCCTTCAGAGGTGAAGGCAGATTAAAAAACCACACATGCCGGATCTCTCTGAAGCAGAACTACCGAGCGGTGGCAAACACATGTCGCCCAATCCCAGTCGCGCACCAAAAGGCCGCCAAAGAAGAATTGCAGCGAATGTTGGACCGCGGAATCATCAAGAAAGTTGACGAGCCAACCGAATTTGTGAGCCATATTGTGCTAGTGAAGAAGGACAACGGAAAGATAAGACTGTGTCTGGATCCGACACACCTCAACAGAGCCATCGAGAGAAGCCACTACCCCATGAAGAGGTTTGAGGAAATCACGACGCAGATGGCGGGAGCCAAATACTTCAGCACTCTGGATGCTAAAGAGGGGTTCTGGCAGGTTCCACTAGATAGAAAAAGTTCAATGCTATGTACATTTATAACGCAGTGGGGCAAATATCGCTTTGCTCGGATGCCCTATGGAATATCCTGTGCATCTGACGAATTTCAAAGACTAACAGATGATCTTTTTAAGGGCATTGGAGGCGTGGCGACGGTGGTCGACGACATCATAGTGTGGGCAGACTCGAAATCCAAGCATGATGAGAGGCTACGAGAGGTACTTCGGCGCTGTGTGGATGCCGGAATGGTACTCAATGTGTCCAAGTGCCAGGTTGGCAAGACATCGGTATCATATCTCGGCCATACACTGTCCTGCGATGGAGTCTCGCTGGAAAACTCGCGGGTGCAGGATATTCAAGGAGTCAAACCGCCGAGAACATTGAAAGAGCTTCAATCATTCCTGGGAATGACAAATTTCGTTTCAAACTTCATCCAACACTACGCGGACCTGACGGCCCCATTGAGAGAGCTACTCCGGAAAGATACAGTCTACATACAGACACCGCTATCTATGTCGACTCCTCGGCATGGCCTGAGCTGATGAAGACTCGTCGTTTCCTCGCAAGAGACGAGGGAAAGTGTTGGAGTAATTGTCTATTGATGGCAACGACGCGGCCAGCCTATAAATACAGGCTAGAATAAAGTGAAGACTATCAGTTGTAGAACGACGAAGATCGTAGTTCTTAATTCTGTCGCCTAGTGCTAGAATCTTCCACAGGTTACGCGCACAGTGCCGACGTTCTTGTCCCAGCTTTATACACTTCACGCGTTCTACCGCGTGTCCAGAGCACAATGAACTCAACGACTTCCAGATGTACTTCATTAGAACCCGGCTTGAAAATCAGACGTTTCCTCGTGGAATCTGGAATCATTTTTGATGAGCTTGCCGTTTTCTTCAACATTCTCAGTTCTCTGGAGCAGCTTGCCATTGGCATACAATACGCATGCAATACTTATAGGTACAATACGGATGCGTTCAACGATAGAACCCTCGGAGCAAAGACTGCCGATAATCTTGGGGGGTGGCGCAACGCCCTCAATAACAAAATCTGCAAGGCCCATGTGAATATATTCTAGCCAATCGAGCATCTCAAGGAGGAAGAGAACTGCGAAAAAATCCAAAGGTGGCCCTTCGACGAAGGAAACGTCTCGAGCCAATACATCGAAAGTTTCGCAAGTTGAATCAACGCCTCGCGCTCCTAACACAAGAGCTCGAGCCCGACAAGACTTCCCACGCTGAATACATCCGGAGAGTGGCTCACATTCTTCATTACCCCGGTGAACCCGATCCGGAATGATTCTTGTGAACGTCGCAACCTCGTGAGGATTGCAAAGAATTTTGATTCACCCCCGGATTCGGAGGCCTCGACGACCACTTTCGTCTCTCATCATTAGGGCCCGTAACAATATGCACGGGCATATGCAAGCGATGTGCACGGAAATATGCACGCAATGTGCACTTGATATGCGCGGAATATGCAGAATATGCGGGGCACATGCAGAATTTGCGGAACATATGAAAAGTCTATGCAGAACCCCTCTGGTCGTCACTGGTTCTTTCCATGGGAAGCAGCCTTTTGTCAAAAAAAAATTCTCTCAAGTTCGAGATTTTCGATCGCGAGGCAAGCGTTTCGCGCCAGGTCCTGATTTCTATGGAACTTTTCACTGAAGCAGAAGCGAGTTGGTGTTATCCCGGAGATATTCTCAGGCTCGCTCGTGCTTGTGTCGGAATGTCTCCTTGGCGGCGAGACTGAAATTGAGCATTCCCAAATGCGATCGTATGACATGTTGAGATGGAACAATGTTTGCGGCGGTGGAGCTGAGATTTCGAAGCACGGCTGAACGATACCACTGCCTGCCATTCCTCGACCGCTCCCAGTTTGTATCGCGTGGAGCACATGTCGAATCTCCTGGAAGATTTCGGAGGTGACGTTTTCTCTGCTGAAGATGATACGGTTAAGTGCAAAGTTTTTGTCACCTCGTTCGGGAAGGCTCGGAAATGGACTATCGACCAGCACATCCGAACCACAAAACATGAAGAATGTCTCAAACTCCATAAGCAAAGGCAAGAACTTCAACTGCTGCCGAGAGAAACAAGTCGATGATCTCTGTTTCCGAAAGAATTGTGCAAAGCTTTCGAAAGTGCAGACATTCCCTTCGAGCAACTACTGAATCAAGATCGCGAGTTTTCTCTGGAAACTTGATCGGGAATGCCGATACCCTCACCGACCGGACTTCGTCAAAACCATGCACCACCACTGTACGACGAGATCATGGACAAGATTCGAGTGGCGATCGGAGACTCCACGATTTTGGGTTCGATTGACGAAACCACAGATTTTTCCTGTTTTCCTGTTTCCTGTTGGTCTGCGAAGTCTTAGGAGCAGCAAATTCTGTCACAATATCGCAACTATTCTGTAGGTCATTGGCGTCGCTGTGGCGTGGCTACACCTGCCACAAGCGTGTGCTAGTCTTTGCCACAGAGGCAGCCTGTGTATGAAGAAATCCGCCGATACCTTGCGAGGCCTTTTCCCTAACATCTGTCATGTAACATGCGTTGTTCACGCTCTTCAACGAGTTTCCGGAGAAATTCCTGAGTGCTCGCTCTCAAAGCGCTGACCAGGGATGGGCACAATTACTTTTCAATTGCTTTTCAATTACTCTCGAATTCATTTGGATTTCCTTCGCAGCCAAAATATCCGAACTAGTCGGCTCGGAGGAGACAGAATCGATTGGGTCGAGGAAATCGATCTGTGAAGTCAGTGGCGGATCCAGGGGGGGGGGGGGGGGCGGCGATCGGGCGATCGAGTCGGGTCTCCCAGGCGGAATGTACAAATCAAAAGTAGGAGTTTCATGGATGTTTCTTCGAATTGGAGGGCATGTCTATTGGAAGGTCTATGGGAAATCCCATAGACCTTCCAATAGACGGGGGAAAAGTCGTCAATCGGAAGAAATACGGTATATAATACAGTCAGAGTGCACACCCATTCGTCGGCGATAGTCTACCTCTTTGAATGCTGATGCCACCTTGGAGCGGATTTGGTGACTTTTGACCTGGGCTCCGACGCCACGGATGAAGTGCCGTTCGACAGCTCGTAACTCGGAGTACTGGATGGCGAATTTTTTGAGGCATGCGCTCTGGCCCTTGGCCTGATAGAAGTTCCAAATTCTTTCCATTCGAGTGGAGGAGAACTTTTCTCCTATCGGCCTCCACCTAGGTGCCTCCGCTTCCTCTATTTCATCTTCAGCCTAATTGTCCGCGACATCTTCCGCATCTGGTTGGGTGCCCTCTGCGGGAGCTTCCTCGGTGTCACTCATCCGGAACTCGTTGCACTCGTTGAAATTTTCAACAAGGATCCGTTCCAGAATTTCGGCACAGCTAACTTCTCTTTCACTCAACTCATCGCCGTTTGATAAATCCGCCTCGAATTCCACTACTAACAAGGAATGTCCAAGACTTGATACGCGCCGATCGAGCTGAAACTTCGTAGTCACAATCTGTTTATGTCGAACTCCTAGAAGCGATGAAAACTTTACTCCCAGGAATCGAAGCTGTCAATGCCTTCAGCGAAACGTTCCCCTTAATTCCTATCCGTGGCTGTAGATTTCACTTTTGCCAAGCTATTTGGCGGAAAATTCAAGATTATCCGTCTGTTCATCAGCAGTATCAAGATGACTTCCTCAATGCCTGCCACATGGAAATGATCATGGCTTTGGCATTCGTTCCACAAGACTCCGTAAGAAGCTATTACGAGGAGCTAATAAGATCAGAATTTTTCGTGAAAAATATGACTGACTTAGAGGGCCTGTTGCGATACTTTCAAAAAACGTGGATAGGTGAGACCGATACAAACGACCGTTATTCGACATTCTATTCTGGAACTGTTATGAACGAGAACAGGTTGGCTGGCCACCGACGACGAATTCCGTCGAAGGTTGGCACCGTGGCTTCAATTCTCTCGCCCAGGCTAGCCATCCCTCTATTTGGAAGCTCATAGACGCATTGCAAAAGAACAATGCAATGAATATTCTCAGACAAGAGCAAATCTATGGTGGGCTTCAGCGTGCGAAGAAGAAAGTCTACAACGATAAACATGAGCTAATTCGTGATGTCATGTAACGCTTCTCGTCGATGTATCCGCTTACATATCTCAAGAATATTGTCAAACATTTGGTAATTTGATAGAGATCACAACCGATATTCGAGAACGGAAATCATATCCGTAGGAGCTGGGTCAATAAATAGAAAAAGCCCTGTGCTGTTTGGCAGTATACTGATCTCTTCTATATTAATACGAACATGGATTGCTTTTAAGTGTCAGATTGAACTCCGGGCATCATATCTGATTGCATCAACGATTTAGATGCCCGTTTCGATTATATGAATGCGAGAAGTACCCAGTGTTTTTTTTCGTCCATGTGGCGCTGGGATTCTCCGAGATAAGGAATGCTTTCGCACACTAACGCGCGGATCGCGTGACGCGCAGCGTGACTCGCGCTCAAAGTACGATGTGCGCGAATCGACCTGCGCGCAGAATGCCAAACGCCCGAATCATGATGCCCGATCGACGTGCGCGTAGAATCTGCTGCGCTCGAACTGTCATACGCGCTGGAAGTTTCGCGCGCCCATTGGAGCATGCGCGGAATGTTTTGCGCGCAATTTGCCTGCGCGTTGATTGTCTTGCGCTCAAATTGACGCTGCGCGCAAATTACAGTGAGCCCTCGGATCCCTACTGAAATTCCTCCGATTCTCTATGGTCCTATCCCTCCATGGATTTCAGGGTCTGATAGATTCATACTCGGCCGCGAGATCTTTGCGAGGATCTCAGCTGCCTGCCAAACAACTCCGCGAAACGCTCAATCGATTTCATCCTACCTTGCAAATCAATATGCGTAAGATACTCAGCAGCAGTTCCGTCATCGAGCCTCAAACTGTTTGCTCAAAGAACCCTCCAAAACCTAGAGATTCTGGGCTCCCTCTTCCTCGAAAACGATGCGTGCATTCTGTGTACTCCGGGACTATGGCCGCCACCCGTTCGCCATCGTGTCCGATATTTGCCTGATTTCTCGTTATATCTTTTCAGAATCTAGAACGAAACTTGGTTCGCTTTCACAGGTTCATTTTTCACAAGCGCTCCGTGTCCTACCGACCTCCGCAGTCTCCACAGTATTCTCTCTCGGCGCCATCCGAGACACAGCCAACAACTACCAGTGTGTTCTTCGGATGCTGAACGTAACTAATGACAGGTGCCACATTTCTATTCACGGGAGACCCGGGAAGGATGACCAGAAGTCGGGGGTCATCAGTTCTAATCGCTGTCGAAAATCCGTGTTCTAAGCCATCGAATTACGCTTGAGGAGCAGGAACAGAAAACTGGGCCTACATTTTGAAACAAGATTGAATTTTCTAGTTGGTTCTGGTGCCGAGAAATCAGGCGAAAACCCCATTTGGTGCAGGTGCCTGCGGTAGATTCTGGGCAAGCTCGATTCGCGCCATTGTTTTAACATTTGGCGCAACGCAAGCGGCAGGGCGGCTGCCAGCCAAGATTGCAGCAGTACAGCGAGTGATGATACCTCGACTCCCGGAGCCTCGAACTTTCGGAGCTTCTGCGCGCGCTTCGAAGTCGAATTTTCCCTCTGCAGGGCCCCTTTCTGGTCTCCCTCTTCCAACTCTGAGATTCCTACCTCCCGGCGCGGTATCGTCATTGCGTTTTTTCTCTTCAACGTTCACGTTGTTTCCGCACCACCATAGCTCTGGTTACGGTTTCTCTTGGTTGACAACGTCAGCTCTTGAAGACTCTTCGTCTCTGTTTCTCGTCCCGAGGTCATCGTTCCTTTTGGAGGTTGCGGAGCTCTGTGAGAAGGTGCTCCTTCTCAACATCAACACGAGAATAGCGTTCCTCGAGAATCGAGTGGGCGACTAGGTCATTGGCATCAGATCGTTCGAGTGAATCGACAAGTAACTTCGGTTCACCCGGGAAGAATTCACGCGATTCATTTGGGGTTTTTCGCGATGAATATTTCGAACTGTTCGATGAACGTCCAAAATTTGAGCCTGACGCCGGAAAGGATTTCAGGTCGTTGTGCTGAGTCGGACTCTTCCGAGTTTCACAGCACGATAGTGGATGGTTGCTGGGATGGCTTTGAAACCTCGAATTCAGGGATAGAACCACGAGCGGGGGTCTCTTCAATAGGATCACCGGCCAAGCAAACTCTCGGTCGCGCGGGTGTGAAGTATGCTAGGTTGTCATGGCCGCCGCGTCTGTGCGCTGCATCGAGCGACGCGGCTACCCGACACACACGGAGCTCGAATTCGTCAGACTCCCTGCGCTGCTCGTCGAGCTCTTCCTCGGGAAGATCGGGATGACAGGCGATTGCGTCATCAAGGGGTCTGACTTCGTCCAAGAGCTCCCTGATGAGGATCGGGATTGCGTCCGGGACACTACCATGCGCGGATTTTGACTCGGCTGAATCAATTCTCTCGATGCTGGCCAGAGTTGCGTCAATCTGGTTCCTGAATCGAATTCGGCTATTCGTCAGACTTTGGTGCGTCCTACCGGTGTCTATCGTCGGAGTCTTCGTTGGCGAAGCAGGGCGGTTCGCCGCGACCGATTCGCCACGCTACGGTTCGCCACGGGACGGTTCGCCGCGACGGATTCGCCACGCTACGGTTCGCCACGGGACGGTTCGCCGCCGGAACGGTTCGCCACGGGACGGCTCGCCGCCGGGTGACTCCACCTACACCGACTGATCCGCGAAGCTCAGGGGTCGAAAAAAGGCGCTACTTCTTATTCAAAGCAGACGAATCATCGAAGAATCAAAGAGGTCGAAAAGAGGCCGTCGGGCCGACGGCGCGTGCGTGCGGATAGAGGGTTGGATTTTCGAATACTGAAAGACCACGACCACGGCGAGGCCCTCTTGGCTCGGTGATATCAAATGATCCCGAGCGTAGTGAGGGACACGAACTAGCAAACGCGTCGAAGCCCAACCGTCCAGGCGACGAACAGCCTCGCGTCGAACCGTACCGCGGCGGACCGGCCGCGGCGAACCGGGGTGGACCGTTCGTTGGCTTCTTGAGGGGAACCCCACGGGTTCCTTGATGACGTCGACTAAGATAGGTATAAATAAACAGGGCATCGACAAGCTATTGTCGAAGTGCTAGTGAATAACGAAGGTCTCCTTACACGGTCACCACAACTGGCGACGAGGATTTACTGCTACCCACTTCTCAAGTGTGAACGATCACGTGATAGCTACCCGGACGATGCCGTTTGAGGAGGCACCCTCTAGTTCCAGGCTGATGCTAGATGAGGCATCGATCGAGGCCTTGCTCAAACGGGTCATGAAAGAATTCTACACCACTAGTCCCACTTCGAACACGACTGAAGCCAACACGACAAGTTCGTTGGTGAAACAGATTCCTAATTTCAAGTACGATCCAGACAATGGTCTTACTTTTGAACTCTGGTATAGTCGATACGAGAGTGTCCTCATGGTAGAAGGCAAGACTTTGGACGATGCAGCCAAAGT
The DNA here is from genome assembly GCA_028455905.1 of Neoseiulus californicus. NCBI lineage: Eukaryota > Metazoa > Arthropoda > Arachnida > Mesostigmata > Phytoseiidae > Neoseiulus > Neoseiulus californicus. The sequence goes on from JAMQGS010000012.1 coordinate 4,028,278, forward strand.
TCGGCTCATCGTACAGAAGCTGGACCAAGAGGCTTTTCAAAAATTCGATGCACATATACTTCCAAAGAAATACGCGGATCTATTGTTTGCGGACACCATCTCACTCCTTAAAGATTTATTCGGACATCGTGGCTCAGAGTTCTCAAGACGCTACCTTTACCTCCAGACCAAGTGTGAAGACGCTAATAGTGGAACGTACGATGATTACACAGGGATGGTCAATCGACGGCATGAACTGTCCAACATGTCCTCTGTGACAGCAGACCAATTGAAATGTTTGGTCTGGATTTGCGGTCTCAGGGGGTCGTCACATGATGACGTACGAGAAGTCGCGCTCCAGTTCGTCGAGGACAAGCCTACGGCCACTCTGCGTGATCTGCATCAACACGTCAAGAATTTCACCCGCCTCCAGAACACATCGAGGTCGATTGCAGGTGGCTCGCGGAATGAAGTTCACGCGATTTCCCAAGGCAGACCCACCCGACCTTGCATCGGATGCGGCGGGATGCATTTCAGAACCGATTGTCCGTTTCGGAACGAGTCCTGTCATGAGTGCGGGGGTAAGGGACACATCAAAGCTGTTTGTTTCAAGAGTCCGAAGAAAGGAGCGACGGGGGAAAAGAAGTTCAACCGCAAGAAAGGCGGCGATCGCGGCGACAAGCAAGGGCGGAACAAGCGTCGCGTACATGCGATCGAGATACAAGGATTCGAAGCCTCCAAGCGCCGCAACAGCAGGATCCAGAAGGTAGTCACCATCAACGGAAGGAATTTCGACATGCGGATGGACACCGGTGCCGATGTATCTATCATCCGGCTACAAGACTGGGAGAGGCTTGGAAGACCTGCACTTAAACCAAGCCCAGGCCCCATGAGAGCGGCGAATGAGGGAGAGCTCGACTGCCGCGGATATTTCGACTGCGCGGTCATTCTTGACAACGCACACTTCAAGGGAAGCTGCTTCGTCGTTAACCACCCCTACAGGCTGCTAGGTTGTGAGTGGCTGAAGCAGCATCAGCAGCTATGGAGCTTGATGTCAAAAGGCCCGTGCTGCTCTACGATTCACCAGGTCGAAAAGATTGACCTCAAGCAAGCTACCTCTGAGTTGACTGCTGATCTGAAGGCGAGGTACGCAGGCGTCTTCGAAACAGGATTGGGAAAGTGTACCAAAGCCAGAGCTTACTTCAAGATGAAAGAAGATGCTCACCCTGTTTTCCGGAAAAGTCGCCCGGTCCCTTACGCGAGTCTGCAAAAGCTTGAAGGCGAGCTGAATCGTCTAGTGGAGAGAGGAGTGATCTCAGCCGTATCACATTCCGATTTCGCAGCCCCAGTGGTTATCGTCAAGAAGAAGACTGGTGAGATCAGGTTGTGTGCAGACTATAGCACTGGCCTGAATGCGGTGCTACAGGACCATCATCATCCCTTGCCGACAGCGGATGATATTTACGCAAAGTTGAATGGCGGTGTATACTTCAGTAACGTTGACCTGGCGGAGGCGTATCTCCAAATTGAGGTCGCTGAAGACTGCAGAGACATGCTCTGCATAAACACGCCGAAGGGTTTGTTCCGGTACAACAGATTACCTTTCGGAGTGAAGACCGCGCCGGCAATTTTCCAGCAGATCATGGACATGCTGATCGCCGGCCTCACCAATACTGCAGCTTACTTGGACGATATTGTCATCACTGGGAAGACCTTGGAAGAACACAATGAGGCGGTTCACAAACTCTTCCAGCGTATCGAGGAATTCGGTTTCAGAGTTCGTCTCGATAAGTGTGCCTTCTTGAAGACCGAAATCAAGTTTCTGGGTCAGATGGTAACAAAGGAGGGGAGACGACCGGACAAAGAAAAGGTCGAGGCTATCGCCAGGATGCCGGCTCCCCGGAATGTAGCGGAGCTCCGAGCTCTGCTGGGTATGATCACCTATTACTCTTCCTTCATGCCGAATTTGCGTGAGTTGCGCGCACCATTGGATCAACTTCTCGGAAAGGATCGCAAATTCATATGGTCTAATGAGTGTCAGGAAGCTTTCGACAGGTTAAAAGCCCTACTCCAGTCAGACCTGTTCCTGACTCACTACGACCCGAAGCTTCCTCTGGTTGTCGCGGCCGACGCAAGCGAATACGGAATCGGGGCAGTACTATCACACAGGTTCCCGGATTCATCAGAGAAGGCGGTATTCCACGCCTGTCGTTCGTTGGCGCCCGCTGAGAAGAACTACTCGCAGATAGAGAAAGAAGCATTAGCCCTCATTTACGCGTGCAAAAAGTTCCACAAGTTCATTTATGGCCGAAAGTTCCTGTTGCTGACTGATCACATGCCGCTGGTGTCAATCTTCGGAAGCAAGACAGGAATCCCGGTGTACACTGCCAACCGGCTACAGCGTTGGGCGACTATGTTGCTCGGTTACGATTTCACTATTGAATATCGTAGGACGACAGAGTTCGGACAAGCTGACGCTCTCTCAAGACTCATCGCACAACAACTCAACGATTGGGAGAAAGAAGACGTGGTGATCGGGTCTATAGAAGCAGAGATGATAGCCGCACTGGATGAATGTACGCAGACTATTCCGATATCCAATAAGGAGGTTCAGCGTCTCACTGATCAAGACGACTTACTCAGCCAAGTCAAAAGGTACATCCGGGGCAAGTGGCCAAAGAAAGTTCTCCGCGGTAGCCCACTGTGGAATTTCTACAATCGGCGCGACTCGTTATCCATTGTCCAGGAGTGCATCATGACTAGCGATCGAGTAGTGATCCCAAAACCACTACGAGAGCGCGTTCTCCGAGAATTACACTTGGGACATCCGGGAGTTACTCGAATGAAACGTCTCGCGCGAAGTCTGCTCTATTGGCCAAGGATTGACAACGAGATCGAAGCGCTGGTGCGAAATTGTTCGGCCTGCTCAGAGCTGAACCCAGATCCGAAAAAAGCCGTCCCGCATCCTTGGGAGCCAGCGACGAGACCTTGGGAAAGGGTACACGCTGACTTCGCTGGGCCTATGGATGGGTCCATGTTCCTCATCATAGTAGATGCCTACTCGAAATGGCCAGAGATTTTTGAGATAAAGAAGGCGACTGCGGAAGCGACGGTCGAGAAATTCGAAGAAATCTGCGCAAGGTTCGGACACCCTGCAGTTCTCGTGACCGATAATGGGTCCCAAGTCACAGCCGAAATTTTCCAGAATTTTTGCAAGCTGAGTGGAATCGTCCACTTGAGATGTCCCCCAGGCCACCCACAGTCCAATGGCCAGGCGGAAAAATTCGTCGATATCTTCAAAAGGTCGTGGAAGAAACTTCGAAGGGAGGGAAACAGCAGGAAAGCTGTACGTACGATGCTCAAGACTTACAGGAGCACCCCTGGTTTACATGGAAAGTCTCCTGCCGAGTTGTTCCTCGGTCGAGCCCTGCGGACCAAGTTGTCGGCCTTAAAGCCAGATGCAAGTCCCCGTTCTTCTCCTAAACGCGTCGAGGAATCACCGGATCAACGCCGAAGAAAACCTTCAAGGCCACACTCTGAGGAGCTTCCCGCAAAACATCTTCGAACATTCAGTCCTAACGATCTTGTGTTTGTCAAAGATTTCAGATACGGAAACAGTCCCAGATGGACCCCGGGCCACGTCATACGACGGAAGGGAAACGTTGTGTACGATGTCTCGGTTGATGGGCTGGTATGGACACGACACGTCAACCAGATGAAAAGCCGGGGAGGAACTGCACCCATGACGTCACCTCGGACATCGCTGAGACCGCTACTTCTTAGAGCCCTAACTGGGAGACGCGAAGAACCGGCCGTTGTAGAGACTCGGGCCGAAGAGGAGCCTATCGTAATGGAGGAGAGATCGTCCGAGATGGCAGCCGCGGCTGGGGAAGGTTCCGATTCCACAGAAGAAGAATTCTCGACGCCGGAATCGACTCCACCTCCGTCTCCACGACTCCAACGCGTTCTCAGGCCCCGTGGCATGCTGGTCCCTCCGAGGAGATTGGAGGTGGATCTGAGCAGCAAGAAGCGCTATGGGTACTCCTCTTAGGGGGGAGGTGAGGGGAACCCCACGGGTTCCTTGATGACGTCGACTAAGATAGGTATAAATAAACAGGGCATCGACAAGCTATTGTCGAAGTGCTAGTGAATAACGAAGGTCTCCTTACACGGTCACCACACTTCTCCATGCTGTTTTAGCTGATGAGCGCACGATACTTCCAAGGTGATGAAACACGAACTTGAAAACTCGACTTTTTCTGCACCAACACTTGGATCGTGGGCACGGCACCAATGTTGAATTTAGGGAGATTTGAACTTTCAGGATCTATCAGAGTTCAGGCAGAAAATTGGGAGGGTGCGGTTCGCAAGACGCGTGGCTCTGGAACAACTTCCTTTACTCTCACTCATCCAGAGCAGAGAGGGTTTATTGAAAGCGGGATTCGAATTTGAATCAATGTTATGTTATGTGCAACACAAAGTACCCTAGAATCCCGCGTATAACGACCCCTATTTCTGACCCTAACAGGGCTCAGTACTTTGTCTGACAGATGGGAAAGTGTGTTCTGGGCTTCTGTCACGGTAGATCTCTTGCGGATCCTTTTATGTGAAATTTCCAGAACACACTTTTTCATCTGTCAGGCAAAGTACTGAGCCCTGTTATGGTCAGAAATAGGGTTCGTTATACGCAGGATTTTAGGGTATTTGACAAGGATCGATGGATCAGTTCACCGGTGGTGAGCTGTCTATCAAAGTTCCGAGTGCTGTAGACTCAGGGAGCACACGGAGCGCGTCGACTCGGCCACTAGGACAACCCGGCGGCCGCGTCAACTCGGCTTCTGCTCAGAGGATAGATTCGCATGACTTCTGCGATGAATGGCAGGCTACCTTCCGGCCTTCAGAGTGTTCTACGGAAACCTTATCGATATACGGGGTCGGATTTTGTTCACGTTCCGGAAGCCCTTCCAAAGGTCCAATGCATCTTCGTGAACGAGTTGCCGCAGTGGCCGGGTTGTCGTAGGAGCCGGGTTAACTCCGTGGCCGACCCGTCGTAGTGGCCGAGTTGACGTAGTCGCCGGGTTGACGTAGTCGCCGGGTTGACTCCGTGGCCCAGTTGTCGTGCGCCGGCCGTTTCAAAGACTGATGTCGAGACAGCCACGCACCACGATTCCGTGCGGTGAGGAGCATTTGAGGAGCAACTCAGAAGGTCCGAGACGAATTGAGGAAAGAAAGAGAACGACAAAAACATTATCACGACTGGACCGCGAAACATCATACTGAGCCGAAGAAGGATGATGCCGTCAGAATTCTCAGCCACAACGACAAGAAATGGTATCCCGGCAAAGTAATGGTTTTATGGTTTATTTGGATCTGATGGCATGCTACATATACGAATCAACCTTTCGCTTCAGGCGCGAGCCTGCTCTGCGGATCCTATGTTTTCACGCTCTCATGTTCCTAGAAGTCGTTTTGTTGCATCCACGGCAGATCGATTCATCTCTTCATTCGGTCCCAGGCTGATCAGGAGGTCATCCATCGTCCGGTGGGCATCATTGCATTGGACTATCGCAAATTCTGGTGTTTCCACGTAGACGCCCAATCTATTGCGAATTGGTTCTGGGTTGGTGGAGAAATGAGACCTATACACTTAGGCAGAGCTCCAGCTCTTGCAAGCGGATCCCCTACTGTTGTCGTAAACGTGAACGGCAGCGGTTCTCGACTCTTTGTAGGAACGATACAGTTCGAGTGAGGACTTATCGGACATCCCATTCACCCAGACGTGGTCCTGTGTGGCTTTTATATTCTCGTTCACCTGACGAAAATAAATGCCGAGGAGTGCTCTTCGGTTCTCGTCATGTCCGATTTGCAGTGTGTCGCTTCCGAGTTTGAACTTGATTTTAAGCCCCTCCATCCGTGCACAGGCTTTTGTCCCGATATTCTCAGCTCTTGACATGCCCAATATCATTCTCGGCCAGCGAGTGATGTCCATGCAGCTGATTCGGGTTAAGTACTTGAGTTTACCCTTTGCTTCCCGTGCCTCAAAGGAAGACCAGTTGAGCTCACAAGTAAACGTTCACTTTCTTCAATCCGGGATGCGGTCGAGTGATACATGAAGCGTTGATCGCCAAACCGCAATGAGTCCATTTTTTCAGTTTCGAGAAAATTACGATTCTTTCTTCCAAGCGAAGCTGTGAGTCTATGGTCAGCATGATTCCGATTCGCTATTTTCTTGCGGAAGAAGAACGGATATCATAGAACCGACAGCCGCATAAGGTACGGGACATGATCTAGATTCGATTTCCATAATAATCTGGGAATCGACGAAAGTGGACTTATTGCGGTTTGCCGATCAAAGCGTCACATATTCTGAAAGGCCTTGGTGTAACTAAGAATTATCCAAGATATTAGCGGCAGTCATCAAGAGGGGGAGAAGTAATAGCCGTTTGATTCCAGCGCTTTCTCATAAGTTGGCTGGTGAGAGATTGGATGGAATAGTTTATAGGATGATCATTAGTCCGGGGGTTATCGTTTCATTATGTACAATCAACGTGTAATTCTTCGAATATGGCGTGAGCGGCACAATATACGTTCTCGCAGAAGGCGCACTCGACGACCGCCAGGTCTTGACACACCCGGAAAGAACACGAGTCCGACCCAATCGATTCGAAGCAGTAGTTATGGGGTGATACCCAACAGCCTGCTTTTTCAGTCAGGTATCCCGTCTTGTAGAATGCGTACCTGATGAGATTGGCGAATCTTGGGGCGCTGAATCGATGGATCGCGAATCCTTGTAGCGCGAGGGAATTGTCTCGTTTCCAGACGTCCACCGCCGTCTTGAATATGATCGCATCAGTTACCGTATTTCTTCTAATTGAAGGGCATGCCCGTCAATCGGAACCCCAATGTTATTTCCCATAGGGGTTCTAATTGACGGGCACGCCCTTCAATTAGAAGAAATACGGTATATACCTCACGAAAGACTTGTACTGTCTGAAAAAGTGGATGTCCAGAGGCTGGATCCTTCGTGTGCATCCGCCCGGGATCAGCTCCTTCTTGAAATCGAAACCTGGTCTCTTAAGAGACTCCGAGAGAGTATGGTCGCGATTCGCGGCCCACGAATCCAACAAAAGGAGGGCTCTTTTCTCATTCGATGGAACGCTCGGCCAGAAGGCATCAGAATAAAATGTCCTCCAATCCTCTTTGTTCATATTCGCCGTTTTCCCCGCATATGCTTTGATGTTGGGCGGATCGGGTCGTCGAGACGCAGGGAACTTTCCAGTTGGTTCAGAGACTAGAACGTACATCGGTCGCAAGATCTCACCGGCCATAGTCATGACCGGCATGATTATGTAGCTATGGGTCACGGCGGTCATGGATCCGACAACGGAGCGTACAATGTGCGTTCCCTTGGTGCGCAATGTGCGACTTTGATCCGCGTTCATTACTTGACATGGGTTCAAGTTCTCCGAGGCGATCAAGTTTTTCACGCGTTCAACGAATTCATTGGAGAGCCTCTTCAAGTTTTCGTCCTTCTCTCCCCATTTTCTACCAACCATGTGTGTTATCGCTCGCACAACAATGTTGTTCCGTTGCTTGAACCGGAAAACCGAGGAGGGACTCGCTTTGAAACTCAGGGAATTAGATGGATCGATTATACCAGCACACCAGCACAGGCGAATAATTATTCGCCTGTGCTGGTGTGCCCAAAGTCGGAGCGTTCGGTCGTGGATGATAGCTCCCTCTGCCGCTTTTTCTTGAAACTCCTCGAGAGCCGCATTGTTGATTTTCGAGAGTGTACTTTTGTGCAAGTTGTCTTTGAAGTACAGTGAAAGCTCGTTACAACGAACACCGTTAAAACGAATTTTCAATACATACAAAGAACGAAAAATGATTCTTTGTTTGGCCGGTCTACCATAAGGTACAATGTTGGAAGACTCTCGATACAACGATTTTTCGTTGCAGCGAACTGATTTCGCCGGTCCCGCAGGGTTCGTTGTAGCGAGCTTTTACTGTAGTACAAGATCTTCATATCGATATGTGTTTGTATTGATTCTTCACTGTTGCTGGTTTTGTTCGCGGCTCCCCTGTTTTCGGATTCAAAGTCCAGAAATCGAACGCCCTCTTCTTGTAATCCTCCCACTCTTAAAAAGTCATGTGACTGGGCTTTTTGCCCGTTCCTGTTGACGCCGGGGTTAAGAACTCCCCTCACTGCCCTCACTTGACGCCCCGTAGACGAAACTTGTCTACTTTTCTGTGATTCCGTCACAATCCCATCTCCGTCTCCAAAGTCCATGTCTTGCTCCCACTGGCCACCAGGCTCGTCGGCTAATCCGAGCGTGACGGCTTGGTAAACAATCTCCATTGAATTCGTCAGCAGTTCTTCGATTTGTCCTATCATTTCTTCCTCTTCACAATTGGGTGTTCTGTATTCCAGGCCGAACCTGGCAACGAGAATAGATAGAACGACAGCCAGGTTCATGGTTTTATGGCTTGCGAGGGATAGCGCCTCAACGTCACTCATGTCAGAAACTAACTATTTTAAGAGTCGCTCATCAGCGTTTCACCATCCCGCGATTCGATATCAAATGTCTAAAACCATATCAAATGTTCAGAAGTTTGAATGCGAACTACAGTGCATCTCTTCCGCCGAAAAATGCAGTTCGATCAGATTGGGATTATCCAGGTTCCTCGCGAAATAACGAGAGAAACAACGAGCGATCAATTCGCCGACACATAAGGGAGCGCTGGGATCAAACGGCTATTACTGTTTCCCCTCTTGATGACTGCCGCTAATATCTTGGATAATTCTTAGCCACACGAAGGCCGTTCAGAATATGTATCACTCGACCGCATCCCGGATTGAAGGAAGTGAACGTTTACTTGTCAGAATCGAGAAAATCATTGGCCACATTCCACCCTGTGATGCCAGGCGCCCATCGAGCAGCGCGACGTTGGGTCTTCTGCAGCTCCTCGCATGTTTTCCTCGTCATCACGGTGACGGAGTTGGCGTAGGTCAGTTTAGGAACGGCCACTGCTTTCCAGAATGTCTTCGACAGCTCATATTCCTCTGGGCTCCAAAGTAATTGGGCGTGCATTTGGTGCAGGACTCCCTTAGACACACTGGTTCATTTCTCTTTGTTATGTCTGCCGTAAGAACTACACGATGGCTCGGTAGAGAGTGTCAGTTTATTCGCACGTTCGTCTTTATATTCGCCCGAGAGGCACGTGGGACTATGTGCACCAAGTTGCCGACGTCCCTCTCTGAATCCCTCATCAGAGGCGCGCTTCCAGCGCGCCGCTCTAGACAGTAAGTTCTCCCTCCCGTTATCTGTTCCTTCACTAGGCTTCCTCAATTATTCTAATTCCACGATTATGCCTGGTTCTAAAATCCATACCTAGCTGGCAGGCGTCTATCGCGTTTTGGTCTCGATGTAGCTTCTTTCGGTGGTGTCTTCCACTCAATGTCTGCCTCGCTTTGGTCGTGCCGGTTGGGTGTTTCCTGTTGTTGTTCACAGTTCTCATCAATGCCTGTTTCTTGGTCTGACTCCGTTTCGGCCGGTTGATGGTTTCCAGTCACCACGGTTTCCTGGTCAGACTCTTCCTCCTTTTCCGGAAACGTTTCGTAGCCCCTCAATACCGGGTCGTTAGTTCGTATTTCGTCGCTCGGGCCCGCCTCGTCCTCAGCGACGGCCTCTTCTTGGGCGTAACTCACCATTTGATCACGGTGCCAAGTTCTTCCATCTTCGGTACGATGGACGTCCTTCCCCAGCCTTTGCGTGATCCGCGTTAGGGTCTCGAACTTCGAGTACCCTTTCCTGGACTGGGGTTTTCGAACTCTCACGTACTGACCAACCTGGAATTTCTCGTCTTTGGCCGCTCGCCGCCGGTCTGCGTAACGCTTCTGCTGCCTTCGCTTTTCTTCGATTCGTCGCCTGGTCTCTGACGGCTCCGGTTCAGCTTTCGGCGCTCCTGTTACATCCAACTTGGTTCGCATCGGACGACCATGTAGGAGCTCAGCCGGCGATTTTCCAGTCGTCGCCTGAGGTGTCGCATTGTACGTTCTCACCAACGTGTCGGGCCACGTCGCCGCCTACTCGCCCGGGAGTACGCCATAAGCCCGCGCTGTTTACATGCATGAACGCATTGTCAGCGGGAGAGGAGTCGACATTCAGCGGTTGCGCTGGCGAGCTGCCGGTCGCTCCAACTCGCCCTCGAGGGCTCTGCGCGGCGGGTACGCACGACAGACCTCGGTGACTTAAGGTGAATTCACACTGTTTCACTTTGGAGGCGCCTCCGCAGTGAAAGCTCCCGTTCACTGCCGATGAACGGACGGAATCGCTTTCATCGCGGATGAACGCGGTGGCGGCGTTCCAACGGGTGGGGCGGACGAAGGTAGTGTTCCACCGAGCTGTAGAAGAGGACGAAGACGCAGCTCCCGGCAGTTCACGGCAAGAGCGGAAGAAAGAGCGGTACTTGTGTAGTACGCGCCCGGCGGCTTAAACCATGAAACGCCAACACGCCAAGGCGGCGACTTGAGCGCCAATTCGGTGCAATAACTTGCAGGCATCAGCTTGCTCGTGCCGCTCGCGGATAGAGAGGATTCCAACTGCCCACGCTGCAGCTATCACAGACCGATCAATAGCCCCGGCATCAGTTTCACTGAACTCGCCATCCCGTGCTTACGTCCAGCCATAAGTCGCCGGGCGCGATCCACACAGGAACCGAAAGAGCCCAAGACAAGAGAAACACATAATCTAAGTTCTACACATAATTCCAAGTTCCACTCTTCTGACGGTTACCCGCACGAACCATGTCGGCTGTCCGATCCACCCTCTCGAAAGCCGCCATTGCGTTCATCCGCGTTGAACGCGAGTCCGTGCGTTCATCGGCGTGAACGGGAGCTTTCACTGCGGAGGCGCCTCCAAAGTGAAACAACAGTGTGAATTCACCTTAAGGGTAATGAGAATTGAGATGGCTGAGTGGGTTCTTTTCTGTTGGGCGGCTGGCGATTCGATGGTGGGTTGGATTTTTCAAGTCCCGTAGGCAGTTCACGGGCTGGCGTCTGGACGCTCTTCCGGACCAAGCCTCAAGCCGCGAGGCATCGCGAGGCAACTCCAAGGGGGCTCCAATAGACTACCCGTTGCGTCACTCTCGATTTGAACGTACCCTCAATAATATGAATACAATACCCGTGCCGCAATATTGGAGTTGTTCATATGACGCATTCCCTCGAAGAGAGCAGCAAAGAGAGAAAGAGGTGTAGGCTGGCGAGTTAAGGCGAGCGGGAGCCCGCCAGCGCGGCCGCTGAGTCGTGGCTGCTCTCCCGCTAACAATGCGTTCACGCGTGTAAACAATGCGGGCTTATGGCATACGAGTAAGGTCAAATCTGGCGCAGGCGTCAATTTGGCGCAGACCCTAACCTGGCGCAGGCGTCAACTTGGCGCAGACGTCAATTCGGCGCATTCGTCAATCTGGCGCAAGTTCAGAAGATCCCCATTAACCAAACCTAACCAAATCCCAACCTGACCCAACCTAGCTTAACCTAAAATGCGCGCCAGATTGACGCGTGCGCCAAATTGACGCCTGCGCCAGGTTGACGAGTGCGCCAGGTTAGGGTCTGCGCCAAATTGACGCTTGCGCCAGATTGGTTCGCACCCATGGCATACTCTCCTCCGAGCCCGACATTTTTAGCGTTGGCGTCGGTCGCGACCACGATTTCTTTTTCATGATCGAATATCGCTAACGGTTTCGCCTCTACGATTTGTCTTTTCATTCTCTCTCTCTGTTTGTTCTGGGCCCCAGACGAATTTTGTTTCAGCTTTTAGAAGTCGTCTCATTTGAAATGAAATGAAATGATGGTTTATTGATGGGGACGCAAATCTTGTGGATCGCTCAGGCCCTCATATGACTACCTAGGGTATAAACTAATTATAAGACTAATCACCGTGTCCGCCGTGCCTGACGGACACGCCCGCCAGCCGGAGCGCCAACGGCATTCGCCATAGACGCTCCAGCCGACGGGCATGCCCGCCACCCACAACGGACACGGCGGCACGCGCACAACTTTGAGATTACAAAACTAGAATTATCACAATGACCTTCTGTATTCTGTAATGAATGATTTGACTGAGGTACGGGAGCGGATGGTCCGGGGGATGGAGCTCCATATTGCTGGCAGACGATACGCGAGAGATTGACGCGTATACATATTACGTGGGATAGGACTACGGAACATGGTTCTGCGTCGCCCTGAGCGCGGCACGGTGGGGACGAACGGCGGAGTCACGTTGGAGGGTATGATTCCACGAGAAACCTTGAAAGCTAGGACAGCAAGAGCAATGTCTCTATGTCGATATACCGAAAGAATGTCATGAGTGCCATACAACTGGCTGACCGAATCTCTGCGACAGAGGTTGAATATAGCCCGGACGGCATCATTTTGGAGCACTGCCGCTCTTCTGAAGACCCTGTCGTAGCAGCCGCTGCAGATGGAGATGCAATACGTAAGGACTGGGACGAAGAGCATTTTGTAAACAAGAAGGAGTCCGCCAATGGGGATCCCCACAGCCCGCAACCTTCGGAGAGCGGATATGACTGCGTAGCAGCGCGGGGTGACAGCTCGGAGATGATCGAGCCAACAGAGCCTATAATGGAGCGTTACTCCAAGGCATTTGACGTTATCCGACATATGTATAAACTCATCACCTAGTTTGAATAGGGGAGCGACAACATTCTGACGAGTAGCGCGAAACAACACTGCCTTCGTTTTCGCACCGTTGACTCGGAGACCAAATGACGAGAAAATTCCAATGGCTTTAGTGACATCGGCAGAGACCCGTTCAAACTCGCCGGCGAGGGACTTTGGGTCGACTGCGTAGAGAAGCGACGAATCGTCGGCATATGCGGTAACGTTGCACGAACACGAACCAAGAATTTTCGACAGGACGAAATTGATGAAAACAAGGAAGCAGGTCGGACCCAACACAGATCCTTGCGGAGTTCCAACGTTAATCTCGACCCAATCGGACTCAACATCGCCAACTCGGACTGACTGACGTCTGTTCGAGAGGAAAGACCCGAACCATCGGATACCGAGATCATTGGCTCGGTAATGTATATATGGAAGTTTATATGGAATTGTACAGAAGATTCTCCGGGAATCCGCGAGATTGCCGGAGCAGGAGTTCATCTCACAATATCGCATACGACCGAGCGAATGATTATGGCCTAGGACAATGGATCGCATCCAAAGAAGCAAAGGGGTACTGTAGCGAACTCTGTTGAGAACCCTAAGACGCATCACATATAGAAACTAGCCGTTCCCGATACCGACTTGATTTGAGTGGTATTACCCGGCTCCGGAATTGACTCGATTGCTCTCAAATTATCCTTGGTCGGTCTAACTCCCTTCGGTCCGATTGCATATCCGACGAAATCAATCCGCCGTTTCCGTCCGAAGCGATGTCGTATTTTCTCGCTGGTCCGCACGGTGTTCAGGATGACTTGCTGGTCTTCGTCGTCGACTGCGCCACTGTTATGTCGGTCGTAAGAACTACACGATGGCTCGGTAGAGAGTGTAAGTTTATTCGCACGTTCGTCTTTATATTCGCCCGAGAGGCATGTGGGACTATGTGCACATCAAGTTTCCGACGTCTCTCTCTCTCTCAATCTCTCAGAGACTACACTCTTCTTGTTTCTTGAGATAGTTTGGTCCGTCGCACAGTGTTATTTCCAGGTATTTGTATTCCCCCGCAGCCGGTATTGACTCACCCTAAACTCTCAGTCCTGTGCAGTCGCCAATGTGTTGTCGGGAGAAGATCAGAACGGCACTTTTCTTCGGATTGAATTGTAACTCCATTCCATCGCCGAAGTCAGATGTGGTTGTGAAGAGTCTCTGGATGTCAGAGCGGTTTTTCGCCAAATGTACCAGATCATCGGCAAAGAGCAGACCCGCCACATTGGCGTATTTTCTTTCAGCTATATTCAGAAATCACCCTTCCTCCATATAACCCTACCTCCTGTAGTGTAGAACCAATCAGAGTCGATTCTATCATAGACAAGCTTCATATAGCTTTGTTGTCAATAGAGTCGCCTCCGCAGATCAATCCAGTGCGGATTCATTCCGTCCTTGGACAGTATTTCCCATAGGTTGTTTCTGTCTATGGGAAGGACCATATATCAGGAGTGAACTCTGAAGGAAATACTCGGAATCCCAATACGAAGTGGCCCTCAACCGTATCCGTGAAGTGTTTGGAGATCAAGACGATGCAGAACGTCAACACGTGAAGGAGATCAGCTCGCTGTTCAGTGCCACCGACCTGGACAAACCAGATAAGTTGAAACAATTTTGCTCGACTCTCTCGCAAAATGTCTTAGCGCTACTAGCCTTAGGCAAAACTTTCGATAGCCTCTCTCCTTTCGCGGTTCCGAACTTAGTCAGAGCTTTACCTCGAGCTATGCAAGTACAATTCACAGACGAATACGAAAACAAGAGATCTGCCACAGACCAGAGGTCCGAGTTGGAGTCACTGATTGACTTTATTAAGCGTCAAGTTAAGATTCAGCGAAAAATCACAAGCGAGACTAGCAAGCCTCAAAGTTTCAAAAGCAAAGCTGGCTCATCCTTTTCGAAAGGCTTTCGGCCTCCTAAAAGCGAATCGAATTCTCACGATGGCGCGTATCAATCAGTGAATCTAAACACAACAGAGAACACACAGCGGCAGAACAACGCAGAAAGACAACGCTCTCATGCATGCGTGTTCTGTGACGGCTCGCATGCCTCAAAAAACTGTATCAAAACGCTAACAATCGCAGAACGGAAGGAGAAGTTGACGGCGGCCAAAGCCTGTTTTAGGTGCTTCAAGCGCAACCACGCAGCTTCGGCCTGCAAGTCTAACATCTCGTGCCCCAACTGCTCGCTCCGCCACTACCCCTTGCTGTGCGAGAAGCAGAACAAGACGACGCTGCTGAATCTCTCGGACGATCGTGACGTCACGACAACTCTCTCCGGCATCTCGGCAGGCGAGGAGAAATTCACCTTGCTTCCAACCGGCTTCGCATGGATCTCGTTCCAAGGGAAGAAAAGGAAAGTCAGAATCATCCTGGACGCTGGCTCACACAGATCTTACATCACTTCCAAAGCAGTCAACGCCGTGGGCTCCCGCTCCTCAGAGAGTACGATCCTATCGATCGGCTCCATCGGCGGACAGGTGTCGAATGTCAGAAAGTTTCGCATTCACAGCCTGTGTCTTCAGAGCTGTTTCGTAGCCACTCCAATCCAGATAGAGTGTCTCGAGATCGACTGTATCTCAAGCGCAAACCTCCCCGCCATTAGCGATTGCTTTGGACTGTCCCCAGTAGCTGATCACGCGGGCAAAGGTTGCGAGCCAACAATCGAGCTCCTACTTGGCGCAGACCAGATGCCGAAAGTGGAACTCGCCGAAAAAAAGATAATCAACGATGTGTCCGCAATGAAGACTCGGCTCGGGTGGTTCTTCCACGGCTCAACAAGAGACGCCGACCTGTATCAAGACAATCTCTGCGCTTTCACGTTGTCCCAGTCATGCCAATCAGGTGACTCCGTTGAGAACCCAGGTATCCAGTCGCGCTCGCTCAAAGCCGACTTGGAATTTCTCTGGAACTCAGAGATTCTCGGGATCGAGAATCCTTCCTCGAAAACGGAAGAAGCCAGCGCTTTAGACAGGGAGCTGAAAAGCTACTTCCGCAAAACAGTCAGAAGGCTGGAAGACGGTAGATACTCGGTTTGCCTTCCCTTTAAAGACAACCTTGACGCCTTGGGGGACAATGAGTCGCTAACCAGATCTCGTCTTGCCCGACTTCTGAGAACCCTTGCCAGAGATCCAGAAACTATGAAGACCATCGACGAAGAAGTTTCAACCTACATCGCCAACGGGTACGCAGAGCCCGCACCTCCCAGAGAGCCCGGACAACCAGCACACTATCTCCCGATACAAGCGGTCATCAAAGCTTCGCCGGACTACCCGTCAGGCAAGAAAACTCGCATCGTGAAAGATGCAAGCGCCCGTTCGGCTGAGAAAGCCTCGCTGAATGACTGCCTCCACCAGGGCCCGAACCTGCTCCCAGATATCCTCCGCGTCCTTCTCCAGATCAGACAACACCCGTATCTGATCTGCGCAGATATACAGAAGGCTTTTCTACAGTTCAAAATCGAGCCTTGCCATCGTACTTTCTTACGTTTCCTGTGGCCGCTGGGAATATCTAAAGACCCCAAGGCTAAATGGCAAGAGTTCTGGAATTGTTCCCTCGACTTCGGTTTAGTGTGCTCTCCCTGGTTGCACTGCGAAGGTTTACGGTTCCACCTAGAATCCGTGGCAGCTGCAGACCCCAGTAAAGCTCCTCTCGTCAAAGAAATCGAGAACCATTTCTATATGGACGATATCTTTGCTGGAGCCGTCTCCCTAAACGAAGCCTCGCAGAAAGTGAAGAATCTTTTCGATCTGTTCCAGTCCGGAAAATTTCCACTCCGGAAGTGGGCGACAAATTCGGAACCTCTAGCGAAGGTCATCGAAACTTCGGTCACACTTCCTGACGTCAGCGTCAGCTTCTCCGAAACAGAAGCGAAGCTACTTGGGGTTGGTTGGAACCAAAGAACAGATCGTTTGAACGTGATAATCAAGAAGGCCATCGAAGAGTTGGACAACGGCAAGCCTTCGAAAAGAAGCCTGCTCAAGAGCGTCGCCAGCCTCTATGATCCGTTGGGCATGATTTCGCCCACCACGGTGACGGCCAAGATTCTCCTCCAGAAGCTATGGGCCCAGAAGAGAGACTGGGACGACGAGCTAACAGGTGATGACCTCGAAAGCTACAAGAACTTCCGCACCATCATCGGCAAGTTGACGAGCTTCAACATTCCCCGAGCATTTTCAGCCGAAGGCAAGAAACCAGTATCGAGAGAACTCCACACGTTTTCCGATTCCAGCCTCATGGCACTCGGCTGCGTGAGTTACGTTCGCGACACTTTCGAGGACGGCTCATCGAGAGTCTCATTCGCGGCGGCCAAAGCAAGAGTCACGCCACTGAAGAACAGACAGAACATCCATCGCTTAGAACTTCAGGGCGCGACGTTGGCGACGCGCATGGCAACAAGAATCAGCGAATGTCTCTCCCCACCCGCAAGCAAGAAGTTCTTTCACTGCGACAACGCAGCTTGCCTTGGGTGGATCAGATCTCAGTCCATAAAGTTCAAAGCATACGTCGAGAACAGGACAAGGGAAATCCGCAAAGCTTCCGACCCGGCTGAGTGGTTCTACGTCCGAAGTTTGGACAACCCTAGCGACCTCTTGAGCAGAGGTGTGGACATCACCGAAGCCAGTCAATCGAGTTTCTGGTTGAATGGCCCACCATGGTTGCTTTCGCATGGGCTCTCTCCAGAAGCCCACTCGCTAAATCCACTCGAAGACGCCGCCGCTCAGATCGAGTCGGAGCGAGTCCCGTCAATCTGTCTCATGACACCGACTCCGCAGGCGAATTCTTCCGAAGACTCGGCGCTGATTGAAAAATTCAACAGCTGGCCTAAGATTGTCAGAATCTGGGCTTTTGTGAGGAGAAGCCTGGGCATCCTCGAGAAAATTCGCAGTCGGAAAAGTCATTCGACTCATCCTCAGTCTACCACAGCGCCCGCTTTCGTCGGGGCTACTATCTCATCAAGCGAATTCCTGGCCGCTCAGGACGATCTCATTCGCAACATTCAGAAACGCCACTTCCCTACAGAATGGCACTCTCGTGGTCGAGACATCCCGAAATCGAGTCCGCTGTTCCAATATTCACCGTTCTGTGGCGAAGATAACTTCATACGTTGCAGATCGCGTCTGGAGAGAGCGGAATCTCTATCGTTTGCTGAGAAGTTCCCGATTCTTCTGCCTCACGACGACAAAGCGGTTGAGCTCCTGATCATGAACACTCATGTCACAGAGTGCCTCCACTCAGGCGGGGTGATCGGAACGCTCCACCATCTCCGGAAGCGTTTTTTCGTGCTGAGAGCCAGGCGAGTCACCCGCGCCACGCTCGGCAAATGCCGCCTCTGCAACAAATTCAAGGCAGTCCCTGGAAACATCGAAGTCCCTTGCCTTCCGAGCAAGCGAGTCGATCCATGCGAGCCATTTAGTACCTGTGGGACTGATTTCGCAGGACCCTTATTCTACAAAGACGAAAACGGCAACAAACGCAAAGGATACCTGTTAATCTTCACCTGCGCCGTTACTCGAGCGGTAGTTCTAGAACTCACGCCAGACATGAGCACCTGCGAATTCCTGTATGCTTTCCGTAGGCTCGTCGCCCGATTCCCGACCGTCGAACAGATGATCTCCGACAATGGCTTGACATTCAAGCGAGCGGCGAAAGAGTTCAAAATCATGTTCAGTCACCTTCGGACAACCGAACTTTCCGATTGGATGAGCTCGAAGGGTATAAAATGGCATTTTATAACGGAGAAATCGCCGTGGCGAGGTTCGATCTACGAAAGACTGATCCAGGTGGTCAAACGTCCACTAAGGAAGATTCTGAGGAGAAAGGTGCCTACTTTTGGGGAGCTCACCACCCTTCTGAAAGAAATCGAATCTATGATCAACTCCCGGCCGCTCACTACGGTGACGTCATCCCTCGACGATCTGCACGCGCTGACTCCGAGCAACTTGATCTACGGATACCGATCGAAAACATTTCTCCCGGACGTAGACCCAGCGACCGTAGAGCCTCCGAATCTCGACGCGGTAGTGCTCACCAAGCGGCATCTCTACTTGCAGAACCTCTTGAAGGCGTACTGGAAAAGATTCAAGTCCGAATATCTTCAGTACTTGCGAACGGCTCACACCAGAAAACCATCGAAAGAGACGACGTTAGCTCCTGGCGACGTTTGTCTCATCCAGGACGAGAACGCAAATCGAGCATTCTGGCCGATCTGCCGAATTGTCTCGTGTTACGGTGGTGATTCGACCGACGGAAAGAAGCGATCGTGTGTCGTACGATGCGCGAATGGGAAGAACTATAATCGGCCGATACAGTTGCTTTACAAGCTGGAGTGCTAGGAGTCAACACAACGCTTCAACCACGCAGGCTGAGCATCCGACCCCTCGGATGAGAGCATCCGTTCGTACACGCCACACGCACAAAAACACGTTCACATAGGCTCGAGGTTTCGCTTAAATTTCATAGTTTTCTAGGCAGTTTCTTTCACGGAAATAGCTTCAGTTCAAATTTCGAATTCATGGTACCGAGTTCTTCTGAGAGTCGAGATTTGTTTCACAAATCTGGCGGGGAGTATCACGAGTCGCCGTGATCGCATGTTACAGTGTATATCTATCATCAAGCTCATACCTAACGATGTTCAATAAAGTTCCCTCAGGGCGCCACTGAACAGTTGACAGTCGGAATCATCACGATTCCCTCTCCACGTCGAGCCGTCCACGCTCGAGTGGTTTCGGAATTAGAGAAATCATCGACTCCGCGCTAATCGCCGGACTTTTCCAGTTTTCACCGAAAAACGCAAGGAAACCACAAAATCTCTCAACTGTCAGTGAGCGGCTCTTGGGGAAATCGTACAACCCAATCCCCGAGTATTTCCTTCAGAGTTCACTCCTGATATATGGATTCATTCCGTCCTTGGACAGTATTTCCCATAGGTTGTTTCTGTCTATTTTATCGAAATCTCGAGAGCAATAAGGGAAGCAGACAACCACGCCTAGTTTCTTTTACCGAGACAGTTCTATGACCGACGTTAGAACGAATGAATTGTCGTCACCACGCCGATGGCCGATACACGACCAATGCCCGATACAGAACGGGAGTATCTGATATCTACAGATTCGCTGATCAGCCGGTTGATCTGCCGGCAGTGGTGCTCGTCGGCCAACTCAATCATCGTATACCATGTCACCGAGAGTACCGTTCATAACGAACTTGACAGATAGCGAACTTGGCAGATAACGAACTTCAGAGATAACGAACTTGGCAGCTAACAAACTTGGCAGCTAACAAACTTCACAGATAACGAACTCCACAGATAACGAGCCTCCCAAGCAGCGAACTCGTGAGAAAACGAATTTGGCAGATCATCTGGAACCAACAGAAACCGAAACACGACCAAGTAGGTGAGTTGCACTTCATCTTTGTTCGTACTGTAACGATACTTGACCGAACTGAAAAGAAACATATCAGGAAGATGAAATGTTGTCAAATTTTGCACGGATCTCATCGCTTATGGGATTTCTGACATCATCAATGTCGTCGGCTCCCTCCAGGCGCGTATACAGGATTTTCTGTCGGGGGGGGGCCAAGACTGTTTCGTTGGGCAAAACAGCAGTGATGATGATGATCCCTGTAACGAGGGTCTATAGCAGTGGTTCCCAAACTTTTTCATTCCGCGGACCCCTGATGGGGGTCCGCGGACCCCCTTTTCAGTCCCAGAGGGGGTCCGTGGGGACCCCTGGTCCACTTTTGGTTTTCAATTTGCTTAACTCAATGAAATTTCCCTCAATCCACAATCAGTGGGATGGATGCGCCTGTAGCTCCTTCGCAATCGCGGCGAAGTCTGGGATTCTTTCCGAAATTTGAACACGTCTATCATGCTCCGTATCGAGGCGATTCCGCTACTTGATTTTTGTTGATGTGTATCTGGAGACTCCGTGTTTGCAAAGATAAGTGCTGATGGAGGGGACAAGTATACGTAAAGCTGATTTGGACAGTTCAGGGAAAATCATTGCGGGCGAACACCAAAAGTCGGCCCGTGGCATCTGGCTGGAGCTTTCTTCCAAGTGGGTGCTTTGCTGAAGGTCCATCAGCTGATCTCTTCGTAAGAAAGAGAGGTGATGCTCTGGCTTCACAACGAAAGGTTTTTTTACCCATACTAGCGTGGTTTGATGCTCGAATGACTCGCTCGGGAAGTATGCTTCAAGGTTCGCATGGAGCTGTGGGCGGTACGAGCTTCAGCCGAAGCATGAAGTATTCTGCTCGTAGATCCCCGCGGAGCCCCGCGACCCCCCGAAAAAACCTCGACGGACCCCCAAGGGTCCGCGGACCCCAATTTGGGAACCACTGGTCTATAGGACAGGCATGGCTGTCGGGGGATGGCCCCCTTGCCCCCCCCCCTGGAAACGGGAAGCGGGATCTTCGAAAGCTTTTCTGAAACAGTTCTCCATTGTCTCAACGGAGACTTCTGCGAAACCTTACTCGACTGTGCGCGCAATCACGTCATAGCTCATCGCTTCCCCCCGGCCACTTTCCGTGTATGTCGCAGAGTCTCCATCGGACATCCATTGCTCCCATGATCGCCTTAGGTTGTCCTTGAAGCACTTGTTGACCGTCAATGCTAGAGGCTGGCAGAAGCGTGTCAGACCTTCGGGAATGATAGCTATCTGCGAGTGGCTCTCTAAGTCTGAGCGCACTCTATCTGTGATATGAGCTCTTGCCGCGTCCATCACGAGCAGTGACTCCTCTGAATCAGTGTTGTAGCCCCTCCGCTGTTTCCAAACCTCGCTAATCCACTCGAGCATGGCTGTTTCATTCATCCACCCTTTCGGGTTCACTTTCACAACGACTTCATCGGGGAACTTTAGCTTCGGCATCCTTTTTTCTTGAATATCAGCATCGGCTTCAGCTTTTCACCGGAGGCTAACTAAGACTCCAAGAACCACGGTCAGATTCTTCTTATCATGGCCTGTCGTGGATATGCGAACGGAATCACTTCCCTTCGGCTGCACTGTTCCCCCGTGCACCATATCATACGGAACCGGGACCTCGTGCATATTCCCGATGTTATCTTGAGAAATATTCGCAGAAATTCTGGCGATGAAATTCTTGGAATCTACGATTTCTCGCAGGCTATCGAGAGGCAAGGGTTGCCCCACTCCAGGGATTCGCCGGAGACACAAGTTATTCCGTGCCATGAAGTTCTGTACCCACTCGCACGAGCCATGGAATGCCGTTTCATGGAACGTCTTCGCTTCCTCTCGAGCACGCTTCTTATAGCTGCACTGCCCGATCCTCCGATCTTCTCTTCAGAACTTAATCCAGAATCATAGTTTCGAGCCTCGGATACTTCGGACAACCTCGTCTCAGGCTTCGTCGATATCCCGAAGCCGCTCTCAAGATGGTTTCTTTGCCTCTCCAATCTCCAAGCGGTGAGCATACTCTTGGAACAACCGTATTCAACGCAAGCTGACGTCATTCCATGGGGCCCAGCGTACTCCACGGCTGCTCGTTTCTTCGCGACCGTATACGAGGCTCCCTGACTGGCTGAGATCGAAGAAGTCTAGAAAGAGAGGAAACCTGAGATTTCTTTACCCCTGTCGTCGAATGCTGAATGCCGACCATTGTGACAATCGTCGGGGATCATCGGGAATTCTCCATAAGATGGAGCGGAAAGATCTGTGAAGTTCGTTTCCTGCCGAGTTCGTTGTCTGCGAAGGTCGCTAGCTGCCAAGTTCGTCATCGGTGAAGTTCGTCATCGCTCAATATCCTTATCTGACGCGTTTTTACGTTGAAAAAAGAGAAAAAGGTGGTTGTAAACGAGATTTTAGGGTATATCCGCCTCCGGGGCTTTCAGCTCGGCCAGTGGTTTGATGAATTCGTTGGCCACGTCTTCGAAGCCGACAGGAGTCGAGTTTTTGAGAAGTTCCTCAAGATCTCCGGCTCTTACATGCACAAAAACGTGTGCTTCGTGGTCGGGGAAGTCGCTGCAGAATTGTTTCGCACAGCTGACCACGTCAGCAACGAGCATATCCTGTTTCACACTGAACTAACCAAATACATAGTCCCCTGCAAGGTTTCTGTACAGGTCGAGCTCCGATTGCGAACTTGCAGAATACCGCAGCTTTCTGCAACCTAGATCCACGTATACTAATGCGCATAGCTCGGATAGTTTCTTCCTACGCGCCTCATCGAGTGCGATATCAGAGATCGCATCTGTCATACCCTGGGCTGCAATTTTCTTTTTGTCGGGTTCGATCTGTCACGGTAAAAGAAAACCCACTTTTTCGCTCTCCAGCATAAACGTGGCCGCTCCATGGTACCAGCGTAGACTCCCATCCAGCTACGAGGGTCCGAAAGGCTCAGGCAGCGAACGAAATAACATACGATAAAATAATTGTGTAGAAAGGAAGGATGTACCATATCCATATTGTGAGATTGAAAACTAACGTTTCCCGTGGTCACGCACAAAGCATTTCATCGCTCCGCGACGGTCCGCACAGCTCGGTAGCTTTCGAACGTCTGCTCGTATTGTCTTCCAGAACTTCCCGCCCGAGAACCTGGGAAGGGTTTTTCCTCCTTGCCATGCTCTCGAAGTTCCGTTCGCTGACGCGCGAATTCTACCCCAGGTTTCCCGTATGACTCCTAGATTCGCTTCCGGCATCTCGAGACGACGAGGGAAGCGAGCCTGACGTCAGCAACCGAGAACGAACGATCACAATGCTAGTTCGGTGTTTCGTGTTCCCCCCGTGTGTGTCATCGGTGTCGTGTTCCGTGCTCCTCTGGTGCGTGTCTCTAGCATCCTGATCGTTCGTTCTCGGTTGCTAACGTCAGGCTCGCTTCCCTCGTCGTCTCGGAGTACGACTTCCCTAGAAATCTTCATTCCCTGTGGAATCGTGATGTGCTCGTTCGCTAGGTTTTCTACGATGATTTTCACGCATCCGTCGCGGAGCTCTACGAGCGCGTTCGGGCAGATCAGGCGCTTCTTTTCGAAAAGTTCCGGTAGTAGCTGCAACATGATCGTCGCTACATTCGGAATTGCCCGATTGACAACTCTCTGGACTCCCACCGTGCTCGCCGTGTTCGCCTCCACGATCGTGGTGTACCGTGTTCTGAAATCCATCTCGTATATCTGTTCTCCGCTTCCCCGATGTTCTGCGTCGTCGTTAGTGGATGTCAGATGGTTGGTGCTCTGCTGTGCCTGCAAATCGGCCGTGATCCGTTTGCTATTGTTCGCTATCGCGACTCTGTCTGCTCTGAGGTCAATCTGCGCTGCAAATTCTTTCCAGGAGTTCCATCCTAAGATGACATCTTTGTCGAGTGGCTCAATGATGACGAACTCGCACAGGAATATCGTGGAGTTTCTATTGAATGAGAAGCGTAGGGTGATCGTGCCTAGGGTGCGCACTCGTGTTCCATCCGCCATTCGAACATGGGATATTGCCGTATCGTGACGTATTGCCCTGGACTCGCGTTCTGGATCGTGCTCTGCGTGCTCTATTTCGAATTTCACTCTTTTGTCTCGTAGGAAACTGGCTCGTATCGCGCAAGCATCTGCTCCTAGGTCTAGTAGTGCATCCGTGCTCCTTCCATTATCTGAACGTATTCTGACATGATTCCCGCGAATTAGATTGGCGCTTGCGATTTTTCGGGCGATGGTTGCTAGCGCCGCGATTCGTTCCCCGGCAGCCGATATGGTGGCAGGTCCGGAGTACGATCTCGAGCATCTTTTATTAAATGACCCTTACTTACTGACTGCAGCTTACTGCAGTAGTTACACAGTTGCACAGCGTTCGCGTCGCTTCGGTTTCCGTAGTAATAGAGTTTCCCCGTTCCTTCTGTAACTCGCGGGGCCGCTCGGGTTACTGTCGATGCGAGTCGTGGGGTTCCTGTAATTGAACGGTCTCGTGTGTTGCGTTGTGGCGATGGTGATCTGCGCCTGGGTGGCGAGAAGTCTTCCCAACGTCGTTTTGCCGCTAAATTTTCGCGGGATCGCGACCTTGGCATGATTCCCATGTTCTGTGATCTTCTTGGTCCATGCTCTGGTCTTCTTCGTCGAAGTATGGCGTGGGGCTGCCGTTGACGTATCGATCCCCTCTCGCCGTTTCCTCGATCGAACCGTGTTCGTTCGCGTCCCCAAAGTTCGCTGTCGGCGGACGTCTCGCTGGACGTCGACCCCTTCCTGCGTGCTCTGCGCTGGTCACGCCCGTCCGACGTGCGCGCCGGCGACCGGCTGCGTCTGTAACGCGATCGGCTCTGGTGGCCCCCAATGTGATGGATTGCGGCCGTGGATGACTTGTCATTCGGGTACGGGAGTGTCCTGTCGCGCCTAGTAAGGCATTCTCTCAACTCGTCCACTGTTCGGGGTCCTCGTAGCGCCACGGGAGTAATGACGTCCGCCGGCAGCGTACGTATGCACTTCGCGATAGTGTTCAAAGCCGGCCCTGCTGACGAGTGGGGATCCGATATCGAGGGGTACGGTCTCTTATCTCCACCACTTGTAAGATTGAAAACTAACGTTTCCCCAGGTCACACACAAAGGCTTTTATCGCTACGCAACGGTCCGCACAGTTCGGTGATTTCCGAACGTCTGCTCGTAGCGTCCACCACAACTCCCTGCCCGAGAATCTGGCAAGGGTTTTTCCTCCTTTCCATGCTCTCGAAGTTTCGTTCTCTGGCGCGCAAATTCCATACTTCCCCACGTTTTCCGTGTGACTTCCGGCATCTCTCCCCCTCGTATTCCGACAATGTATAGCGCCAACCGACAACAATAATAATAAATACCAGTTCTAACCGTGACTCGGTGAACAAGGTCGTTACAGCCTACGGATCGCAACGGAGAAGGCAACGAAAGCGGTGGCGGAGATCGCCCGAATACTCCCAAGAACGCACTGGGCAACGGAGGCGCAAAGGAGAGTCCTGACAGCGGTTGCCGAATGCATGGCACTATACGGAGCGCCAGTATGGGCCCGTTCGCCCTTGCCGAATCAACCATAATAATTTCTTTCTCGGCCGAAACCGGTCTTCCGGTCAGAAGTTATTTTCGGATTCCCCCCTGGAACTACAATAATGCGAGGAAAGACGTTTGAAGCACACACTCGGCATTTTCACCTTCGCTCCTGCGGAAATGTATGGCGTGGTTAATTAATGTGGTCGTTAATTTGAGCGCAGGCAAAAAAGAGCGGGGGCAGAAAAAGCGCGCGAGTAGGATTCGAGCGCATGTTGGAGAAGCGCGCGGGCAGGATTTGAGCGCAGGTAAAATATGAGCGCAGGTAGATTTCGAGCGCAGGTAGAATTCGAGCGTAGCTAGATTTTGAGCGCAGATTCATAGCGCGCATCCAAATTGAGCGCACGTATATATTGAGCCCAAGAGGAATTGAACGCTCCTTCGTGAAAACTGCCCCTATAATCTTGAAAACGCAACCCCCTTTTCTATCCAACAGAGTGACCGAGCTCCGATTTCGATTATAATCGGCATCATCTCCTTTAAGATGGCCCAGAGGTCGGAAGACAACTGAGAATGGCCGAATTCTTCCGGAGATAGTCATCTAATTATCGATGTCACCGGATGCCGGCCGATGCTATCCTTTGTCAGCCGACATCCTATGTGGGCGAGGCTGTTTCAAGTTGGCCTTGGATCTTGATTCGGAGCAGCTGGATTGTGGACGGATTCACACGATGGTGGTGTTCACTCGATGGCAGCTTGGGAAGACGGCAACTGATGCTTCACATCGGTAGCGCGACCAATAACCAAGTGGGGTATGATACTTCCCCCGTATCATGGCAAGTCAACCAGGCAAGTCACTGGTTGAAATCCGTGCGAAGCCCCGCACTTGTTATGCTTGGAAAATACCCTAAAATCCCGCAGATAACGAACCCTTTTTTCCAGCAAAAAACGAGGTATGGCCGTATCAGATAACGAACTTGGCAGATAGCGAACTGTCCAGATAACGAACTTGGCAGATAGCGAACTTGGCAGATAGCGAACTGTGCAGATAACGAACTTGGCAGATAGCGAACTGTGCAGATAACGAACTTGGCAGATAGCGAACTTCACAGATAACGAACTTGGCAGATAGCGAACTTCAAAGATAACGAACTTGACAGATAAAGAACTGCTCAGATAACGAACTGCTCAGATAACGAACTGCTCAGATAACGAACCTCCACGGATGCCGATCATTGCAGATGATGAACCTGTTTTCCATCCATGAAAGCGTCTCGCAAGATACGCAGCTCTCTCCAAGCGTGCCCTAGCTTCAGAGTCTGGAATCTCGGACGGCTTATCGAGTCGAAAACATCGAGTCAAACGAGTCCGCTGGAGTTTCTGAGCAGAGCTATGCTCGAAACAAGCGAGATACAGTCTAGCAAGTCGCTTCCACTGATGCTGCTGCTGCATGTTGGATGTGGGGTGGTGATGACAGTGACGTTCATGTTCAAGTGTCCAGCTGTTCATGCAGGAACCACCTGTGGTGTGTTGCCCGGTGCTATCTGTTTCCCTCCACGGATCAATCGTATCCAAAGAAGGTCTTGGTTCTCCTCTTCTCGAAAAAAGTTAACCTATTGTAGGGAACGGTAGATAGCTAGAGAAGAGACAGGGAACGTCAGGCGCACGAACGTGCACATAGCGGGTAGCGGGTCAGTAAGAAGAGAGTTGCACGGGAGCGAAGCACGAGGCGTGCGGAGCGACCGAATAAAGAGAGTGAAGTTGAGAAGAAGTTACGTGTCGTAAATCGTACATCGGGGAATCCAGGTTCTGTCCCTACATTAAGCAGCGGTGGGATTCGCTCGATTGATACGATTGACACGAGTGTGTGAACGGAAGTTGGAGAACGAAGGATCGATCCAAGGACGATTGGAAACGAAACGGAAATGTCGGAAGGCGAGCAGGCCGCGGCGGCACTCGCGAAGATGCTAGTGAAGCACCTGAAGGCAGAATTTGGGAAGGAGGTGCTGAAGACGGAGCGAGAGGATGAGGAATCGGCGTCCACGAGTACGGTCAGGTCGGTGGAACGATTTTCAAATACCTCGAAAGCGGTGGAAAAATTTTCTGGCGGAAACGAGCTTGAGGCTGAGCTGTGGCTAAACCAGCTAGATATTGCAAGATCTTCCGGGGGATGGCCAGAATGGTTTTTGAAAGGAGTGTTGCTAGAGAAGTTGGTAGGAGCGGCCAGACTGTGGCATCAGAATGCGTTGACAAAGTGAGTCGATTGGGACGATTGGGTGACCCGTTTCAAAAAGAAGTTCATTCCGGAAAAGAATCGATCGGTATTGTTCGAAGAGTTCGTGAATTGTTACCAACAAAGAGGAGAATCGTTGGATATGTTTGTTGGAAGAGTGGAGCGGTTGACGCTGAGATTGAATTTCACCCAGAGCGATTTGAAAGATCGAGTGTTACGCGGATTGGCGGACGAGTACTATCAGGTAGCGGCAATTGTAATGGGTTGTGTGCATGAAGACTCAGACGCGCTGATTCAGGATATCAAGGATACCGCGAAAATGATGAACGAGATGCAGGCAGGGCCGGATTTCCCATTAGGCTGACAAGGCTATAGCCTTAGGCGGCAGATTTTTGATCGGCGGCGGATTTTTTCTCGCCGTCGTCCCCTACCTCCGGCCATCTGCAAGAAGCTTCAAGAATCTATGATGCGAGGGTTCAAGCGGCGGGATTGGGTGGATCGGTTCGGGCATTCGCCCGTAGAGATTGGGAGCCATGGAGGCCATTGCCGGAATAGCCGGCTGCAGGGATCGAACTCGCAACATACCCTCCGAGGAAGCTTCACATGTGGCTTTGCGAGCATGCTTTTGTGGCACACACTGCTTAGACCACTCGACTCTCTCGTCGGTTGAGTCTTCTCGAGAGCTACGCCGTAAGCTCTCTGTCCCCTCACATCTCCTTCTATGAATATTCCTCCAAAAATCAACGAGGAGACCGTCCGAAGGGGACGCCCGGTTTCAGCGGAACGCGAAGAGCGAAGGCCTGACCCGCCTCGATGTAAGCAGGTTCACGTGTTCTGCCGTTCCATGGACCCTACGCCTCGAAACGATAGAATCGCTCATGTACTAGTTTGACTCTCGGATTTTTATGAGAAAATGACAGGACGTATTGCGGGCCAGCCTTAGGCGGCAAAATCGTAAATCCGGCTAAGGATGCAAGGTAGAAGGTCAGGGGTCGCCGGAGGTATGAACCGAAGGCAGACACAAGACAAGGTGTTGACGTGCTATTCATGTAATCTAGAGGGGCATAAATCGATCGCATGCCCGAAAAGAGAAGGAAGATATGGAGAGCAGTCGAGTACGAATGGAATGTTGAGAACGTATGCGTCAAGGGTTGGGTACCGTTTGCCCGACTGCCGATCGCCCGACTCCCGGTAGCCCGCCGCCAAAAGCGGCGGTCACTCCAATCTTGGTTCCGAGCATGCATGATATCATGCGCTCGCGACCCTTCGCCGAAGTGAGCTGCATTCGAAGACCGGTTAGCACAACTGTAATTGTATTCGATTCGATTCACGACGCTGACATTTTCGCGATGGAGTATTATAAGGTGGCGGTAACTTGACCGCCGTCGGGCAGCGTCATAGGATGGGGTTGATTTGAGGAGTTTCGTACCGATACGTGAATTCAATCACCGTTCGATTGTTCCGAGGCCACATTCGCACTTTTTGACTCGCGCTCTTGCGCTCAGCGCGAAGTGCATGTTTCAAACGATGTTGTCGTGGAATCGAGGTGAAAGTTACGAATGTCGCTGACGCGAGAACGCTGAACGCGCTGCGAAGATCGTCAGTTTCGTGCTGCACAGCTTCGGAAAGCTAACTGAACTCCAGATCAACGGTCGAGCCTGGGTCTGTAACTCATCTTGGTCAGAGTGACACGCAGGTTCGCAATATTTTCTTGTGAAATCCGATGATGGAAGTGCAGAAGGTGTTCTCAAGCAGAGGCAAGCACTTGTTTCGAATAGAAGGATTCTTGTACGAAACGGAGAAATCGAAGGACGGAAAAATCTACTGTCGTTGTGTCAAAAAGAGACGGGAGCAGTGCTTAGCGCGAGCTACACTCAGTCAGGTAAGGATCGAAAAAAACCTCTATCGTTTTCGACGCTTGATATTATGAACAATCGGCGCGATACTCCCTTCTGAATCGTATCTTATGCCACGTTCTGTCTTCCAAAGGAGCCCGATCTCACGCTACTGAGACTCATCCGCGATCATTCTCACGAGGCAGACGACACGCAGTTTGTGAAATTGAATGCTATCGGCAAAATGAAGGATGCCGTGCTTTCCAGGCCTGACAAAGGCATCAAAGAAACTTACGACGAGCTCATCACACCAACTGTCACCGAACTGCAGGAAATTTTCGTCGACGAGGAAGTTGGAGCTGGAGTTCCCAGTTGCGATGCAGCCAGAACTATACTCCATCGCCACCGAGCAAAGTTGAGACCGAAGCTACCGCAAAAATTGACCGAGATCGTCCTTGATGACGAATGGCGGAAGACGGCGGATGGGAAAGATTTCCTGCTCTTTGATGATGGAGGGGACGATCGAATCCTCGGATTTTCAACCGCGGAGCTTCTAGGCGCTATGTGTGACTCAGAAACAATCCTCATGGATGGAACCTTCCATGTAGTGCCTACATTGTTCACACAATTGTACTCGCTTCATGGTCTCTTCATGGGTCAGATGATACCATTCGTCTATTTCCTGTTGCCCGATAAACGGACAGAGACCTATGTCAGGATGTTGTCGCTGGTGAAGAACTATACGACTTCGATCAATCTTCTGTTCAGGCCGAACAGATTTCATATCGATTTCGAAGTTGGAGTCATAAAAGCCATCAGAGAAGTTTTCCCGTCGGCTGAGATCAAGGGTTGTAGATTTCACTTTGGTCAGTGTATCTCTCGAAAAGCCCAACAGGTTGGCCTTGGCGCGTTCAATGACGACCCAGAAGTGAAACTTTTGAGGCGGTCCTGTATTGCACTTTCAATGATTCCGTTAGAACGTATCGATGATGCATGGCTTCAAATAAGTGCTCAGTCGCCATCCATGGACCATCCAGCGTATCAAGCCTCGGAGGCTTTCAAGGACTACATCGTAAGAACTTGGCTTGAGAGTGATACGTTTCCGCGGTTCATGTGGAACCACTATCGGAACTTTGGAATCCGCACGACAAACCATCTGGAAGGGTGGCACCATGCTTTCAACTCCGTCGTCGGCAAAAAACACGTCAACATCTTCGTATTGATCAAACACATCAAGGATCAAGAGAAAAAATTCAGGACCGTTATGCTATTGCTGCGCATGGGACAGGCACCACCACGGAAGGATGCAAAGTACAAGAGGCTCAATGAAAAGTTCATGGAATTTGTTCAACGGTTCGAGTCTTCGAACATTGACCTCGACCAATACCTTCGTTTGGTGGCTTTCAACTTCTAGCGTTCGTATCATTAATTCATCGAAACTTTGTATCTTGGAAACTTTATCATGGAACCTCTGTAAATTAAAGCGAATACGAATAATTCCATCAGGATCGCAGGTGCGCTTCATTCGTCTCACGCGTCGTAAGCACGCGGTTGCATGCTCCGATTCGAGATTGGCGGGAAGAACGAAACTTTTGGCGGCGGGCAACCGGGAGTCGGGCGATCGAGAGTCGGGCGATCGGGAGTCGGGCGATCGGGAGTCGGGCGATCGGGAGTCGGGCAACCGGAACAGGACCGCGTCAAGAGAGCCGATGGGAACGGCGGGTTGATGGAGACGACCGACGACGAATACACCGACTAATAAATCGACGAATTCAACGACGGGGTCGTTCGGATTCACACCGAACCGGAGCGGTCCGAACACGGAGAGCGCGAGCCGAACCGAGCAACCATGGCGATCGACCGCGTCAACATCCAGAGGCGGATCGGCGATGGGTTCAGCTAGGGGAGGTGTGAATGGAAGTCGCACGACAGCGATCGGTGGCGGTGCCACGCCGATGAGAGAACGACCAGACGCGCATGTGGAGGGCGGACACACAAGAGCGACAATTTGCTTTAGTAACAGCAGCCCGGACACATGGCACGAGACTGCAAACAAGTTGGAATGATGGGAAGCGAAGAAAATGAGGAAGGAGAGGAAATTAAAGTTGAAAGAGCTGGGTTGATAAAAGAAGTCAAGGTGGATGGAAAAGAATGGACAGCGAGACTCGATTCAGAAGCGGATATCAACGCGATTTCGGAAGAGGCGGCTAAAGCATTGGAACTGGAAGTTCAACCGAGCGTAATTCGTAACGTTCGCGGACTGGGAGGTCGGAATGTACCACTGGGGCAAGCGGTAGTGACAGTCGAAGTCGATGGAACGACGTTCGAAAACACCGTCTTGACGATTCTTCCTAGCGGCGCCTTATTTGACAAAGAGATACTGCTGGGCAAAGAGATCATACACAGTGGGGTAATTACGATCTTTCACGACGGGGAAGCCTGGATACTGGAGAAGGAAGAGTTTCCAGAGCTCAAGAAGATATGTACGACGCAGGGAACAAGAGTTCAGCTGACAACGAAAGAGAAGATTACGGTGCGACCGAAATCAGTGTGTTTCGTGAGAACGGAGCCAGTAGGTCGGAACGGTAACTGGATTCGATTCGAGCACGGTGACGACGACGTCGAGGCGATATGTGAGATTCGCGACGAAGAAGTCTTGTCGCCGATCATAAATCGCGGAACCGACGACCTGAGTGTAAACACCGGTACGGTGATAGCACGAGCAAGCTGGGTGGATCCCGAGGAAGAGGAATATTTCACGTTGAGAAGAGGTCGAATAAAGACAATTCAGGCACTCAGAGACAACAGTAACGAAGAGGATGACATCAAAATGGAGAATATAGTAGTCAGCGACGAAATTCCACAAGAATGGAAGAACGCTCTTCTGAATCTCATTCGAAAATATCGGGCGGTGGTGGCAACGTCGATGAAAGAACTTGGACGAGCGAGCGGCACGGAGTTCGAGATCAACGAGATACCAGGGAGTTCACCGGTGCGATGCAAACCATTCAGATTGTCGATCAAAGAACGGGAAGCGTTGCAGGAAATTCTGGGGCAGATGAAGGAGGCAGGCATGATTGAGGAATCGCAAGCCTCGTACGCTAGCCCAATCATGTTGGTGAAGAAACCGGATGGGAGTTTTCGGATGGTCATCGACTACAGGAAGCTGAATGCACAAACGGTGAAATCGAACTTTCTGCTGCCATTTAATGACGATGTGTTGGATGAGGTTGGAGGAAGGAACTTTTACTCGACATTCGATCTAGCGTGGGGATATTTTCAAATCCCGATGTCGAAGGAGTCGGCGGACAAATCAAGTTTCATCACGAGTGACGGGATATTCTCGCCGACGGTGATGATGATGGGGTTATCCGGCGCGCCAGCAAAGTTCCAGGAAGTCATGATGAAGGTCCGAGAGATGGCAGGAGGGAAACAAGTGCATCCCTACTTGGACGATCTCATTACGGCGGCGGACGATTACCAAGAGCATCTGGATCAAATTCACAATGTATTGGAAGCGCTGAGGCCGGCAGGATTGACGGTCAGATTGAGCAAGTGTCAATTCTTCATGAGAACGGTCCAGTTTCTAGGGTTTCGGATTTCGAAGGATGGAATACAGCCGGGTACAAGGAAATTAGAAGCAGTTGAAAATTTCCCAAAGCCACAGAATGTGCATGAAGAGAGGAGATTTCTTGATCTCACGAGTTTCTTCCGGAGGTTCATCGTTGGATATGCGACGATCGCGAATCCACTTACGATGTTATTGAAACAAGAGGCTCAGTTTGAATGGAACGGGAAGTGCGAGGAAGCATTCGAGACATTGAAGAAACGGTTGGCAGAAAAACCGATCTTGGAAAGATTCGACTCGAAACGAGAAACAGAGTTGCATTGTGACGCGAGTATCGTAGGCTTGGGAGCCATGTTGATGCAACGGAACGAGGGGAAATTGAAATTGATTTATGCAATCAGCAGAAAACTTTCGCAGTCGGAGGCCAATTATCATTCTGCCAAACTCGAACAGCTGGCGGTTGTATGGAGCATCGGAAGGTTCAGGCACTATTTGTTCGGAATAAAATTCACGGTTGTGTCGGACTGTAACGCAGTGTTGGCGTTAAAGACGCAGTCGGGATCGACGCAGCTAAGCCGTTGGTGGAACCATATAGCGGAGTTTGCTTTCGGGATCAAATACCGAGCAGGGACAACGATGGCACACGCGGATGCCTTGAGCCGAGCGCCGTTCGAAGAAGCGTCGGCAGAGAACGAAAACATAGAAGAGCTTCCAACGGAGTTGAACACGCGAACGATTCAAGCGATTTCGTTGGACTACAATGCAGCGGCAACGATGCAAGCGATTGACAAAGATATTCAGGATCGACTATTAATTCTCAGAAAACCAGTGAAGCAGAGAACGCTCAGGGAAAGGAATCTCGTAGACAACTTCGAAATCAGGGAAGGGCTGTTAATACGGAGGATGGAAGAGCGAGATAAGAACGGAAAGTTGAGGGATGCGTGGACGGCATCCGTGGTTCCGAAGGCGCTTCGCAAATACTTGATGGTGGTAGCGCACGAGAACACGGGTCACTTTGGGATAAGAAAAACATTGGATTTGGTGAAGCGGCATTATTGGTTTCCGAGGATGAGAGAGTACGCAAAGTTTCTTCTGAAGAATTGTCTGAATGGTATGTTCAACAAAGGCATGTCGGGAAAGAAAGAAGGAATTCGTCATCCAATTCAGCCGGAAAGGCGGCCGTTTCAGAAAGTCTTCATGGATCATATCGGACCGTTACCGCCATCACATGGGAAGCAGCATGTCATAGTTTTAGTGGACGGGTTGACGAAATTTGTCGTTATCGAAGCCGTGTAGTCAACGGACAGGAAAGGAGTGATGAGATTTCTGGAGAAAACCTTCTTGGCGTACGGGAATCCAGAAGTGCTGGTATCTGACCAAGGCTCGGCGTTCACGGCGATTGATTTCGGAGAATTTTTGCATGCCAAGGCGATACGGCACGTGAAAGTCTCGACGCAGTATCCGCAAAGCAACGGACTGTGCGAACGGATGAACAAAGAAGTAGCAAGATTGTTGAGGACGTTGAGTGAAAAGGAAGACAAGTCGGATTGGGCGACGAAGGTTCCGGAAGTGCAAGCGTTGATCAATAGAACGGTGGCACGAGGAACGGGAAAAGCGCCATTCGAAGCATTACATGGGTATCTTCCTAGACTCGACGACTTCGCGCAGGTGGTGGAAGGAATGCAAGAAAGAGTTTGGAGACCGGCGGAAGAAGTTCAAGAGGAAATCAGGGAGGCGATCAAGGGCAGCCAAGAAGAGTATGCGAGGAATTACGACAAGAAGAGAAGAACCCACAATGTTAGGTATAATATCGGAGATATTATATATAATATTGGTTGCGAGGTTGCTGGTTCAAACGGGGCAGCCGACGAAGTTACAGAGAAAGTTCAGGGGGCCACTGGTTGTAACGGAGATCTTGCCAAAAGATTCATACCGACTGGTACAGCTGGGAAAAGAGAGAAGCTATCAGTGCACAGCTCATTGCTCGCAACTTCGTTGGTATAATCCATCCGATAAAGAGGATATTGAAGTTGTTCCATTCGATAACGATCGACTTGAGCTTGCAGAATCAGAGAATGACGAAATACCGAGTGTTTCAGGTCAGACTCTGCAGGACGATCCGAGCATCAGGTTGGAAAAGGGAGTGGACGACGAAATCGACGAGTTATCGCTGATGATGGAGGATTGCGGAAGGGACGAATCCGTGGAAATCAGGAGAAGTCAGCCAAGGAGAATCCGAGATCTCAATTCAGCATTCATGGAGACCCCGGTGAGGCGACAGAGTGGCGACGAAATTGGTGACGAAAGCACGAGGGAGGAGCCAAGAAAGAATCCCGGAAGAGCGGGAAGGTTCGACGGGAAATACACCAAGTAACGTAATAAAGATGTAATGATGAGGAAAATTAGGGTAGGAAGGGGTAGACATAGGATAGCATGTAGACGACTGAGTACAGATAGGTAGTTAATGGAATATTGGATTTATGGAACGAAACTGAGGGCAGTTTCCGGGGTAGCGTGGACGGATGCCGGTAGAGGGCGTGAGGAGCGCAAACTCGGAGAGAACCGCGTGGCGGAGCGAGTCGACGCTCGGAGAAGCTCCAAAGCAATCCTGCCCGAGAACGGCGGCAGTCCAAGGAGGGATTTCTCGCGTCGTTCGACTTCGTCGGTCAGAATTTATGGATGATTCCTTGTCATCAACAAATCGTCCGGAGTAGAAATGTTCCGATTTAGCAATGACCGCTCATATTCTTTACAGCTAAGCTCGAACATGTGGACGTCCGAGAAAGAATCCGTGCCAGCGACCATGGCACCGTGCTGTCATGCATCGTCTAAGGCGCCGGCGTCCGGCCGCGTTCGAAGATCCCGTTTGAAGCCCCGGTAAGTCGTTTCACGAGTTCATTCCGTACGGCAGATGCCATTCGTTTGAATCATCACAGTGATCCGGAGATGGACGATATTCTGAAATCGTCTCGTCATCCTGTTACACCCAAACGCTGTTGATCTGCCTTCATATCATCCAAGACTTTCGAAAGAGATCACCAGCTAGATATTCTCGTTCGTTGACTTGCCGGATCATCAGCGATGATCTTAACATTTCGCGCCCTCACCTCGTCTCCACGAGGTTTTCCTGGATAAAAATACTCCTCCAAATCCAGCGGCGATTCGTGTCTGGGGCGATGCTGTGGAGCGGGGTTTCTAGGGTTGAGGAGACCGATGAGCCTTGAGAAAACCCCTGGAACCCTGAACCATGGAAGAGTCTCCCCGGAGCGAATAAAGCGTATTCCAACACCGTGATTTCCTAAATTTAGTCAGCAGTGGTGATGGTACAACAATTAACGGCTTCAGATCCCTGGCTGATGACACCTTATTCATCGAGAGAACAAAGAAGGATCAGCCCCGAACCCCGAAATCATGTCGAAAGAGGTCAAGTCTGCTTTCGATGAACACTTCGGCGAGTAAGTGAACTCTTGAACGAGGTGGACAGGAGAGGAGCGGACAAACACCATGCTCGTTGCATGCATCACAGAAGATTGAACTGCCCCGCCCGAATCGTTGCACAAGTTCGACCGGATCCCGTGCTTTCTTTCGCAAACAAGAAGCCTCATACGAATCCACCACATAGCGCGGAAGACATCGACCACTGACGAAGGAACGTCCGGCCAGGCTCCTTGGCCAGAGCCGCGATGAATGCTACAGCGGAGGTAAGAATGATGGATCATTTCGTGATGATTATTGAATCCTCCGTCTCTGGGAGCACACCAAGCAGGATACTCCTGAGGGATTTGAGATTACAGAGTGTCCATCATTACCAGTATGAATGGAATCCTTCTTCTTCATTTCAGATTCTGCGGTAGCTGAGGTCCCGTTGCAGCCAACGGAAGACCTGCACCAGTCTTCGCTGACGATGCTCACTTACAAGGCTGACGTCTGCGATCGGTCTTGTTGTACCAGAGCAGATCCATAAGTACAGCGTTGGCTCATGACTCATGACGAATCTGAAAAAACCCAGCGAATACTTGACGGCCTCACGTCTCCATGGAGATCAAGAATATCTCGTGCATGGATTCATTGAGCTAGCGACGGAGACCCGATTGTGCGAAAGCAAAACGCTCGGAATCCTGGCGGACGAGCATTGCTCACCGCTACGGGATCCCGGGCGAATAAAGAGGATATTGAAATTGTTCCATTCGATAACGATCGACTTGAGCTTGCAGAATCAGAGAATGACGAAATACCGAGTGCTTCAGGTCAGACTCTGCAGGACGATCCGAGCATCAGGTTGGAAAAGGGAGTGGACGACGAAATCGACGAGTTATCGCTGATGATGGAGGATTGCGGAAGGGACGAATCCGTGGAAATCAGGAGAAGTCAGCCAAGGAGAATCCGAGATCTCAATTCAGCATTCATGGAGACCCCGGTGAGGCGACAGACTGGCGACGAAATTGGTGACGAAAGCACGAGGGAGGAGCCAAGAAAGGATCCCGGAAGAGCGGGAAGGTTCGACGGAAAATACACCAAGTAACGTAATTAAGATGTAATAATGGGGAACAGTAAGGTAGGAAGGAGGTAGATGTAGGATAGCATGTAGACGACTGAGTACACTTAGGTAGTTAATGGAATATTGGATTTATGGAAGGAAACTGGGGGCAGTTTCCGGGGTAGCGTGGACGGATGCCGGTAGAGGGCGTAAGAGGCGCAAGTTCGGAGGCGGCGATGGAGTTGGCAAAGGTTGATCATTCTTCGTCAGTCGTGGAAGAGATCCAGTCACGAAGTCGAGTACAGGATGGAAGACAACGGCAAGCCGAGGTCGGGCAAAAAGCCAAGGAATCGCCAAACGCGCTACACCATGGTGCCAACGGAAGAGTTTCGCGAGGTACTGACGGCGATCGCACGGCTTCGAGTGGGGACCGACCGGTTGACCCTTGCAATGGTGACCGGCGAACCCGAAGAGGTCACGGCGGTGCGGGCAACAACGGTCACCTTCGACAGTGAGCGAACGGTTGTCGAGTTCTTCCCGGAGGATGATGTTGTGGAGGAACCGTACGTTTTCCGCGAGGCAGTAGAGGGACAGCGGCACGGCGAACCGGAGCGGAACGAAGAAGGACCGAGCACGTCAGCGCCAGCAGAAGAGAACGGTGAAGACGTGGGCACGTCAGCTATCGTGGGGGCCGCCAGTGGAACGACACATTCCGCGGCCACGGAACAAAAGACGGAGGACGTGTGCGACCGCTGCGGGGAGTTTCCCCATCATCGAACGAGGACGGTGTGCTTGGCGCTTGGAAAGAAGTGTTACCATTGCAACTTGATGGGACACTTGTCGAAGATGTGTCCCGGCAAGGCGGCGGTGCGGTGCTATTGGTGTCGCAAGCAAGGCCACGAGCAGAGACACTGCGCCGATCACTTCGACAGTGTGAGGCGGGCGCGTCAGGACCGTGAACGGGGCGTGAAGAAGTGCGCGGACGACTACAAGCGTCAAAAGACCGAAGAATAAGGAGTGGAACGGACGTCTACGCGCACGATGTGGCCTGGAGCAACAGTGCCTTATTTGGAACGGTAGAATTGAGTGAAACGCAATAAACTCAGGTCAACTATATATCCGTGTACTCAGTCGCAGGTTAGGACTTAGGTAAATGAGGTCATTTAGTGTGGGTAGCAGTGGTCGAACTGTAGGGAACGGTAGATAGCTAGAGAAGAGACAGGGAACGTCAGGCGCACGAACGTGCACATAGCGGGTAGCGGGTCAGTAAGAAGAGAGTTGCACGGGAGCGAAGCACGAGGCGTGCGGAGCGACCGGATAAAGAGAGTGAAGTTGAGAAGAAGTTACGTGTCGTAAATCGTACATCGGGGAATCCAGGTCTTGTCCCTACACTATGACGACGAGATGAGGATTTCTCACACGATCAAGAAGAAACTCAAAGCAATAGAATACGACCGCTTGCATGGTATGTCGATGACTCTGATAAAGTATAATATCTCGAAGAGCATGTTGAGCGATTGGAAGAGAAAAGAAGGAGCTCTCAGGGGAAAATCTCATAACGGTCGCCGAACGTTGCGGAAAGGAGTTCCGAAGTATGCCGAGATAGAGTCCAAACTCAAGGGATTGGTATTGGAGAAGAAATCCAAGAAGCGAGCAGTTTCGCTGATGAGCATCCAGAAGAGAGCGCTTGAGGAAGCCCGAGAAATTGGAAACTTCGAGTTTAAGGCGTCATGCGAATGGGCAAGAAACTTCCTTGACCGTAACCACCTCAGTCTCCGCCGAGTTACTAGTGTCGGCCAGCCTTTACCTCCAGACCTCTCTCAGAAAATCTCAGACTGTAGAGCATTCGAGTCAAATGCTTCATCGGATATCTCTCCGCACAACTTCGGAAACATGGATGAGGTATCCGTCCCTTTCGATATTGTTTCCAGGAAAACAGTCGATCTGAAAGGCGCCGCTGGCCATGAGAAGAAAAATCTCACTGTCGTGCTCTGCGCCATGGCTTCTGGCGAAAAGCTGGTATCGATGCTAATGCTCAAAAAGAAGTTGATGCCGAAGGTGGTTTTACCCCCCGGAGTTGTTGTGAAAGTCAACCAAAAAGGTTGGATGACGGAAACCACGATGATCGACTGCATAAATGAAGTTTGGAATCAGCGCATGCTCCACGACCCCGATCCCGAGCGATCACTCCTGCTATTCGACTCAGCTAGATCGCATCTTACATCGAGAGTGCGTGACGAATTAAAGGAGCATTCGAAAGTAGCGGTGATACCCGGAGGACTCACAAGATTCTGCCAGCCACTGGATCTCACAGTGAACAAGAGCTTCAAAGACAATCTACGGCGATTGTGGGAGGAGTGGATGTCCAACGAAGAGCTGGCCGAATACACGAAAACTGGTCGCAGGAAAGCCATGGGCTACGATGTCATGGCTCGCATAGTGGAGCAAGCTTTCGATGAAGTCCCGGAGAGCTCGATGAAGCGAGGCTTCAGAGAAGCTCTCAACAGCGGACCTGCAGAAACTGCGTCAGACAGCAGTGAGGGCGGTGACGATACCGATGACGTCGTCGGTTCTAGTAATACCAGTGATGAGGAGAGTGATAGTCACAGCTCTTGCGATGGTTCCGATAGTTCTCGGCACGTTGACGATGGTTCTGTCGACGAAGTTGGTGATGCTGGTGACGAAAGTGATGATGGTTGAAGGAGTTCCCGGAGCGGTCTGTCCGGGGAGCTTTTTATGCGGGAGAACCTCGTCGTAATGCCGACGATTTACTTAAAGAAGCATCCTGCAGTTGTGTTTTGAAGCGAATGTTAAATTTTGAGATCTGTATGCGTGGAATCAACTAATTCCCACTCTATTGCCCCAAGATTCCACCTTTGAGCTCAGTCGCGAATTTCCGTCCTTGAACCCACTTTATGCCTCTGATTTGCCTCTGACACGAACTCTGATGCGCAGAAACCTTGGGACACAAGATCGAGATCTCAATCAAACGTACCGCCATACGAGCGGAGTAGCGGAGTTCGAACTCAATCCGAGGATGATCGTTCCGCTGATCAGTTTTGCAATCTGCCATCTGCGATCGATTCCCAGAGCCCTGAAGACACCGAAGTGAAGCGCCAAGATGCGAGAAGTCTCCAATCAAGGTCGTCATATTGCTAATGCCCCGAGGAGAGATATTCGCGAGAAGTTCTTGAAAGCGTGCTCCTAGTTTCGAGATTTTCGAGAAGATCTTTCAGGAGGAGGCTGTCTAACATGGGAATCTCGGCGGGGAGTCAAACCGTTCACCTGCCCGAGTGCAGGTTGCTCAAACTGTTCCCTCTGTAAATCGTCCCCACACACCCGCTACCGAATCGTCCATTTTAGCCCGGCATACCTCCGCGCGTCTTCTCGCATCGTGTGACCGACTCCGATGAGATCCCCGACAAAACTTCGTCTCCACCACCGATCGCTGGTACCCTTATCCGTAGCTTGCGGGAATTTCCAAAAGTTGGAATTCCGTATCCCCAGTAACAGGCTGCTGACTTTCAGGATAAGATGAGCTCTAAGTGAGACTCTCTTCGAACTAAGGATATCAACAAAGAAAATCGGGAAGAAGAGAACATCTCACCTGAGACGACGACGATAAGTTTATGGGTTATCCGATTCCCCCAATCGAAATATATTATGCTTAACTCGGGGACTTGGCTCGCTACTTTTGGGTGGAACATTGCTCGACAGCTTTCCCAGGCCTGGCGATCGGAATTCATGACCCAGGTGAATTCCTACCTACTTTCAGGTATTCAAGGCGTCGACGTGTAGGGATCGGCAGAAGTCTTCTATGGGAAAATCATCCATGATTTAAACGGCCAACGAACCGAAATTCGCAAGTATGGCACGGATCACGAACTGTTCTTCCGCCACTCAGCTCATGTTAGCCGGAAAACAACAGCGTCTAAGCACCTATCAGGAGTCCGGTGTCAATGAAGTTCGGTTTTTGCCGGGTTCGTTATCTGAACAGTTCGTTATCTGAGCAGTTCGTTATCTGAGCAGTTCGTTATCTGAGCAGTTCGTTATCTGAGCAGTTCGTTATCTGCCAAGTTCGTTATCTGCCAAGTTCGTTATCTGTTAAGTTCGTTAGCTGCCAAGTTCGTTATCTGTTAAGTTCGTTATCTGCCAAGTTCGTTATTTGAACAGTTCGTTATCTGTCAAGTTCGTTATCTGTCAAGTTCGTTATCTGCCAAGTTCGTTATCTGTACAGTTCGTTATCTGTCAAGTTCGTTATCTGCCAAGTTCGTTATCTGTGAAGTTCGTTATGTGTGAAGTTCGTTATCTGCTGAGTTCGTTATGTGCGGGATTTTAGGGTAATAATGTTGAAGTTCATGGATTTCATCAGCGATGAGCGGAGGCGGGAAAGAATGCATCCGGTAATTGCTAACTGACGTGACACACATTTATTTGGTACTAGCGTCCCTGGTCGCGCTTCGCTGCGACCCCTGAGGTTCTGGAGGAGCAAGGCGTCGTTTTCTGCTACTGCAAATCACCTAATTGCCACGAATAAGAGTATATTTTGGGAGGTCCGTAGTTGACCGTAGTACCTGATGGTCCGATAATCCTTCGCAGGGAAGAAAATCTCAGTGAGTCAAGTACAACTTGTATTCGAAATCGTTTATCCAGTTTGTTGTCTTTCCACCAATCAGAGTCACCCCGGTTGACTCTTCCCGCGGCTTGCGTTCGAGGGTATTGACGAACGTGTTTGTTCAATTTTTTTGTTCAAACGTGTCGCCATAAATGCGATGATTTCAAACACGCATTCAACACGTCTGCAGGGGTTGAGCGCGGTATCACTGGTAACGTTTGGCGAAAATCACCCGACAATAGGATAAGAGTCGCGCCGAAGGGTTGTTGCTAACTTCAAAAGTCTCTCAAGATGCGATCAAGCGCTTCCAGAGCGTTCTAATGGGCCTTTGTCGCTTCGTCTCATATGATAAGATCACTTGTTTGCAGCAGCCTCCTCCAGCTGGAAGTCTCGGAAATGTTGCGAACCGGCGCCTCTGCCGCGCAGTTCGCCCTCCCCCAGAAGTGTTGCTGCTATTCCGGACGATGCAATGACGGGGGGGTGGGGGCGATTGTGCTCTTTGTAGACGTACTTGGGATTGTACTTGATGCACTTGACTGAGTCACAGTACTCGACATCGATATGAGCTTCAACAAACGACATTGATATGAGCTTATGAGCAACTCAATGCTAGGGGCCTGATATTCGAATATCAGGGGCAGAATAAGAGGAGTGCCACCGACGTACTCGGAGGCCAGCATTCTGAAGAGCTTGGAGGAGTCTGGAGTGACAGGAGTTTATCGAGTCAAAAGGGGTCCAGAGATATTCGAATATCAGGGAATATAGTCAGCCATGAACTTGCCGTGAATTCACTCGAATTCCTTCATGAGACGCGAACTTTTGGGTTATGCTGTTGAACCGTAAACCTAAGTTCCCTTCATGTCTTCTTCCTGGAGGGGGCCCACCACCAGCTTCCAAGCTGTGCTAGGATCGCATGGCCGAGAGCTACTTGCCCAATTTCATGTCGATCGGAGTTCGGATGTCTTCGCAGTCTTGGTCGAACGGCTCAGAGGTCCTTGCCTCGATTCTTTCCAATCAACGGTTAGATCCCCCCGAAGTCGTAGTTCCTGTTGTTCGCCGTCCTTCGAACCAGCGCAACTGGTCCCGCACGGAGCTGTCATCGCTGTCAACAGTGATTCCTGTATAGACGTAGTCGACATCATGAGCGTACCGTCGAAGTCTCTCAACTGCAGATTGTAGCACAGGGTTGCACGTCCTACAACCGGATTCAGATCATCGGTGAATTCCGGTCAGGGGCCTAATGTCATCATCGAGTAGGTTACTTCAATTAGAAGAACATTACGCTTCTATCGAGCTCGGCTGTCCTGGAAATTGATTCTTTGGACGGGGCCGACGGTACTGTTGACTTCTGTAGCTTGCAGCTGTGCAAGGTTGGGTATTACTCACTGAGTAACCCGCAATGAAACTGCGGAAGCGCGTCGTCTGGCAGTGGAGTGACTTTGGCCCGCTGAAAAATGCCAACGGCCGTTGATCCTCCCGGAGTCTTACTTTCGTCGACGTAAGTTCGATGTCTCGGTCTTTGGCTCCGAAGGCTGGATTGGCTTTACGTATCCGGACGATCGAAAATCGTGAAATCGTTCAACTTGGAGCAGCTCCGAGACCTTTCCATTCGACCACATTAAATCTCGCGCTTTCATTTCTTCTTTTTCTTCCGGCTCGTATGATGAAGCTGTCCCTAAACGTCAACAACACGATTCGTTGGAGCTCGTCCATAGGCACAATTCCTACGGAGCGTTAAACGTTGAGAACTGGAACCTCGTGTACCTAATACAGGTTCCCGACAGCTTTTGAACGCCTGCTTAATCTGTGTGGCCGTGCAGCGGACGTACTTCGACTCGGGTTGGAACGCCTGCGCTCGGGCATGAAGGCAAGAACAGCACTCTCGTATACAGTAGGCTACCCAGGCATGGAATGCTCGTGATCCGGAAAAACAACCGTTGTCAAGGCCTGCGCGGCTCAACGCGGTCGATACCGCGGCCGGTGCGGTACGCCCAGCGGACGCCCGCGGCGCGTTTGTTTGAATGGTTGAATGCTTTGCCATCCGACGACGAAGTGTTTCGGTTTTCTGAAGATTCTTGCGTTGGAGGACATTTTGGGGGGGAAAGGGGTAGCCTATGTCCTTCCTCGGTCGGTTGCGCACCACCACGCGCGTTTTCGGCACGATCCACGCAGAGGTAACGGCGTTTATTCCCGTCCAGCGGGCAACTTGAGTTTGCCTTTTATCTATTTAGATGATGATGATGATAATGGAATAATAATGACACCCATAGTAATGATAACAACAACGATAATAAATAGGATGGGTTCGAATATTCACAATCATCACATGCATTGCTGACGGACGATCCGATGATG
Organism: Neoseiulus californicus; assembly: GCA_028455905.1. Lineage (NCBI taxonomy): Eukaryota > Metazoa > Arthropoda > Arachnida > Mesostigmata > Phytoseiidae > Neoseiulus > Neoseiulus californicus. Next base: position 4,073,009 of record JAMQGS010000012.1, read on the forward strand.
ACTAACCGAGATGGAACGACTGCGGACCTCATCTTCTTTTGTGCCCACATCCCGTACATGCTCTCCACGTGAGGCACGGAGCATGCCAGATCAGCAGCGCCCCTCAGTGATATCCGTGGTCCTCAATGTGTCGCTCGAAATAATCCGGCCCCCTCGACTTTCTCTCGGAACTTGAACCCGGCTTCACGAATCAAAGAAAGATTCAATGCTCAGTGATGACAGAGCACGACTTCGACTCCAGCTCTCGTGGTTCCTTGGATCCGCCTCACTTCGACTAGTAACTCCTCTTTTTTCATAATGGGGGAACCCTCCCAATTTAGTCCTTCGCTCAATTCATACGTGTGCTCAATTTATACGTGCGCTCGATTCGGATGCGCGCTTTGAAGCTGCGCTCAAAATCTACCGGCGCCCAAGATTTACCCGCGCACGAATTCTATCTGCGCTCACATTCGACCTGCGCTCAAATTCTACCTGCGCTCAAATTCTACTTGCGCGCTTTTTCAACATGCGCTCGAAGTTTACCCGCGCTCTTTTTATATAGCGCCGGTTCCACACCCAACTTCTGGACGATTTTGAGCTCGCCTCCATTTTCTACGGAAGAGTGAAGCTTACGAATGTAACGACTCGAACTGATCGCTGTTGAATCGATCACAACGACGTTTTTTGAACTCGCCGAACAGCCCCCGCCGTTTCGCGCGCGCGGTGTCTTCTTACACACTGCGCACTTAGAATCATCGTCTGCCTACGTGCGATCTCAGTTTCGGTGGAAGTCTCCTTGAAAGAAAGCGCGCGAAGCGCGTCGCTATGTTGCGTTAACTACCTACGGCCCTAACACGAATATCCCCACGAGGCGACTATCCTGGAATATTCGTAGCAGAAGGCGTGAGAACACGACACGAGACGTGCACTGCTCGAGATCCACAAGGTGCACGTTTCAAGCTGTGTTCTCACGCTTCTCGAAACGAATTCCCGTCATAAATGGGAGAAAAGTTCAAGGCTGAGCAAGGAGTTCGGAGCCGATCGTAAGCCGTCGAAACCGTTCCCTATAACCGCTGAAACCGTCCCTAAAACCGGTTTTAACAGTCGGAACCGTTCCCTAAAACCGATTTAACAGTCGGAACCGTTCCCTAAAACCGGTTTTAACAGTCGGAACCGTTCCCTAAAACCGGTTTCAACAGTCGGAACCGTTCCCCAAAACCGGTTTCAACAGTCGGAACCGTTCCCTAAAACCGGCTTTGAGCGTCAAAACCGTTTTTAGAGACCGCTTTTAACCGTCAAAGCCGTTCCTTGAAACCGGTTTTAACCGTTAAAACCGGTTTTGATTGAAACCGGTTTCGACGATTAAAACCGGTTTTAGGCCGATTTTTCAAAACCGATTGCGACCCCTAGTTCGAACCGATTCGATAGGCGCTGTCAGGCTTTCTTTCTCCGTGCAGCGCGGAGTATCTCACATTTTATGAGCATGATTTGGATATGAAGCTTTTCATTTGAACGATAAGGGGGGGGGGGTTATGGCCGCGTATTTACACATATGGGCGGTCTTTGGAGTAGGTATTTACATGTGAGTCTCCAAGCAGAGTGGGACATGACACAGTCTTTAGTTGCGGTCGCAAGTGCTCTGCACGTCGCACCGCGTCCAGCAGAGAAAGAACATCTGAAGAATTATTCGGGAAGTTCGCGGCCGGCAGTTATGGTTTTGAACATTCGTGAGTCTTTTTCCATCAAGATATAAGTTATGCTCTGAATATTGATGGAGGACCTCGGTACACAGCATCTGTGTGTAACTCTTTCAACAAAGTAGCGTTGAGGTTTTTCAAGCTTTCAATGAGATATTGTATCGAGGGAACCACACGGTCGAAGCATACGGTAGTACGGGGAGGATTATCGTCGAGTAAATCTTCAGGTGGGGCTCCGGGGTCTTGACAGAAAAACATCGTAGAGCGAAGTTGATCTTCATTGCAGCAATCCTGACGGCCGAGTCTTCGTGATACTTGAAGCTGAGCCTGTTGTCTTTGTCCACACTGAGATTTTTGACCAGTTCCACGCAAATAGGGTCAATGCCGTTGATCATGTAGGGGAGGAGGAACTTGTCATTCCCAAAACGGATGTGTTGACGCTTTGCTGGCGATAGTTTGAGGTTCAGGCCTTCAGCCCAACGAATGAAACAGTCGATTGCAGACTGGAGAGTGTTGTGATCATCGAGGCTCCTGATTCTGGCGAAAAACTTGAAGTCGTCCGGTTAGCCCTTGACGAAGACGGAAGGGGAACCTCTCAATCCGTCAGAGACGGAGTTCACGTAACAGACGAAGAGGCACGCTCCGAGGCAGGTTCATTGAGGACAACCAGTGGTGACGACACCTGGAGGACTGAGCGACGAACCCACCTTGACTCAAAACGTTCTGCCAGTTGAGTGAGCTCGTGTCCAATTCTGGATTTCCACGCCGACTTCAAAGGCGCCGAGTGATTCCAGAAGTTCGCTGTGCGTTGAGGACTCGAAAGCGCTCTTGAAGTCGAACATTATCATGTCGACTGGTACATTGTCGTTGACTGATAGAGCGATTTCTTTGTAAGTTTCTAGCTGTTGGATAATCGTCGATTCTTCATCATGGCATCTGTGAGACCACTGTTTGGACTTAGATCCTAAGGAATGAAGAGGCTGGTTTGGAATCTGGAATTCCCTCGGAAAGCCGTCGTGGTCGTCTCTCGCTTCGAGGCGCTGTCTTTCAAGCGCAGTGAAACACTGATGCTGCTGACTGCAGTCTCACCGCGACCGCGCAGCCGGCGCATGCGCGGTGAGACCGGCGAAGCCGAGACGTGAACGACATGCTCCCGAGGACTCTTTTATTCTCATATAATATATCTCTTCGTATTCTCTCATCAATCATATATTATCACTCGGGCTGGGGTCGTGCCGAATCAGCACTCTGCGAGTGCGCCACACTCCCCGCGAAATTCTCATGTACACTGGACATTCATATTCTTCATTTTCACTCGGATATTATTGGATCGAACTTGAGAATTTCCGTTGGCTAGCTAGTGCGCGAGGTGCATTCGAGACGTTTCACGCGTTCAATTTCTTTGTTTCGGGTCTGGAACGCGACACGGGATGTGCTCGACGTTTCTAACTTAACCAACCAGCGACTTTCGCGCACATTTTCCGACTTTCTCCTTTCCCCAAACGAAACCGAGATCGAAGCCTGCTGAACGACAGAGGTCATTTGGAGTGCGTTTCGCCTGGAAGTAAGATGCCGCAATACGAGTGCTCCCCACTGGGACAGTTCGTGAAGTCCTTGGAAGCAACCCCGGTCCTTTTCGGGACCCAATACTCGACCCTGCGATTTGCTTCACGTCGGGTCTGGGACCACCTGGAGTTCACGGATCGACAGCCGTACGTAGTTGCCGCGCGGGAAGCCCGGAGGAGGGGGACAGTGAACCGCCCTCCTCTGATCGTGGAACCACGCCTGGTGGACCTGGTCCGCCAGGCCGTAGCTGCCCGCCAAGCTGAAGAAGCTGCTCGCCGCGCGAACCCCCCGCCGATGCCCCCCCGCCGTTCCCGAACCGGCGCCGCTCCAGGCGGCGCCCGCTGCGATTCCGGAGGAGCCCGAGGCCGGGCCCTCCAACCGCCGAGACCGCGAGACTGCCGAAGCCTGCACCCAAACCGATGCCTACGAAATGGGCCTCGGAAGAAGCCGATATCTGTCACCTTTTGTATGAGTGAGCTGTAACTTATTATATTTTGCTCAAATAAAACAGCGTTTGGTTGAGTACTTCCTCGTTTTTATTCTTAGCTCATAGGTAAATCTTTAGGTAGTCTTAGGTAGCTCGCTTAGGTATTAGTTAGACTTCGAGCGGAAATAATAGTTGTATCGGCCTTTTGTAGACTTGTCCCGTAGCTAGCTTGATCATACAGGATCGCTTTCTGAGATCCGACCTCTCCCCGCCAGAAAGACTGAGGACTCGGCAGAGAGGCCACCGAGCTCTGGAGGGATCAGGATCTTGCAACAAGCAAATGTCGCCGACTTCGAGCGGTCTACGCTCCGACTGCGGACGGACGTGAGCCGACCTTAAGTAGCCGAGATACTCTTCCCGAAATCGCTTCTGGAAAGCTCGCAAGACTGACTGTTGAAGTTTCCAACGTTCCGAAAACACAATCGAATCCGTTGCCTCTCGATTACTAGGTTTCAGTCTTGTCTCCGGCAACCCCGGCTTTGCTCTGTGCCCGTGAAGCAAATCTGCTGGACAGAGCGCGCTGATTTCGTTCGTATCGAGCTGAACTGATGTAAGCGGACGTTGGTTCACTATCGACTCTATCTCTGCCAGAACGGTCTCGAGTTCTCTGAAACGTAGAGCTCCTCTACCTAAAATCTTCCTTAAAGGCCTTTTGACACACTGCACCATGCGTTCCCACCAACCGCCTTGCCATGGGGCTCGTGCTACGATAAATTCCCAATGAATTTCGCTCGCGGTTAAGTGGTTCTGAACCTCTGGTGACCTGACGTGGTCGTACAGAATTTTCAACTCTTTTGCTGCTCTCACGAACGAGAGCCCATTGTCAGAGATGATCCTGGTTGTTCCGCTGTATCTGCTCAAAAACTTCCTCAATGCAAGCAGAAACTCGTACGTTGACATGTCCGGAACGAGCTGTAAGTGCAAGGCTCGTGTGGCTGCACAGACAAACAGCAAGATGTATCCTTTGCTCAGTTCTCCCTGAAGAAGGCGATATGGAATCGGACCCGCGTAATCCACACCACAGACAGCGAACGGCGGAGCCGTTGCCAGCCTGAATGCCGGTATCGGCGGGACCGACTCCTCTGCAGCCTGGATTCGAAATCTCATGCAGACTTTGCAGTCTTTGAGCACGCTTTTGACGGCGCGCCGGGCAGAGAGAATGTAGAACTTCTTCCTGAGCATGCTGAGCGTCGCAGCCACGCCACCGACGTGGAAACATTTCTTTTCGTGGTAGAATTTGATGAGTAGGCGCACAGCGTGGGCTGCCCCCGGCAGCACCAGTGGAAACTTCTCCTCATAGCTCATCTCCTCATCGCGCTCCAGTCTTGACCGACACCTAATCAACCCCTGCGGGTCCATGAACGGAGCCAGCTTGAAGAGCTGGCTGTCCTTCGGAATGCTTTCACATTTTGAATCGAGTTCGCTCTTGAAATGCGACTCCTGAATTATGCGAATGACTATGCTTGTCGCTTTGAGAGCCTCCAGTGCTGAAACTGGTGCTCTGGAAGCGGACTGACTGACTGGAGAGCGGTGAATGAGTGGCCATCGGAGCATTCGCGCTACGCTGTTCACCATGATGCTCCAAGATGACAATCGGGAGCCGTCCGTAATCGGCTTGAACTGCTGGTCTATAGTTGTCATGCACGCAGACTTCTTTTCTGCGCCAATCTCGTTGTCGAAGACATCGTTCAAGGCGTGCTTTACAATCGGACGACCTCTCTCTGAAAGCCAGTGTGGCCCTTGAAGCCACATGGAACTGAATTCTTCCGAGGTGATATCCGCACCTCGGCTTAAGAGGTCCGCGGGATTGTCTTTCGTGTTGACATAATTCCACTCTGACGCTGCCGTCAGACTCTGAATCTCTCTTATCCGGTTTGCTACAAAGACTTTCCATCTCTCCGGTACATCTTTTATCCAATGCAGCGTCGCAGAGTTATCACCCCAGTAGTGGGTGGATTCGAAATGATAATTGAGATATTGCTTGATTTGAGTGCCTATTCTGGCACCTAACACTGCGGCGATGAGTTCCAACTTGTGGATTGAATGTCCGGACTTGACCGGTACAACTCTCGCTTTGGAAGCGACGAAGCGCACGTTCGCGCCGCCATGTTTCGAAATCTCCCGGACATACGCCACACAGCCGAGAGCAGACAAGCTCGAATCGCAGAACACGTGGGAAACGGCCATCGTCCCGCACAACAAACGAAGAGCAGACGACGAGCACTGAGGATGAACGCATTCCGGCGGAGGCGGGCGGTCGCAGGCACGGAGAAAATGTCGCTATCCCCGAGAGCGAGCCCGCTATGTCAGCGGAGAAATCGCGGCGGTATGCAGCGTTCTTGCGGTGGACTGTAGGCAGCGCGCGCCCTGCGACACAGGTTCATAGTTGATCTTGATGGATTCCGCGGATCGGACTAGCTGCAGGAAGCGGGTGACGGAGAAGGAGGTTAATCCTTCAATAGTAGAGCCTGGCTTTCAGCTTCCAAACTCGCCTAACGCGTCCAGTTGTGGCCTCGGAAGTGCCCCCCGATCGATTGCTGCAGGGTCCTATCCGGTCACAAACCTGCACTGAAACAACCTCTGGATTTTCGACGAGCGATGGAGCAGCCAGGTTAAGGGTCGATCTTCACCTGATGAAGATCTTCCCAAAGGCTTGGTTAGAGCCCCCACGGGCTCCTCACTAATCGCCAGCGTGGTATGCCACCCGGGGATGCCAGGCTCTACTATTTGTTGGCATGGTAGCGTAGCTTGTGTAGACGTGCGCTGCACGTCTGGATTCGGAAGAACATGTACAGCGAGCAAGTTTGAACGCGCGTAGTAGGTAGAAGTGACATCGTCAGCGTAGATCGACCCCCCGCGCAGGCGGATGAGAAGTGTCCTTCGAAATTGTGTTAAAATAAAGGTTTCTCAAGAAGAATAGCTGTCTTGAATGATCGGGCAGCTAACATATTGAAGGATTAACCTCCTTCTCCGTCACCCGCTTCCTGCAGCTTGTTGGATCCACGGAATCCATCAAGATCAACTATGAACCCGTTTCGCGGGGCGCGCGCTACCTACAGTCCACCGCAAGAACGCTGCACACCGCCGGGATTTCTCCGCTGACATAGCGGGCTCGCTCTCGGGGATTGCGACGTTTTCTTCGTGCCCCCGACCGCCCGCCTCCGCCGGAATGCGTTCATCCTCACTGCTCGTCGTCTGCTCTTCGTTTGTTGTGCGGGACGATGGCCTAGACTCGAACACGTGTAGTTCCCGGATGACGTCATCAGCGTTTGTGTTTATGTTGCGTTGTATTCGAAACCGTTGTGCTGCTCTGAGTGACTCTGTTGTTTCTTGGAACTCCTTCAAGTTTTCTCCTGTCAGCCTTGTGTCCCAGTCTATCTTTTGTTTCCAAAGTGATTGAAGGAGGATTTTTGGTCTGATCGTGAGTGGAGAAATAAATCCTAATGGGTCGAATATCTGAGCCGTGCCTTTCAATACTGTTCGTTTGGATGGAGAGTTGTTTTCGAATGTTTCGATTGCCGTTTCTACCGGAATCCAGAGCTGATCTTCTTTTTGATTCCAACCTATTCCAAGGAATTTGAAATCCTCTTGCTCGAAAGTGACTTGCACTTCTGGGTCGCTGAGCGACTTTGCCATGCGGCGACCGAGCGCACTGCTGTTGGTCGCCCATTTCCGCAGCCTAAAGCCGCCAGCCCTGAAGGCTCTGAACATGAAATCGAAACACTCGAAACCGTCGTTGTCTGTCACTGCTGTGAAGACCAGATCGTCCATGTAGAAGTGTTGTTCTAGATCTTTCAGGAACTGTGCTTTGTCTGGGTGTTCCTTAGCCATCTGCCTCATGTGGTATATTATTCCGGCGCAATGTATGAATGGTGACGCCGAAATTCCGAAATCCAGGACCGTGCTCCAGAACTCCTTAATCGGAGCCCTGGGATTCTTGCTAATGCCCAACGGCCAAAAGAATCGGAGAAACGTGCGGTGATCCGGGTGGATCTTGTATTGCAAGAATGCTTTCTCGATATCCGAGACGACGGCGATTTTGTTTCGCCTGAATCTGAGTAGAACTTTCCAAATTGCTGGCATGAGATTCGGACCGTCGTGCAACACGTCGTTTAATGCCGCTTCGTCTTTCCTGCGAGCACCAGCGTCCTTTACTACTCGGACCTTGACCAAATTTTTTGCTGCATCTTTTTTGACCACTGGCAGAATCGGAAGATAGTGAACCAACTCTCCTTCTTTTTTCGGCGTTGCCGGCTCTGCGTATCCGCGCGCGATATATTGACACATTTCCTCGTCGACTGCGGCGAGCAACTCCTTATTTTTTGCCGCTTTGAAGAGGAACCGCTTAAGGCTACCTTTTGCTACGTTCTCGTTGTCGCCAAGCGTGCGCAGATTTTCTTTGATTGTTCCTCTCTAGATTGTTCTCGAAGAAGCTCTGCAGTTCGGATTCAACCGACTCATTCGATTCGACGCTCGGCTCCTCGATGCACCGTATCTCCGTCGACCACAACCTCTGCAGGTCTGACTTGATCCCAGCATCGAGATCCGGCTCCGTTTCGAGGCTGCTTCGCACTCTTCCTGAACTGCGCTCTGAATTTCTAGAGCTGAACTCTACTCCGCTGGACGGATGGATCGGAACATTGGTGCCGCGCTTAGAGATCGTTGTCATACTGACTATTTGAGAACTTTGTAGCCTGGTGCCTGGTTGATAGAGATTAGCCGTCACGAAGATACGTGACTGCTCCTTTGAATTATTTGATTTTTGGGTACCCGCGATGACCCAACCGAAGATAGTTTCGTTGGCGACCATGCGGTCTTCCAACACGCGCTCGACACCGCACTTGATGCTCGGAATGACATCCCAGCCTATGAGTACGTCGATCTCCCGGCGAGCTGCGTATTCTGCGTGGTCTGCCAGCGGGGCCAGATCCCACGACTCCAGCGAGACTGGGAAATCGCCTTTTGCGATTTCCGGCAACCCGGTTGCCAAGAGTCTGACCGCCATCTTGTCGTCGAATCGGCTCTGTAGGCCCACCTCGTACACGCAGTGCTTTTTGAATTGCGAAACGTTGCCGCCGATCGTACTCATGGCGAGACTCTCTTGAAACGCCGGTTTAAGACCGAGTTTCCTGACGACGTGATCCGATATGTAGGATCTCTCCGAGCCGGTGTCTAAGAAAAATCGGAATATTCCCCTGCTTGAGGGACCGTTGACCCACGCCAATCCCGTTTGGAAGCACACGATGCTTCTGGATGCCTCGTTGGGCCGACTGGGCTCGATTTGGGTGGAGAAAGTCTCGGTTTTTTGACCCCCTTGTGAATTGCACATCACCGCGTAATGACCTCGATTGCACCTCTCGCACTTTACATTTTTAGCTCTACACTTTTTCGCGAAATGATTGCGTTTTAGGCATTTGTAGCAAGCGCTGTTCTTATCGCAAATTTCTTTTTTCTCGTCGTAGGTCAGGGTCTTCTTGCAAGCTTTCGACTCATGCTTGGGACTTGTGCAGAAAATGCACGAATGATCGACCTCTGCCTGCGAATTATTTGCGAGGAACCCAGCGCTGCTCTTGCCTTGTTGTTCTTGCCTACTCTTCCAGCTGCCCGGTTTTGATTGAAACTGCCTGAATTTATCGCTACTGCTGGAATCCTTATTGAAACGGGTGCTGTTCGAACTGCCTGGTCCTGGAGAAGCCGATGGACCGCAAGATCTTTTGATCTCTACTTCCCTTTCCAAGTACTCTAGAAGTAACTTGAGCTCGCACTCAGAGCCGCCTGGCGCTGCCACACTGTCGTAGTTCTTTCTAGTAAACTCTTCGCTCAATGCTCTTGGGAGACATCTGAGAATGTCTTGCGAGACTGCCATTGATATCGACTCGAAACTTTTGCCTAGTGACAGCAGCGCCTTAACGTTCTGAGATAGCGAGGAAACGAAACGGTAGAACTTATCATTGAGGTGCAGGTCCCTGGATGAACACAGTCTGCGGAGTTCCTGGAGATGCTCCTTCTCAGCGGCGCGCGGGCAACCGTACTTCTTTTCGATGATCTTCACCACTTCCTCGTATTGGTCCGGGTTGAATTCTAGGTGTGCGATCTCGAACGAGGGTGAACCTTGAAGCGCTTCCTTCAATAGCGTGAATTTCTCGATCGGATCCAATTTCTTTTTGTGGACGTGGACGCTGAATAGCTGCCACCATTCCCGGAACTTCTTGACGTCGCCCGTGAACTTCGGCAGTTTGTAATGTCTGACCGAAGATTGGCACGAGATCGCCGACTGCGGAGCGTCCGATTCTCGGCCTGAAGCCTCCTGCGACTGGATCGAGCGCGTCGCCCTCTGCTTTCGCTTCAACGCGCTCACGGTGGTGGAATATTGTTTGTCGTAAGCCGCCACGCGATCCATTGCTTCGTCAAATTTCGCGACTGAGCATCTGACGACGAGCGGAGTGAGCTGAGTATTGAGCGCTCTCAACTCGGAGTAAATGTCATCGAACTCCTGCCACTCCACCTCGAACTGCTCTTCCGGAACCTCTGCAGCTAGCATCGTCTCGAGCTCCTTGGCCTTTTTTGTGAAACGGGTTCTTATGTTCCGACGCACCTTGACTAGTGTCGAGAACTCCGTCATCTCCTCGGCCGTCGGAGCTCGGGTTCTGAGATGTGTCTCGGCATCCAACTCAATCTGATCTGCATCCTCCAATGTGAGCAACGGCATGATCGGTCGTGTTACTCGCGGCGTCGATTGGCTAGTTCGTCGCGGGGCTCGGAGCCTCGTGCAGCGGCGTTAGGGTTAGGACGCTGCGCGCTGGAACCGCGACTCGGCGAACGAAATTTTCCGCCTGAACTTGCCTGAAGCACGGAGTCGACTTGCCGCCTGGAGCGATCGAGTTTAGGACACTGGCGATGGACACCGGTTGTGATGAGCGGCGTAGGAAACGTCCGCGCTGATGCTGCACTTTCGAAGTTGCCGGAATCCGGATATTTTTCCGAAATATCCGCTGTGAGTCTCACGTATGGAACTGTGAGCACTCCTCGGTAGCTGTGACCCGTCTTTCGCCGTCCGGCTGGGCTGAATAATGCGATGAACTGATCCGAAGTCGCGCCGACGGTAACGGCGGATCTGGAATCCCGGTTGAACGCTTCTTCTTTGGACTGGCTTGGTCTTTAACTCGCTGCCACCATGTGAGACCACTGTTTGGACTTAGATCCTAAGGAATGAAGAGGCTGGTTTGGAATCTGGAATGCCCTCGGAAAGCCGTCGTGGTCGTCTCTCGCTTCGAGGCGCTGTCTTTCAAGCGCAGTGAAACACTGATGCTGCTGACTGCAGTCTCACCGCGACCGCGCAGCCGGCGCATGCGCGGTGAGACCGGCGAAGCCGAGACGTGAACGACATGCTCCCGAGGACTCTTTTATTCTCATATAATATATCTCTTCGTATTCTCTCATCAATCATATATTATCACTCGGGCTGGGGTCGTGCCGAATCAGCACTCTGCGAGTGCGCCACAGCATCAACGATGATGAACCTCTTGATTTTGCAGGATATGACTGTCGGGGACATTTTTATAACAACACCTTTATTTCGATAAAGGGAGGGGGGCGGGGGGTGGCATTATCACATTGTTTGAGGAAGATTTATGGATACGACATCGGAATGAGTCCGAAAGGTATGTTCTTCAGGAGCTATTTCTAGGCTTGACAATTTTGTTCGCTCTCGTGATAGTATTAACAGTATCAAGCATTCGATTATACTTGGTGGGGTTTCTTCCCAAGTACTTCATGTGTCTGTCGTCGGCTTGTTCGAATGTCAATTTGGTATTTTTCTGTTAGGCGGGCGCTTCGCGAGAACACGACGGGAAAAGCCGCCACCACACTATCGCCGCGGCTAGAACAACGGGCCACTCGCCTCTAGCCCTCACTCCCCTCCGCCAGCCGACCGACGTGAAGCTAACTCTTCTCCTGAAATTCCTGATGACTTCCTCTATCAGGTCTTTATCCCGTTGTCGAGCCGGGCGCCATACCGGGGCTGCGTACATGATAACTGGGAGCACATATGTATTGAATAGTCTGATGTGAATCTCCGCCTCCGTGATGATGAAGGATCGTAAGAGGAAGTTGGATCGTTGGGCGGCTCGCTTGGCTACATCAGAGCTGTGTTCAGAGTACCTTAGGTTGTTTGTCGTGATCACGCCCAGGTCCCGGACTGATTCAACAGGTACCACGAGCTGTCCCTTTATGAAGCATGTGCGTCGCGTGTTTTCGCGACCGATGTGCATAGCCATGCATTTGTGTACTGATAGCTCTAGATCGAGTGCGAGGCACCATCTGTCGGAATGAAGCATCGTGTGTTGTTGGCGGTCTTTCTGTGTTTCGGTGTTCGCTTTCCAGTTTTTAACATCGTTTGCATAGATTCGTCAATGTCAATGTCCTCAGGGATTATGAGTTTACCCGAGTCTATGTATAATAGGGACATGAGCGGTCTGATACAGGGTCCCTGGGGGCAATCGGAGCTGATTTCACGCTCTGAAGAGAGGGCGTCATTGACCTTCCCTCGGAATGTTCTATTTGTGAGGTAATACCTAATCCATACTAACAGTCGTGGACCCACAGCGTAGGCGGGCAGGATCTGGATGAGTTTGTCTTGGGTCACTCTTTCGAAGGCGCTCTTGAAGTCATAATATGAGGAACTCATTTTCGAACCGCGTTACGTCCATTTTCGCCGATTTCCAGTTTTCAGTGGGGAGTCCCCGTTACATTGGCCTCATGAAAGAATATCAATTCATGGGAACTCGCATGCGTTCCACTTCAAAATGACTGGGAATAATTCAACTTCTGTATGCGCTCAATGGTTCATCGGCAGTAGAAACGCGATCTACTCGAAATCGAAAAAATGGACTTGACGCGGTTCGAAAATGAGCTTCTCATATATAACATCCACGCATTCGTCATCGTTGAGGCTGCACGCCCAGTCGTATTGGGTGTCCATCAGCTGTATGGGGGCTGATAGGTGGGGTCTGTACGCGTATTGGTTTCCATGTATCAGACCTTGACCATGTGCATTCTTGAGTATCTCGCTTGCCAGTATGCTTTCTAGCAGTTTGCATGCGATCGAGGTAAGTGAGATCGGTCGTTTGTTTTCCAGTAGAGCTTTTTTTTTCTTTCTCGTGAGCGGGGCAAACTATAGCGCATCGGAAGAGACTGGGCGTTTCTCCGTCTTCCAGGGATCTGCGGAAAATGAGGGCTAACGGGTAACAGACACTCATACCGAGTCTTTTGTACATCAAGGATGGGATTTTTTCCGGGGTGTCGCTGGTTCTGCACTTCATCCTCATCAGATGAGTGTGGATATTTTCGAGAGAAACATCCACATCGTTCAGCATGTTGATGTCTGCTAGTGTGTTCATCATGAAGTTCCATGCAAAAGATATCTCCTGAGATGGCTGGCGGTCGGAATAGATGTTCCCAGAGAATTTCGCCGGAGGTCTCTCAGACCGTGGTTGTCAAGAGTATTCAATGGAATGTTTGCACCCGCGAAAGAATCCACCAGAGTCAAAAGTGTTGCTTGTTTCTCCAACTCCTTCGCTAGCCCCGGCTTCCAGAAGTGATTCGCTCACCCTAGACTTCCTTGCACCAGCACATTCAGTGGCGGATCTAAGGGGGGGGGGATAGGCAGGCGGAGCACTTGCCCCGGGCGCAGCCTCCAGGGGGCGCAAATTGGGGCTCTAGTCTTCTTTCTAAGCTTGGTAGTTCTTATGTAAATCGAGCGCTCTGACAATGAATGAAAGAAACTGGGTTGACGACGCCGTAAGATCTCCTCGACTCCATTATCCAGTACGGCAACGGAAGCGTATTTCCCAATTTACGAGTTTCAATACTGATCTCACTCACTATCGTCGTTTCCATCGCCTGCTGTGAATAGGAGTAGAACTTGACGTACCAACGAGCTTCCATGACTCAGGGAAGAATGGTGAATTTCATCCTTCTTGGGGTCGAAAGGGAGACAACGGAAGCTACTGATTTCGACTAGGTAATTGGAAACTTTGCCGCGCTAAAAGCATGAAGGGCGCAGTTCTGATAATGTGATAACATGTACATAGTGCAAAAACTCCTGATACTGCGGAATAAATTGGTTCTAGCTTGCAAAGAGACATCGCTAGATGCTGAAACTTGATTTTTTCTGACGGAAAATCGGGAGTGGGGGCGCTCCTTCGGTGATCTGCCCCGGGCGCCGTCGAGGCTGGATCCGCCACTGAGCACATTCAACGTCTTCCAGTCTCTCAGCGTGCATAAATGTTTCGAGGTGTCTTGAACAGCTATGTTTCCGGCGGTAATCGACTTGGATGTTGCAGGGAGAGCAAAACAGACAACTCCGTTGCGTAGAAATTTCCAGGCTCGAATCGCCTCGCCTGTCGCTCAGGGTTCACGTTCTTGGAAGTCTTCGACATGGTGATTCCTTTGGATCTCCTGCACTTTCAATGCTCTCGCTATGTTGGAGGAAGTAACTGAGGCTCGCGGAATGTCTACACGCTGATGTGACAGGCAGCTGAGTGGAAGTGGCAGACTGACTAGCGTCCGTTCATTCTCTAAAATCGACTCGTCGAGATGTGTGTAGACGAAACACTTCCAAAGTCATGTTTGTGCTAGTACTCGAGCAGATATCCTCAGCTTCTCGCCCACATCAGCCGACATTTCCTGTTGAGATTCCTGTTTGATGCCATCATCTATCCGCTCGCTTGATAGTCATCCGGAAACGAACTAACGAGGGGAGCCCTTGGAGATGGAATTTTCTAGGGAGGAAAATCAGAGCGGAAAGTTTCGTGAATTTCACAATATTCTCAAGTGGAGTTGCTTGATTCATTTATATTCCGCGCGGGGTATACTATCTTAAAACAGGATTTGAGCTTTCGGCGTGGCTATCGCGTTTGCGGCGCGGAATTTACGGCTTTGGCACGGCGTTCGCAGTTTCGGCGCGGCCGTGAATTCCGGCGCGGAACTCACGGTATCCGCGCAGCCGCGCCCTTCTGTGCCAAGATCGGAGCTCCATGGACCGACGCTTGCGCCGTGATTTTTGGCGCGACATTCACGGTCTCCGCGCGACCGTAAATTAGTCTCACCTTGGACTGGATAGGTGACTACCTTGCTGACCGCACTTTCAGGGTCCCGATGATGACACGGTCCGGAGCACAGGAGCCCCTCGTGGGCTCCCCTGGGGTCGGGGCTTGGTCCTTTTCTGTTTTCTTGTTTTGTGCTGGTTCTGCCTCCCTGTCTTCCGCCCGCCGTCTCTTACAATTTCCACGCAGATGACCTCAGGGTCTGCTGTCGTTCGGGCCCTGAGGGAGAAGTCCTCCTTCAGAGTGCTATCGATGCCGTCGCAGATTGGTGCGAGAGAATGGCATGCTCATATCGGTCAAAACATGTGCTGTTGTTTCTTCGTCCAGGGTGTCCCCGTCTCTAACCCTTCAGGGCTCGCCCATCCCGAGAACCTCACGGTACTCTGATCTCGGCGTTCTGATAAGCCCGAGCCTCCCTTTCTCCCATTACACAGCCCTACAAAAAAAATGGTCTCCGAGGTGCGCGCACGCTGATACCTAGGTTGGGGTAAACCGGGGTCAGGGATTCCGAATCCGGTGACCGTTTGTTTCTATCAGCTACCTAGCTGTTAGAAATACTGCCCTCGAAGAGAGAAGACACACTGGGGTTGTAGTCGACGGCCGCGATCGCTCTCAGCGACGATGCAATATTCTATTGAGTTCTGATCAAGGTTACCGGCACACTCGGCCGGCGGGCCTTCACACTACTGGCTGCTCTGTTATGATTTTGTCTCTCGGGTCTCTGCTGAGCAGACGACGCTCTCTGGTTCATTGCATCATCGCTCGCGCGCGGCTTACGGCATCTTTATTTCAGCTCTTTCACGACAAACGGGACGAACCACCAAAGACGGCCGCCCGTTTGTCGATTTTTCGACTGCAAAAATTTCTAGCTCCTCGCCAGGACAACCCACCTCCTTGAAATTTTCAGCGATTGTTCATGCCCTATTCGACTATACCCGGTAAAATTTTCATGCAAATCGGAGCACAACTCTCCAGCTCGCGAGCCGTCATCTCACGCCGGAAAGCCTTCATCGAGGCGAGGGATCGTATGCAACGGGGAACTGAGCTTCACACCGCCGGAATGCGGTAGGAGAGGGCCTGTCGACTGTAATTCTTCCGGGCAAGGGGCCTCTGGAAAACCGTCGGTCTGCGAGAGGTTTGAGATCTTGTCCGTCTTAGCGGGGCAAGGATATCGTCCGGTATCTTTGCATTCGCGGTTTTGAAGGCGAGGGCCGCTGTCGCTACTCTGAGTATTTTGTCGATGGGGAGGAGATCATGCTCTTCGTAGAGATGCGAGATAGATTCCCAGCGACGTTTGTTGAACACGGCTCGGAGAGCTTCGTTCTGCATAACTTGGGCTCTTTTGGTGACTCCGACGTAACCACCTCCCCAAATTGTGATGCAGTATGCAACTATTGGAACGAATAGGGATTTGTAGCACTTTATGAGCCCATCCCGGGGGACGCCGACTTCTCTGAGTCTCCTCAGGGCTGCCACTGTCCTGTAGCAGCTGGCCGCGATGGAGTTCAGGTGAGCGTCCCATCCGAGGCCCTCATGGAGGGTTAGACCGAGGCATTTGACGGAATCAGATGGCTGAATGGTCGTGCCCCTGAGTCTCAACATGGTGGTTTGATCTTCCTCTGAGGGGTCCGGAAAAGCACGATCTTTGGCTTGCTTTGGTTGATCTGTAGACCGAATTTGTTGAAGGTTTCAATCAGGTTTTCAATATCCCTCGAGATCACCTCATATCGTGCTTCTGAGTCGGCCGGATTTACGTCG
This sequence comes from Neoseiulus californicus, assembly GCA_028455905.1. Classification (NCBI taxonomy): domain Eukaryota; kingdom Metazoa; phylum Arthropoda; class Arachnida; order Mesostigmata; family Phytoseiidae; genus Neoseiulus; species Neoseiulus californicus. The sequence continues at coordinate 4,089,601 of JAMQGS010000012.1, forward strand.
TATAGCAGCGTCGTATCGTCTGCATATGCCATAACTTTCGAGCGATTTTGTTCGTTGATTTGGTCGAGGACAAAATTCATGTAGACTATATACATGAACGGTCCGGGGACGGACCCCTGGGGGGTCCCCATATCGACGTTCTGCCAGTCAGATGAGGTCACGCCGACCTCCACCTTCTGCCGTCTATTCGAGAGATATGATCGCGACCAGGCGATCAGCTCTCCGTTGTAGCCGATCGCTTCCAGCATTCTCAAGAACAGGGAGTGTCTCAAGCAGTTGAAGGCCGCCGTGAGATCTAGGAAAACCCCCAGAACCAGCTTGCCTTCCTCTAGGCGACCGATGATGTCTTGCCACAGTTTTGCGAGCGCGAGCTCAGTGGATCTTCTGCCCCTGAAGCCAAACTGGGAGGTTGAAAAGAAACCATCTCTTTCCAACTGTCCCTGCATCCTGACTCTGATGATCCTCTCGAATACATTGGACAGGAAGTCAATCAGAGAAATCGGTCCGTAGTTTGCGGCTTCCTTCCGGTCTCCCTTGCGCTTGGAAAGGGGAATCACCGTGGTATCGCGAAGTGCATCGGGGAATTTTCCACTCTTGATGGAAATGTTGAAAACCCGCGTGAGCGGCTCTGCAATCGTAGCCGCACAGATCTTGAGCAACTTGCTCGGGACTCCGATGCCCCCTTGGTTGGTCGATGGAGAGTATTGTCTTCGCACAGCGCAGAAAAAATCGACTACACGACCACTGAGCGAAAACGTGAGACGATTGTTCGCCGCGTAGTTTGGTGAGCCGATCCGAACCAGAGTGTGGACGCCTTCAGTCGTAGGCTCCCGCTGCCCGATGGCGCTCGAGAAATGGTCGCGAGGGAATGGACGAATGCCTTTTGGAGTGCCCATGCGATGGACCGAACCGACCAACCATGCGGAAGATTGTTACTTCTGTGTGGTGAACGTCAATGGACTGACTCGCAACAATCGAACCAAGTGGAAGTATCCTGATTTGCCTTCGGCTCGTCGCCCTCGTCCGCACTCGGAACTTGTCCCAGTTCCAGTGTACGTCGAACCGGAGCCGGCCGCGGAAGCTACAGGAGCTGACGTACACGCTCTCAGCAGCGACACGACGCTCTCGTCGGACGGAACGGCCGAGGAATGTACAGCGAGTGGGCAGACAATCCCCATAAGATTCGATCAAGCGGAGTTGAGTGACTTGATCAGAGATCTACGCCTGCCGAAGGAGTCTGCCGAGCTGTTAGCGTCAAGGTTGAGAGAGAAAAACCTCGTTGTACCAGGTTCGTAACCAACTTCCTGCATAGAATGACCGAGCAAGAAGGAATAAATTGATTCATGCTCCAATCAACTGATGAATTGATGGAATGTTTTTCTTTGTAGGCACCCTGGTTACGATGTACCGTACCCGAGAGAAGAACTCCCTCAAGTTCTTCGATACAGCGGACGGTTTGGTTTTCTGCACGGATGTACAAGGACTTCTTCTCTACTTGGGCCTTCCGCGCCACGATCCAGATGACTGGCGGCTGTTCATCGACAGTTGCAAGTCGATGCATCGCACGGTGCATCCAGCAATATGGAGAAATGTGACGATGTATTCGCTCTGTCTATGGAAGTTTGGCGCGGGTCTCGACGCAGACGATCCGGAATCGTCAGTCAGGATTCGAATCGAGCGAAGGAGCTGTCGCCATTACCTGATGAAGTCGACAGCCAAAACGGCGAGGCACGTGACTGCAAGAACGCGAGCAAAGCAGTTTCCTGCGGGGAGTTTCAACGCAACGGTGGATCGCTTGTTCTGTACCACCTGCCGATCCGTTAAACATCTCAGCGCCTTCAACGATAAAAGCGAAAATACTTCTCCAGAATCTGTGGAGAAGTAAATGCTCGTGGGATGCCGAGCTGTAAGACGGCCAAAAAAAACAATACGCCGAAGTCATCAAACTCCTAAGAAGAACGAAAACAATTTCGGTCAGGAGAAACTTGAGATCCGCCGTCGCAGGCGTTGTGGATCGTCAGCTACACATCTTCTGCGACGCCAGCCTCGCGGCTTACGGATGCGTCGCCTATAGTATATCCGAGAGACAGCTTTCAATAGTGAACCCAGAGTTTACTTCGTGATGGCGAAAGCAAAGGTAGCACCGGTGAAATCAATGAGCATATGCCGCCTTGAGCTCCTAGGGAGCGTCCTACCAGCGAAGTTGTTGGACACACTCAAAAGATGCCTGGACCTCCAAATCCAGTCATACCACAAGTACACCGACAATTCCAGCGTCCTGGCGTGGGTCAGCTCGGAGCCGGAAAAATGGAAGGCTTACGTTGCGAACCGCATACGCAGGATTCGAGCCCTGACGAAAGGAGCAAGTTGGAATTCCGTCGAATCCGAATTCGAGAGCGCAGACATTATATCTCGCGGAATCGACACCTCGACACCGGAGAAGAGGAAACGCTGGCTCCAAGAACCACAGTGGCTCTCGACAAAAGATCGACCGGATTCAGAAAAACATCCTCTCGAATGTCGCGCGACGAAATTCGAGCCCGGATGGAAGGCAACCGTCTCAACGTGCATGAACATCAACACATTTCCAAGCGAAATATCCTTCGAAAACCGCTTCTCATCGTCCGGGAAAGCGGTCCGTATTTGAGCTTTCATGATTCGCTCGGAAAAGAAAATACAAGCAATTAAGTCGGGATCCGGGGGCACACACTGCGGGAAACAGCCGTCGATGCACATCGACGCTGAAGAGATGGCCGCAGCGAGACTGGACTCACTTCGTTTGAGCCAGAGAACATACTTCCCAGAGGAAGTCGAATCGAGGTCCGAGAACCTAAAGAAGTCAAGCATTCACCATCAATATAACCCGTTCATCGACCCCGAAGCTCTAGTTAGATGTCGGTCTAGACTCGAGCTGTCTGAAGATCTAACAACGAGCCAGAAGTTCCGAATCATCCTGCAGGCGTATAGCAATCTTAGGAAGCTGGTCATCAAAGATGTCCACGAGCGCAAAAGTCTCCATTTCGGGGGCATCGCAGCCACATTGCACATTCTGCGGCAAGACTTCCTCGTGATCCACGCTCGGAAGCTCACGATGCAGCTCCTAGCGGCTTGCTCGACATGCGGAATATTTCATAGCAAGCCGGCGTCGCTACCGATGGCTCCTCTGCCAAGCTTCCGAATCAAGGAAGCACCTTGGTTCTCCCACACGGGGTGCGGTTTTGTACGACCGTTCAGATACAAGAAAGATACAGGCGAAATATCTGAATGCTACTTTCTGCTTTTCGTTTGCGCAGTTACTCGAGCAGTACACATAGAACTGACTACAGATATTTCGACGGCGGAGGTGCTGGGAGCACTCCAAAAATTCGTCAATCGGTTCCCAACCATCCGAACCATAACCTCCGACGACGGTCTATCCTTCCAACGAGCGGTCAAAAAAATCAAATGCATCTACGAGCACATCAAAGACGGAGACGTCAAAAGATGGCTCGCGGATTGCTTCATTAGCTGGAGGTTTATGATGCCTTCAGCACCGTGGTTCGGAGGATATTGGGAACGATGGGATCAAGAAACCCGTGAAGAAGATCCTGGGAACGGCAATTCCGCACTTCAGAGACCTGGAAATAGAGTGGAATCCGCTTAGTGGGATCACATCAGGACCGGGCCATTTTGGTCCGATTAAGCAGCCGATCCTATTAAGCGATCAAGGAATAGGCATCATCGGGGATTCGGGGATTTTGATTTTGGCCTGAATAAGCGGCGGGTCCCATTATCAGGTGGTCCTATTAAGCGGATTCCACTGTACTCCCCAGCGGAGTTGAGGCTATGGTCAACAGGCGCCCGATGACCACCGTAGCGGCAGGAGCAAATGGAGTCGAAGCGCTCAGCCCGGGAAACCTGCTACACGGAATATAAGGCGATACTGTATTCCCCCAACACAGCCTTAAACCGCTGAAGAAAGGCGTCGCGGAAAAAAGTATTCTCCAAGCGCTGGAAGTACCAGCAGCGACTCCTAAACGCCTTTTGGAAGCGATTTCAGGGAAAATACCTTGGGTATCTGCGAACGGCACACAGGCGAGCCGACGCGAAGGTCTTCTCGAGAACACATCAAATACTTTGCCTTCTCGAGAACACGTCAAACAACCGAGCATTGTGGCCGCTGTGTCGAGTGATAGCACTACCTGAAAACACATCATCCGCCCAACCGCGCTCCTGCACGACCTAGACCTCCAAGAGTCAAATCCTGAGTCGCCCAATAAAGAAACTGTATCCACTGCTGAAAGCGGAAGAAGCCTCGCAAGAAGAGAACTCCCAGATCCTGAAAACACAGACAACTGAGAAACTCTGCAAAAATCTTTCATCCGATCAGCTGAACTGGACAAAAAGAACAACAGAGATGGAAAATCGAGTAAATCCATTTCCCGATTAGGGAATTGTACAAAGTAGCATCTTCAGAGGGCGTCGCCGCGCGGCGCGGAGCCGAGAGGATGCAAAGCAGCCCGAACACGATCCGCCAAAGGCGGTAGGGCGGCCTCCCGCGCTTGGGGGACCCGGCCAAACCGGCCAATTCCCGATCTTCTTCTCGTCGTTCTCGGTCTCCTGCCTCGGCGGGGTGTCCACCTCAAAGGTGACACAGCGAGGGTCACGGCGGCGGCGCGAGATCATTCGAAGATATGTACAGCAAATATTGGTCGATCATCACCGGGACGGGCACGATGTAACGAAGCCGGCCCGCCGGCTTCGTTACTTCGTACGCCGCGACATACGACCCGGAGAGTCGACTCTTCACGGCGAGGAAATCCGGTAGCCAGGAAAGTTGAATATTCCCGATAGGGAGTGCGTTCAGCCTCCGTTCGAGATTCTCAAGCTAGCCGGGCATTTTCACGGACATCCTGGGTCGCTTGGAGATTGAGCCAATGTTCGAGTTGGCTTGGGTCACGTTGATACAAGCCCAGCAGTGAGTCTTGATAGGCCACACGTCGGCGAAGGCGACTCATTGGAAACGTCGGGATGAAGAAGAACTGACGAGCGACAGAGCTGATGAGCGGAAGAGCTGACGAAATGCTGAGCGAAACGTCTCCAAAGAGAATTGAAAACTCAGAGACGAAACATCGCCGGGAGCGGGACATCTCAGAGTTTGGGGAAGGGAGACCAGAAGTTGGGTCTCGGAGAAAAAAAATCTAATCCAGAACGCGCGCGGAAGCTCCAGAAATTCGAGAAACTCTCAGGCGGCGTTGCGATGTCTGAATTCCGTACCCGGAATCCCGGGGGGGGGGGGATGTGGCGTACGGCCCATGGGGATCGCTAGAACTTCGCATATAAATACATCAACGTACACCCCAACATACACTCTTGACTAGTAGGCAAGATCGGTTGACTTCCAGGGGTAACTTATTTATTCTAGCAATACTCATTCGATTGTATCATGATTAATTTAGAGATTCTCAAGCGGTCGGCGTCTCAAGCAGAGCGCCGCACCCTCCAGGCATAATTTACGATTCAATCAATAAATCGGCAGCGGCACTAAGGCACTTGGAGATTGTCGGCCGAGCGCGGCGCGACGATGACGTCAGCGCGGCTTCCCCGACTGACGTTCTCTTCCTCTCCAGACAGCAGCTGACCGAGCTGTCACCATCTTGTCCAAGGTCCAACAAGCGCTTTGGTCCAAACCCCCATCGATCTCGATCCGGTCTGACCGGCGCCGACTCCGATAGAGTCAGAACCACCAGATCGTACGACAACTCGACATAAGCCGTCATCGTAGCCGTCGGCCGGACAATCTCCACAGTGCGCCAACCGCTCTACCGAAGAGTACGGAGACGGACGTGTATTCAATCTCTTCCACACAATGGCGTAGCAAGGGGAGCGATCGCTGCCCCCATGATTTTTTCGTCCCATGTTAATTCCCTATACCGCGGTGTCCAGAGTATGAAATCGCCCCCCCCCCATGACATAGAGCCCCCCCCCCCCCCCCCATAACATAGGGCATTTTGCTTGGCGGATCGCGTCTGTGATAAATGAGCAACAATCTTATACCAATCCTTTCATGTTAAATGAAAGTGTTTCTCCCATCAAAAAAGAACCCATCCAGGATCAATTTGACTCGTTGGAAATCAACCGATGTCGCCCGAGTGAAACTCTCGTATGTGAAATCACACCTCGATTCTTCAAATGAAGAGACTCATAATTTTATTCCAGGCTCCGTGAATGCTCGATAACTTAACAGAATCTCTCCTGCTCAATGGAGATATGTAGGAGAATTGAGACTCATTCATGGCCTAGGCGAGTGAATTCGACTAAAAAAGAGCCCATTCCAAGTCCTTCATGGAGCCATACCGCTATCTTTCAGGCCTAGCAAAGGTTCGGTACGCGATGTATGACCGCCATATATATGAAACTAGCCGGCCTTCGGCCGACTACGCTGCCCGGCCTCCGGCCGACCGTTTTGGGTTTCCTGCGCTGCCAGTGGACTCTTCTCTGCGAGGGACAAAGAAGAGGTCGGATGGAAATTTCGTGACAATGATATTGTAGGATTTGGGGATCATACAACGGATTACGTGACTTACGATAGACGGTTTTTCGTTCAAATCGTCACTCTGAGTTACCGTATTTCCGATGTCCGGATGTAAATTTGCGAGTGAAGTGCTAGCTCGTCTGACCGACCCTGGCTTCATCCCCAATAGTATGATCAGACCTTCTCCAGAATCGCCTCTAGAGGTTCCAAGAAGTATGATAAGAGAGGCCCCGAAACCCCCTAGACTGTGAGAAGTCTTTACTGACCGACCCTGAAATTCCTCCCCTGTTCTTCGATGGACTCCGGAAACATGGTGAGACCGGCCCCGATATCACCTTTCTGGACTCTGAAAACTATGATCAGAGCGGCACCATTGTCGCCTTCGAGGATTCCAAAAAGTATGATCTGACCAACTCCGGAATCCCGCCACAGGTTTGGAAAAGTATGCTCAGACCCGGAATCACCTATATGGGTTCCAAGAAGGATCATCAGAAAGGCTCACAATCTTCCGATGGACTCAAAAAGTATAATCTGTCTGACCCCGAAACAGCTTCATGGATCCCCGAAAGTATGGTTAGATCGACCCCGGACACTTCTCCATAGGTTCCAGAAATCATGATCAGAGCGACCACGGGATTCCCCCCTAGACTCGAAATAGGATGGTCTGACTTGGCTCGAAATACCCCCGTAGACTCCCAATAGTATGGTCTGACCGACCCCGAACCGCCTCAGTGGGTTCCGAAAAATATGATCAGACCAATCTCCGGATCACCTCCGTGGGCTCGAGAAACTGTGATAAGACCGGCCCGGAGTCGCCTCCGAGGGTTATATGAAGTTCGATCGGGCTCGCCCTGGAATAACCCCCATGGGCTTGAAAAAGTTTCATCGGAGCGACTCCGGAATCGTCCCTCAGGTCTCAAAAAGTATGATCATGAAGGCCCCGGAACCGGCTCATCGACTCAAAAAAGTATGATATGACCGACCTCGAAATCTCCGCCCTGTAAACCCATGGAATCCAAAGATATGGTGAACCCGACCCCGAAATCACCTTCACGTACACTGGAAACCATGATCCGACCGACCTCGGAATCACCCCCAAAAGTTTGGAAAAGTATGGATCAGACCTGAATCACTCCTATAGGTATCAAAAAATATGATCAGAGAGGCCCAGAGACTCTCTCCCCATGGACTCAAAAAAGTCTCATCTGGCCGACGCCGAAAAAGTCCCATGATTACCGAAAGTATGATCGAACCCACCCCAAAATCGCCTCCATAAGTTTGGAAAAGTATGATCGGAGCTCACCCCGGAATCATTTCCATAGGTTCCTAAGAGAATGATCAAACAGGCCTGGAGATTCTCTCCCCGTGGACTCAAAAAAGCATTATCTGACCGACCCCGAAGAACCCCCATGATTCCCCAGAAAGTGTAAAGTGTAATCAGACCCACCCCGGAATCGGGTCCGCAGGTTCCAAAAGTATGATTATGAAGTACCCAGGATCGCCAAATGGTCTCAAAAGAATATGACCGACCTCGAAATACCCGCTCTGTACTTCCATAGACTTCTTGAAGTATGGTCAGACCGACCTGGAATCATCTCCATGAGCCCACAGAGTATGATCCGGCCGCCCTTGAAACGCCTCCATCGGTTCCAGGATGTGTTATCGGTCTGACCCCGGAATCGCCCCATAGGCTCCCGAAAGCATGATCAGACCGACCCCGAGATCGCCCTATACGCTCGATAGAGTATGGCCTGGTGTCCTGGGCTTATGTCCTTCCCAGGATCCTCTTTTACAACGTGGAAGAGGAACTGATCAATCGCCTAGGCGATCATCGGGCGCAAACACACGAATAAGTGGGCAAACGATTGAAAAACATCCATCACTTTCATGAAAGGCGCGCCGGAAAACTTGGAAGGGACCTTTGGGGTCCGGTCTGCATAGCCTATGTCCTTCCCAGGTGGCTCCCCAACAACGTGGAAAAAGCATTTCCCCCATAGGTATCACCGCGAGAGAGTCTGTAGAGGACAAACAAACAAACAAACAAACAAACAAACAAACAAACATACAAACATACCCTGGATTTTTATATATATAGATGAGAAACGCAACTCCGGACCATAGGGAGGCCGGACTACAGGGTGACGATCCGATGCTCCGGCCGGGAGATACGCTGCCCCAGTCCTCGGGCCCAAGGTCTCGATGCCCGAGGCTGGGAAAGCGGGTCGGGAACCTTCGAAAACAGCCCTTGCTCATGACTTCACTGTAATACGTTGATCAACATGCTGCGTGACAACTCAACTACGCTTGGAATATATCGGCTGTAGATTGCGATTATTCGCGGTTTTTAACCGCGGTTATCATCTAGCGATTATCGATTATTCGATAACCGCGGTTTTTCAGATTTGCGGTTATTTGCCATGCCTACTTGCCCCCGGTTGAGAATCACTGCACTAGACGTACATAGATGGGCTGTCCGGGGCTGCAGCCGATTCCCCCAACATGGTCGTAGTCGTTTGCTCTTTCTTTTTCTTCAGGCACACCATGTGCTGGTGGCTGCCATTTCATGTTTTGCACATGCATGATCTCTTTTCAGGCATTTCGCACACGCTGATCCGTTCTGAACGCACTCGGAACGTTCTTCATCCGACATAGTCTTTCAACATTTCGAGGAATCGTGATTGTTGTGATCGTGTGGCAAGAGTGAATGTCTTTCCCCATTGATTCCCTAGGAACGAGGAATTCTCTCTAGCTTTCCCAAAACTCGAAGAACTTTTCTCGGGGCGATGGCTGATTTGAGACTTACCATACCCGAAGGTGGATATCTCCATCAATCTAATCGCGGTCTCCCTAATCTCTTTTCTTCGTCGCAAAGAGGAATGCTTCGAACTGATCATGAGGTGGATCTGACGTAGAAAATTCGTGTCCTCTCAAGAAGGATTCTCTAACGCTACTCGGGGGGCTCTCTAGAATTCAGGGGAGCAGGCCCACGGCTGTCCGATTAGAGCTACATATCTACTGAAGTTCTCAGAGCCTTAATGTTCTGCGAGATCGTCCGTCTCAAGGAGTGTCACTTATCTGCGTTTTTGAAGTTCCTCAGTCCACAGGTCTTAATTATTTTCACCCCATGCGCGCTGCGCGGCGAAGACGCTTCCGAATTCTTGCTTGATGATGGCTAGGGCGGTTTCGTACAACACAAACCCTCACTCAGGGTCACATGAGAGATTGCTTTGAGAGCATCGCTGGTGAGGGCTCTTCAGCTTCTTGAATTTCTCGGTGAGCGCCCGCTCACGAGAGCTTCGTCCTCTCCGAACCAATCGCGGATTTTTTTCGAGTCGCCTGAGAACTATGCTCTTGTTCCACCATAACTTGACGCGTCTCAACCGGGGCTGAGAATGTAGGATCGCCCGCACCTTTGCTTGTAGAGTTTTCCGCCGGCTTGACTGGGAAGCTCTGCGCCGACTCTCTAGTTTGAGCGTTGGTGATAGTGATAGACCCCTGTCACCCTTCTTCAGTGCTCTCAGCTCCCCGAAGGCTCGACCAATGTTCATCTTGTATTCGAGACATCTGCCGTACCATCTGTCCCATTCTTTATGTTCTTCGTCGGACGCTGGTAGAGCTAGAACAGCGGTGACCAAAGGGGGCCATGCAATCATGACTCCCAAACCAATCACCGCGGACCCACAATACTTGTAGTGTATGAGTTCACCCCTTCCCCGCGAAAACGCGTACTTCTTCTCGATGAAACACGGTCAGACACGTTCCACTTCGGATACGGAGCGTCGAAAACAATACTCTGGATGCAGGCGCGTATACAGAATTTTCTGTCGGGAGGGGGCCAAGCCCCTTCATGTGGCAAAAGAGCAATGATGATGATGATCTCAGTCACGGGGGTCTATGGGACAGGCATGGCTGTCGGCGGGGGCCATGGCCCCCTTCTCCCCCCCCCCTGGCTACGCTACTGTCTGGATGCGCCATACTGGACGTCACGCAGTCTTCGCCGACCTCAGGAAGTTTCAGACCCTCGGTCGGAGTTTTGGAACAATATATACCACAAAGTTTCCAACTCCTTCTTCATGGCAGGATCCTCACTGGGAATCGCGGGTCTGTTGACGGGAAAAACCCGAACCCGCTTCAGTCTCGCACCTTCGGACGGACCACAACGAAGACAGCGGAACTCTTCACCTTCTATGAGTCTCTTCTCGGAACAACGTCGATGGGTTCGCAAACCACACGAGCCACAAATGTAAGGTTTACAATTCCCTGTGTGGGACTCCGGTGGGGCCTGGAGAATTTTCGGTGTGGTCTGGCGCCCCGCGACGGTATCATACTATCGAACCCGACCTGATCCATCAGGAGCTTGCCTTGCTGGACGCAGTCATGTTCGATTCTGCGTCGATAACGAAGCCCGCTTCTCCTTTCGCGATGAAATTTCGTCGCGGGGAGAGCTGAACGGACGATACAGAACGGCTTCATAAAGTTCCTGAAGCTGAGTCGGAGCAACGTCTGCGCTGAGAGCTTCCGGCACTCCGACCGCCCCAAGGAGTGTAAGGTTACCAGAGGCGCGGTAATCTCTGATCACACGGCATCACTTTTCAACGATTTGAATGAGAGATTCCGAGAGCCTCGGAACTTCAAGTGCCCCCCTTGAATCGATCAGCCATTTTTGACTGACTTCCAGATAGGAATTCCCGAACTGCACTTCAATAAGTCCATGTAAACCATCCTCGAGGCGAAGGGCTGTTTTAATTGTCTAACTGAGGCTATGAAGAGCGCGTATCCCAAGAGCAGTTCTCGAGCGGCCGAGGTCGTAAGGCACGTTCCACGTAGAGTGTGCATGTAGTGCGGTGATTAACTTGATAGGCGAAAAGAAGAACAATCTGGAGATAACCGAAAAAGGGGATTTGCGTCGAAAGTTGATGAAATTGGAGCTTCGAATTAAGTCACTTCGCAACATGCAAGGAACACGTTTTCCTAGTTGATTAAAGACGGAACGAACTCAGATTCCGCTCCCGAATCATCGGCGTGAAACACGCTCTTTCATCGAACGACACATCTCAAAATCATCAAGTATCTCGCAATTGTCAGTATGACTATTACAATTATAATATAACTGAAAAGTGCGATAACTCGTTGCTGTTTCTTCATGTGACCCGTTCCCATTGTATCTCAGACGGTGGGGCCTGGAAAACTTGGGACTCGGAAAGTGGGTCTTGGGAGGTTTACCTGTGAGAAACACTCACCTAGGCGTTCGTGTGTCAGACCATGCTCCCCGGCCCCGCTGCCAGGCAGTTCTTCCTCATTCCCTTCTTCGAAATCCATACCAATGCGGTCGTTGGATTCCTTATCGGACAGCGAAATTCAATCGGGGTCCAGGTGTTCGTCTGTATCATCCCGACTCGCATGAGCGAATACTTCTCCCTAGAGGATTTTGGCGAGCTCGACAGCGTCATCAGCAGCACCATAAGTTACAGCTCCAGGGCTGGTCTCCGAACCTTGTGCCACATTCGGCCGCAAACGCTTCCAGCTGACTCTCACTGTGTCTCCTTGCATTCCTTGGACGGCATTTTCGATAATTTTCAGGTAAGTCGCGATGTTGAACTGCCTCCAATACCCCTGGACTGTCATGTTGTCCTCTTCATCCGAAGGGTCGACAAGATTTGCCATGAGGCTGCGCACATGAAGCCCTTCGAATGCACGAATGACGCCTTGATCCATGGGTCGGATTAACGATGTGGTGTTCGGAGGCAGAAATTCCACTCTCACTTCTTTGGGATTCCAATCTTGGGGATGGCCCACGGTATTGTCCATGAAGAGGAGAACCCTGAACTGCAAGCCTTCCTTCCCGAGATAGGTCCTGACCTGCGGAATGGAGCTTTATTCGATCCGCTCTGAGCACAGCTGTTCAGTGACCCGGCTTTTCTTCTGATACATCCAATGTACGTGTAGACAGTTTTTGTTCTCATTATTCAACGCTCGCGGGGCGAGAAGGGCGGCGGGCGGGAGGTTTAGCGCTCTCGACGCCACGGCCGACGTCGACGCCGCTGCTGACTGAGGGGGCAGTGCGCATGATGCTGCAGCTGCTGCGTACGCGGCGGCAAGCCATGATTGCTGCAGCGGCTCTTCGGCTCCAAATCATGAGAAGATGAGACTGAGAAGAAATCGGAGACAATTTCCGCATGAACGATGTGAAAAGTAAGGAGTCTGGAGAATTACGCTGAACGTAGCTTCGCTTTCTTGTAGTGCTTGAGGGTGAACAACATTTCTGGTCATGTTTCCTGGTGCGTAGATGTGAAGGTCGGAGGATTTGACGACCCGGGAATACGCTACACATGACTGAACATGATAGAAGCATGATTCTCCAGATTGAGACCGGGGGGTAGGTCCATTGAAAAAGTCCGGCGAAAAGATTCAGAGAAACATTCTTCTCAGGTCATCCACTCCTTAGAAAAATTGGAGGTCCGATTGAGGCATCGCGTAGCGATGCAAAACAGCTCTCCAACGAGGTACGGCTTTCGATCGAAACATTTCTCACAGAAGAAAGTTATTCCGAAACTTGAAGACTTGATTATATTTTTTCAAAGGTATACCCCGGGTACTTTTCGCCTCCAACAATTCTGCCTGGAGTTCTTCATTTGCTTCTTTTCGGGCGTTGAGAAATTTCTGTCGTCATCTCTTGCATACTCTCGCAAGCTTCCATGCCGTGCAGGGGACGCTGGTCTCTGTTTCCAGCGCTACTATGTACTACAGTGGTGCTCCATTCAACAAACGGCTCGTTTAACGAACAACCCGACCAACGAACTTCTTCGAATCACTCATCTGCTCCGTTCAGCGAACCGAAGGCTCGTTGAACGAACCTTTCGGAAGTAGCTTCGAGTGGGACTTCTAGAATATTTCTTCATCCCAAGGATCGCGATCGAAGTAATATAGACAAGCGACGCGATAGGCAACAAGATTCGGTGATTTTTGTCCTTTGTCGATCAATGCTTCTTGGCGCTCCGTTCAACGAACTGTCCCGTAAAACGAACCGATACATGGAGCATTGAACGGAGCTCAGCTGTACAGGTGCGAGCGGCACGCAAGTGGCACCGGATTTCACTTGTGCCATCGTATTTTTTGATCAATTTTTCTCGCACGGACGACGAAGCTTACCCTCTCACTTTTTGCACAGTTTCCACCGCATCGCTAGCACGGAAACCGTTTTTTCCCCGAAAAATTTGAAGTTGGTAGTGCATAAAGCACTACTGGAAGAGGATGACGCGGAAACGCTATATGGAAGTATATATCAGTACTGGAAACAGGTATGTCCTCCGCATCCATAACTGATTTCCTTTTACGAGCTTTGTACGTCTCGGTCGGACTCATAGTCGGGATCATTACTCGTCCTCGAAGCCCAACGCATTTCGACGTCGTTCAATATCTTGAGTCCGACCTTTGATATAAGCTGAGCTTGATCGTATTCGCGGGTTGGTTTCATGAATCTTTATGAGTTCCCGCTGCAGACTACTCATCCATCGATCGGCATTATCCACATAATCGACAATATGAGCTGCATAAATTCGAGTATTATTTGTAAATCCATGTTGGAATTGAGTACATTCGTTATGCACGGAGCAAATGTATTGACGAAAATTTGTGCCATGTTTCTCTTGAAGATAACAGTCGGACGTTTCAAAGTTGATCTGATCGAGTCCGAGTGAGACTTTTGATCACAATTGATATCTTGTAGGAAGACCTCTATCGAATCGTAGATTTTCGTGCCTAACATGATATGAGCACCTTATACGTCTGCTTCGGGCACCTTACGCCTATAATCCTTCTTACTCAAAGGTAGAAGCACACGGGTTTCATCCATTGGCCAATAGGGAATATTGAACCGACATCGTTTCTCCCCTCTAATTGTGCAGGTGGAGGTGTGTGCATGGGTCTGATTTTTAATCACCCCGGGATTCCTGAGATCGTTCTCGTCTGCACTGCAAAATCAGTCAGCATCTGAAGAGTATGCGGCATGTATTCCGATGAATTTTCTTCCGGAGCATTGTCGAGCCAGAGTAGAATGTGGGCATGTGGGCTGCCCCTGTGTTGCCACTCTATACGAAGGAAGTAGTCGACAACCCGGTAACGGCCGAACGGGTTGCACGATTTTCTCGAACCCAGTATGTTCATCACCACCCGAACCAATTTGTTGAAGTAATTGGCACAAACAACAAGATCCTCACTGACGAGATACGCCCGCTTGTAAGCATCCAGTTTCTCAAGAATCTTCTCTTCTTCGATATCAACTCCTAGGGACTTGCATCCATCAGATGACCTATACAGTATACGCAACAACTGTGGCCGCTGCATTTCATTCGCTGACAAGGTCATGAAGGCAGTAGGTTTACTGAGCTGCCGCATCATTACAAATCGATATTTTTTCCGTCCGTACCAATACTGAACTGGGATAGGGGAGGATTGCAGGAAGGCTTGATTCGTATCGATAAAAGTTTCCACAAACTGACGTTCTTCTATCATGCTCCGAGTGATGTGCTCAGTTGTGCGTCGGCATCGAAACATGTTCTTCATTCCATCACGAACTCGGGAACGAAGAATTTTCATCGCCATATAAAAACATGCTGTGGTGTAGCACCCCGACGATCACATTGTCGGATTTCTGACGTACACATACTGTAAGGAATAGCGCATCACCACTGGTTCCATTGGTCCCAATACCCCGCGCTCGTCCCAGAAAAGAATGTCCGGTTTTTTCAATGATAACAAAAGCGCTAAAAACGTCAGCTGTACCAAATATTTATTAACAAAAGTAGTCGCCCTCGGAAGCTACACATGTTGACCATCTTTCAACCAGAGCAGAGATTCCTTTGTCGAAAAAATTCTCATCCTGCCGATCGAAGAATGACGAGACTTCGCTTTTCAGGCGGTCTTCCGAGTCGAATTGTTTGCCTTTGAGGTAATTTTGTAAATTGAGGAATAGGTGGTAGTCGGATGGTGCTAGGTCGGGAGAATACGGCGGGTGCGGAAGAACCTCCCAATTCAACCGTTGGATGGTCTCCCGGGTCGCACGGGCGATGTGGGGCCTTGCGTTGTCATGTTGGAGAATTACGCCCCACCTGTTGACCAGGCTGGGTTGCTTCTGCAGCAACGCACTTTGCACCCGCTCTAGCTGAGCTGAGTAGACATCCGCGGTGACCGATTCGCCAGGATTCAGGAACTCATGATGCACGATTCTTTTGCAATTCCACCACACGCACAGTAGGAGCTTTTTTCTGTTGGTTTTCTGCTTGGGTCGCGCGGGCGTGGCAGTTCCTTTGGGTACCCAGTAGTGTGGTCGAGTTTCGTTGTCGAATTCAACCCACTTCTCATCGCCGGTGACGATTCGGTTCAAAAAACTGCAGGCAGATTGACGTTGGAGCAGCGACAGGCATATGGTCAATCGAAGGTTCCTCTGCCCTAACGTCAAATCGTGCGGAACCCACTTTCCAAGCTTCCAGACGCGGCCCATCTTGTGCAGGTGCGTTCTGATGGTTTCCTCACTCACTCCTAGCCTCTCCGACAGCTTCACTGTGCTCAGAGCGGGATTTTCTTCCAACTCAGAGATTATCAGAGCGTCATCAATCTCCACGGGTCTCCCTTCGATAGGAGCATCTTCGAGGCTGGAGTCTCCGGTACGAAATTTTCGGAACCATCTTTCGACCGTCTTGATGCACACACAGGATGGCCCGAAAGCCGTGCACAACTCGGCAACTGTATGCGCAGCGGTATCACCGAGTTTGAACTTGAATAGGAAAATTACTCGAAAGTCCTTTCGGCATAGCTCCATTTCAACACCTCAGATCGAAAATTTTTTGACGAGAGACCCAATCGGCGGTTGGCGCGTTAGACTCAGGGAAGACCGAATAACAACAATCAGCAAAGGTAGCGGCGAGCAGACCGCTCCTCTCTTTTCCCGAGCGCGCCAAAGTTTGAATGACGAGAAACCGGACATTCTTTATTCGGACCCCTAATACATACCTGGGAACGACCATTCCTCGGCGTATTTGCAGGCGCGTAACTAGACGGAGTGGCGCCCGGGGCGGATCCTGAAATTGGCGCACCCCCTAAAACGTCTTACCGACAAAAATTTGAACAGCTGACCCTATCAGATTATTGGGTACTTTTTTCTCTTTGAGACACAAGCATCATTTTCAGAGCCGAACCCATCGAGCCGTAAGGGTTGCAAACTCGTTAATAGCATCTTCCATATCAATACCGTTCAATAGTTCATTCTCGATTGAAAAGATCGCAGGGTTCGACGAGCGCATCTGGCTCATAGTTGACCGCAACTACGATTTGATGATACGGAGGCGAACGACAATGTTTGCGACCCGAATATCGAGAGTGTAGTCGTGGCGCCCGGGGCGGTATCCTCCCTGCCCGACAAACTCGGAAATAATCACTGCATAATTTGAACTCATCGGTATTCTCTCCCGGGGAATAGCCCCTTATAAAAAAACTCGCTATCGGGATCGTCACTGCCTTCAGATCTCGGACGAACCATAAATAATCGATCACAAATGTTACAGACATGTCCAAACTTATTCTTCTCAAGATTCTCCTGAAAATATTTCGAGGCCCTCTGCCTAACCTCTGCGGGTTCGTACAGTCGAACCGGTACTTCAACATTTTCATCATTGTTTCTCAATCCTCCCGGTTCACCATGACTCACTCTACCTCCCCAGTCGGTGGTCACAACCACCCTCCACTGCCTCACCCGTCCGTCCGCTCTACTTTAATCGCCTGGCGATTCTTTTCCTCTTTGCGCTTCGGGTCGATCGCCCGATGTCACTCCGTTTTCCTGCCATAATAGGTTTTTACGTTCACCAACTGGTTGAGTTTCTGTCACTCAGGGTACCCCTGAATGGAACTTCGTTATTGTGAATGGAAAAATGTTTTCCTTCAAACCCCCGATCGATAACGACGTTACCAATCTCTCACAATCAGTCCTATCCCGTAGGACCCCGAGAATTCATAGAAGGCCCGGGACACTAACTTCAGTATTCCGCAGAAACCTTCGTCCTTCCTTCCCCTACCTCTATCACCGATTTCAACCTCCCCGGTCCGGAGAGTCCGGTCCCGGACCGAACCGGAGATCCGTACCCCCATCTCGTACTCTCGTTTCTAAAGGCCGTCAACGTGATGTGAGATGATGGAAATTCTAAACAAAGGTGAAACGTTGGATGAGGTGTGTAATAATTAGAGCCCGTACCTTCATGCAAAATGCATAAATTGCATAAAATGCATATTTTTATGCAAAATGCATAAAACGAGGGTCGATGCATAAGTTTGCACATTTCCTGAGTTTGGGTCAATCGCACGTCAACTTCTCGAGAGCAGTGTCGGAGAGGAGGTCCTGTTTACCAATATATTCCGCAACACCACGTTCGAAATCGAGTCGTGAAAGTTCGAGCCGAGAGGATCTTTAGTTCGTGCTTTTTTTGACGATCTGAGTGCTGACTTACTGTACAAGAACGCTCTATACGATCGAGGTCGGAAGGTCGTCTGCCTTCCGAACATGCCGAAAATCGCGAAGTCAGTCCAGTCAAGACTGGAAGCGTACGTCAAACAGTTTGGAGATGAACTCCTGTCCACTGATGGTCGAGTTCTTTTGTGCAAAGTTTGCGAGAGCCAGATCATCGCTGACAGGAGGTCTCAAGTTTCCCAGCATATGAACGGAATGAAGCACAAAACGAAGGTGGAAAAGAGGCAGCAGTCGGGATCGTCCTCCGTCGTTCAGATTGCAACCTTCCTCGAGGCCACGGGGAAACAGTCGCAACTGAGTCTTGATATTTGTGACGTTTTCATCTCGACTGATACGCCGTTGTGGAAACTGGAGCATCCGAAATGGAAGGGCTTCATTGAGAAGTACAGTGGACAACCAGCTCCTTCATCCGTAACCCTCAGACTCAAATACGTCAAAAGAATTTACGAAAAAACGGTAGATTTCATCAGAAGCTCGGTGTCAGGAAAAGCAATTTGGGTTTCCATCGATGAAACCACAGACGTGACGGGTCGCTCTATAGCTCATACAGTCGTTGGCACACTGGAAGAGGCGGAAAGCCGTTGTTTTCTGCTGAATGCGGAAAATCTTGAAAACACGAATAGCACCACCATCGCACAAGCTTTCATGAATTCTCTCGCGATACTTTGGCCGCATGGGTTGGAACATGAGAAAGTCCTTGTTTTCGTGTCGGATGGTGCGGCCTACATGACAAAAGCCGGGAAGGCCCTCAAGGTGATATTTCCCAAAATGCTTCACCTAACTTGTGCGGCTCACGCGTTGCACCGCATCGCCGAGGAATGTAGACTGTTATTCCCAGAGGTTGACAGGCTGATCGCCAGCGGAAAGAAAATCTTCGTGAAGTCATCCGCTAGAAAAACGATATTCAAAGAGACGGTCTCTGGAATCCCCCTCCCTCCTGAGCCAGTGCTCACCAGGTGGGGGACTTGGGTTACCGCTGCTATATATTATGCCGAAAACTTTGATGCATTCTCAACAGTTCTGAACCGGTTGGATGCAAATGACGCAGCTTCGATAGGCGTAGCACAGCAGTTGGTGAAGCAGCAACATCTTAGGAATGAACTGGCTTTCGTTGCCGCTCATTTTCGCCGTATACCTGCAGTGATCGAGAAGCTAGAGACGAGGAACATCCCTCTGACTGAGAGCATCGAGATTTTCGAAAAAACGTTAGCCGATCTGAGTAAGATACCAGGCGTTCACTCAACGCGCTTGAAGAAGAAGTGTGAGAGTGTAGTCTCCCGAAATCCGGACTATCAACGTCTGAGGAGTGTAGCCAACATCCTCAGCGGGGATTCTTCCTCAACGGCGGGCAGGTCGCTTAGCTCTGCGGAAGTAGCTTCTCTCAAGTTCGCTCCGATCACGTCGGTTGATGTGGAGCGAACATTTTCGATTCTCAAAAATACTTTAAGTGACCGTAGGCAGAGTTTTTCTTTCGAAAACCTAAGAATGGTGCTTGTCATCCATTGCAACCAGTGAATGTTACCTTCGTGTCGGTCTTAAAATAAATGCATATAAGTGCATATTTTCACTGTTTTTCGTGCATAAATGCATGCATATTTCCGAGTTTTTTAGTGCATAAAGGTACGGGCTCTAGTAATAATTCGGGTTGAATGAGATTCAGCTCTAGTTTGACAATACGCTTTATTGTATTCAACTATTCATCGGAAGGTGGATTTGCGATGAGTTTGAGCTCCTCAAACTCCTGTAGAGAACCCTGGCTCGCTCACCAGTCTGTTAAACGTATCCTGTCAAGATCTTCGATCAGAGTATTTTTTTCGATGATGGAGTTGTACGTCGTGCTGAGAGTTCTGCGATTCTGGAATCGTTGGGCTTATGAGTGTTGCAGTACCACCGTCCTTCCGTCAGTTTGCTTCTTCACCGTCCAGCTTGCCTACGTGTGGGCCCCACAGAGTTGATGCGACCATTCCCAGCGTGTCGTCGACGAATGTCACCGTTTGGCGGTGACGTTTCACCGTGTCGTAGCAAACGACGCTCGTTGGTTCATCCGTGTTAAAGACGATCGCCGCAACGTTCACTATTTCTTGGACCGCAACCGATGGAAGGTCCTTGAGTCGGCTTTTTGGGATCTCTATGGGCAGGATGTCGGTAGCGGTCACTTCACGTACGCGGCTCAACTGGGAAACTGGGAGGGGATGAACAAAGTGACTAGTATTGAGTATGAACGATTGTAGTTCCGGGAGGAATTGAGTATCTTCGTGAAGATCAGCTCGTTTCGTGTTGACGGAGGGGAATCCTCGGTCGCGTTCATCACCATACAATGGGTGATTTCGTAGCACGCTCCTAAGGTCATTTGATTGGCTTTTCTGGTTGCCATCTGACCGAGGACGATTAGGGTAACATCCGTCGATCCATCGGACAGGACGACGGTTAGTCTTCGAGGACCGTATTCCCTCGCGCGTACTCCGTCCGTAGACTTAACCCGTTCAACTACGATACGGCACGGACTTGCCGGTTTGGATGTCCTTCAAGGATCGTTGCTTTTGGTTTCTGGATGGTCTCCGGAGCCTCCTGGAGTGAATGATTGGGACAATAGAACCATGGTGTGATGTGATATTGGGCCACAGTAATCAGGAGACGGGCAGTTTCCATGAGGACGTTTTGAGGACAAAGTTTCAGAAAGGAGGCGCTGGACGAGAGTCCGTCGTTTGTGAGAATCGGTTTCATCGGCGACCGAACGGACCCGTCGAACAAGCGCCCTGTGTCATTACGTCCGTGTGCAGCAAGACCAGGGAGAGACTGCTTGCCCGATCTATTCTTGAGAATGCCGAGTCACAGAACCTGCTCACCGAGCGGCAGTTTGCGTACCGCTCAACCGTTGACTGCCTGACCCACTTTCTGTCCGCAATTTCGAGGGATGTCGACTCGAGAGCTGCAATTGACACCGTCAACACGGACTACAAATCCGCATTTGAGACAATGCCCCACAATCTCCTGCTTTCTGTCCTACCTGCGAAGGGGGCCCCACGATTGTTTATCCGATTGCATACCGGTCGGTGATATGAGAAATAGGCCAAAAAGGACTTACATGCCAGGTTCAAAGGTCTCGAGAAAGTTAGATCGATCCAAGTTCCTCCCAGGGTCGTTGGCTCGTTGACTTCGTTTTGCAGTTCTAATCGATGATGTTCCCAGAGGAATTTCTCTAGCAGGTTTCGGTTTTCGACGGTCGTATTGAAATCTCTGACGACAACAAGAGGTGTAACTGAGTCACCAGAGGGATGGAAGTTCCCGTAATCGGCCAGTGTGGACCTGAGTTGGTTCTCCAAGTTCTGATAGTTTATTTTTTGATGTATATAAAATGCTACAAGAATGAATGAGATCGAAGCTTCGAAATTTATCAGCGGCCCTTTTGTTTAATTTGGTTAACGTTTCTCTCACTGATTGTAAGACTAAACCCGGATCAAGACCGAATCCGCTAAACTGATCTAGGTGACTAGGATCTAAGTGACTAAATTGAAATGACAAAACAAGAAGGATAAACAAACGGAAAGTTTATTATAGAATGGAATTTCAACCCCAACTGTGGGCGATTAGCACGCCTTCGGCCCATTCTCGGATGTTGGGCCCATCGGCATGATCCAGGCTCTGGATCTGCCCTCTTTTTTTTTGAACGGATCTTAACCCCTTCGAACAGAAAACGCAGATGGGCATTCCGGAGGGAGTTCAAGCCCCCCGGCTTCGTCGTCATGAGTAGTGCGAACGCCAGGCCCCGTGCGTTATCCCAGAAGCTGCCCGACAGCGCTTCGAGGTTTTTGTCGAAAAGATCCGCGTGAGCGGCGGTCTCCGGGGCGTCTTTCAACCGCCGCGCTGCCGCTCTCAGCTTGATCAAGATGTGAGGCTTAATAAACTCGTCCAACTTTTCTGCCTCTTCGTCTTCCCGCCACATGGCCGTGTTGACGCCGAACTTTGGCGACTTGCCTGCTGAGGGAATCAGGGGCTGGATGACAACTTCAGTGTTCTCGACTGCTGAGGGCATCGGGGGCTGGATTACGACTTCAGTGCCTAGGCCTAGGCTTGTCCTCACGGCCATGGAGACCCCCTGTACGAAAGTGATAGCGATTGATTGATGATCAATTGAGATCACTGTACAACCTAGAAGATCTTGACATGACCTTGAGTACATCAGGAGTGCACCCCGAAGGATCTGAGAAGGACGAAGAACATCCTAACGCAATGGGAAAACAACAACCGATAGTAATGATGTGTGAATGCAGAACGATCCACCCCTGAAATGAAAGGGAGTATATGTGCATTTTCGCCCTTTTGATCAGCGGTGCCTTCGGCCCATCGGCCTCCTCCAGCTCAACCAAGTGCTTCTTTGCAGTGTCGAGTAGGAGATGCATTTCGTGAAATAGATCCGGCAGCGGTCCCTCGAGGTTTCCCCGATCTGCACAGCAGGATCTATCTTCCTCTAGTGAGCATCGCTCCAACAGCTCCCTCCTCGCCCGTTTTCTTCGCTTGTACGTGATCGACCGTCCTCCATCGCCTCTGCTCATGTGAAAATCCGATTTGCAGCTTCCCGCCGGGGGGAGTTGGGTTGATTGCCTCGGGATTTCGTAGCTTTCTCCTTCGGGCATGGACAGCGTCTGTTCGTGGTGCCGGTGCCCGTCTTGGGTCCCGGTTGCCGCTTCACCGATGGCTGCCGCCGGCCTGTTTCTCCTTGATCATCGCCCGCATCGCCGCCATGAGGTTTACCCTCTCTGGAGCATACTCTCCATCTCCTTCAACATGGGGATCCCCCTGGCTCTCCTTTGCCTGGTCTCCCTGTTCCGCCAACGGGGACACTCGTAGTACTGGGAGAAATCGCCAAAACGATCGTTAACCAACTTACAGTGTGTCACTGTTATGCAATTACCCACTGTATCGTGAAACAAGCCACCACAAAATCCCTACCCACCAATCGACTCGAATTGATTCACACAGAAGTAATCCCATTTCCTTTCTCTGTTTTTCGATCGCCACCCTTGAAATCTATTCATTCCTAATTTTCTTACATCAGATGACCCGCATAGAAGAGTTTCCGGGAAGGATATTCCGCCGCTTCTGATTGAGAAGAAATCACTCAAAGACCTCCTTACTCTCCCACCACAAGAAATCGTGAGTATCGCCGCAATCGTCCACAACACGGGAGACCCGACGTTCGTAAAATGCTACGATACGACCAAGAGACCCAGACAAACCGTGGTTGTAGTTGACGACACTCTAAAGTTGGTCACACGGACCCGATAGGGTCACCACGTCGAAAATGGATGGGAAGGAAGGTGAAGCGGTCGCACTACAGAACCTCAGTACCCAGGATTTCCAAGGTCGTCGTAACCTGTCTACGACCTACTCAACCATGATCCACACGTACACTCCAACCGAGGACCCGAACCGTATCCACCTCCAATCATGGTGGTCAACCATGGACCCCCTCCAAGAATTTGAAGACCTACTACTTCCTCCCTCCTCCCCTGTCGACTCCGGATGAACTTATTCCCTGATACTTAGAATAAACGTTCTTCCCCACAGGATTTCTCGTGTTTCTATCATCAATCCCGAATTCCCTTCCATTTCTCATAACCTAACTCCGATATCAGTCCCAACAAGACCTTCCGAACGATTTCTCTCGATCTCGTAAACCAACTCACCGATATCCGTCCCAACAAGACCTTCCGAACGATTTCTCTCAATCTTTATCGCCTCGAAGGATAATTAGTTGTAACCTGTCACGTAACCGACTGTCGTTGCTTCGAAGACCGTGTAGAAACCCTGAGAAGATCACCAGTACACTTCCTGAACCCATCGCTACCAAGTTCCAGGATTACCCAAAGGAATTTGATCAACCACACAAACCCTATTGTATAACAGTTCGATTTTACATGGACATCCTCCATCATATCGGATCATCGTCCAGATCCGGCTGAAATCACGATGGATCCTGAAGATCGTTACTCATCCACCTCCACGTCACCAAATCGTCACAGACTACGCTCGTCTACCCACTTCGTTCACTTTCAACGTCAACAAATCTATACCGAATACCGCTCCCTTCCGAATCCGATGCATTTACCGAACCGATTCGGTCCACTGTCGAGTCCACGAATCTTAGATACCCGACTCTCATTTAACTGAATCACATTTACCGGAATCTCAGATCCCCGGATCTCAGATACCCGAATCTAATTGTAAGATACCCGATCAAGGATCGACTCTTTCTCACCCTCTCTCAATCAACATACCCTATAGACCGAAGCTTCTATCTCACGTTGATCTGGCCCGAGGTTTTACCGCGATTGAAAATAACGAAACTCCTTTCACGGGCGTACTACCTGAGACCGAGAACCTCGACCATCAGGTTGAACGTGAGGGCAACTGACGAGTTTGAAGTGCTCTCCACAAGACAGTACACAATGTTGTGGAATGAAGATCATGTCTTGAAACTCGCTCCTGGACCTACCCAAGATTTTCAATCTCGTCGTAACCTATCGCCACCCGACTCGACCATTATGCCCACATCTCACTGAATCCCCTCTGACTGAATAGTACCTGAAGCCTCCGGTGATGGTCCACCAAAAAAAAAACCCCATAAGTTGAAGGATATTCGAGAAGACCAATCAGTTGCACTCATCGTCGGACGAAACAAGCCTACAGACGACGTTAGAACCCTAAAGTTCGGTCCACCGCATCTCACTACTGTGATCTATAATACATCCCCAGCCTTGAAATCTATTCATTTCTGATTTTCTCCGAAGACAGTCATTTCATTTTCATTTCATTTCATTTCATTTCATTTCATTTCATTTCATTTCATTTCATTTCATTTCATTTCATTTCATTTCATTTCATTTCATTTCATTTCATTTCATTTCATTTCATTTCATTTCATTTCATTTCATTTCATTTCATTTCATTTCATTTCATTTCATTTCATTTCATTTCATTTCATTTCATTTCATTTCATTTCATTTCATTTCATTTCATTTCATTTCATTTCATTTTATTTAACATAACATAACAAGGGGTTTTCCCCGCAAGCAATAAGGCTGCATACCGTGTTGTAGATTTAACAGCTGAGATCTAGTAGTTATTATGTCTAGCCAAGTTTGGCCTTGAAACGTGTGAGGGTGGTACATAAACGAATCTCAAGTGGAAGTTCATTCCAGACGGTGGCAAAGACATCGAGTGGGGCCAATCTGGGAACTCGTAAGGCACCCCAGGGACTCCTACTCTGCAGCGTCTAGCGTCTCTAACAGTGGGGTTGGGGCGCGTGGGGCTGGAGAGGGCTGGGGGAAGTGTAGCATTGGCAGACATGAAGGAAAGTAGAGCGGTACGATAGCGAAATATGTCGTCAACACGACGGATGGAGAGACGACAAAAATCAGACGTCACCGAAGTCCGCGGTCGCTTACTAAGAACGGCACGGAGGCTCGAGTTTTGAGCCTTTTGGATTAGAGATCGCAAGCTAACAGTGGCATTGGGGTACCACACAGAGATGCAGTAAAGTATAGCGCTTTCGACGAGTGCGCGAAAGACACGAAGCAAGACCGAGCGGGGGAAACCCAGCCTTCGTAGCCGATTGAGACGGTATGTATAGGATGCGATCTTTGCCTGTAGACGGAGCACATGCGTTCGACTACCAAGGTCGTGCTCCAAAATCACCCCAAGACACGTCACAGAGCCAACACATTCAAGAGGAACGCCGTCCAGAGTGACCCTACTATCACAGGCTACAAGTCTGGAGCCCCTCCATCGGAACCATAGGAGCTGAGTCTTGCTTGTGTTAAGGGCCAGACGCAACGCACAGAACATTACGAAAATCTGCGAGAGATATTCATTCAGCTGTGCAATGCCGTCCTCTATACAGCGTGGCTCGATGCGGAAGAGAATGGTCGAGTCATCTGCATAAGATAGTCCACAATGTTGTGGAATGGAGATTATGTCCTGGAACTCACTCCTACTGGTTCCCCGGAAAGTCTGCTATTCGACAGATACACCGAGATATTATCGTTCCGAGGTATAACACTACAACCTCCTTCTGTTCAATGAAGAACTTATGTTCCCTACATGATCTCCGAAATGAAAGCTCTCGTTCTCCCCGATGAGAGTTTACTCCCTAAATATCATCCCCAAAGGAGGTTCTCCTCTGAGACCTAAAATGAAAATTCTTCCCTTCACGTTTTCCCATGTTTCTTCCATCAATCCATAATCCAAACAGAATGACCTTCCTTCTCCTAGCACCTTTCTCACCGGTATCGGTCCCACCGGAAGCCAAGCTTTTATGTCCCCCGGTCGTATGTACTACATATATACGACCCTCACCGATTCACTCTCATCATCGCTACCGTACTGCGTTTTCGCGCCACCCTCTTCCAGAAGTGCTTCATGCACTACTAACTTCAATTTTTTTGCAAATTCGAAGCAATATGTTGGCTTGTGTTGGGAATCGTGATTGTCGCGATATCCATTATTGAAAGTATGTATCATTTGGTTCTGCAATTCTCTTATTTTGCGTGGTTGTTGATTTCTTGATTGACTCACCATCACTCAGCTTGGCTTCATTGTGCCGGATCCCCGTCCGCCTGATGCGGCGATGATGACAACAACGACGACCGAGCGATAAACGATCGACTCACAAAGTGTTGTGTCCGGGTCGCAAGTGTCGCGAAACCGATGTTAATTTTTGCTGTCTCGACTGCCGAGCCGATCATGTCTGAGTGTGATGATTATCAGAATTTCGTCGATTTAAAGCTGTTTGATATAAAGCTGTGATTTGTTTGTCGGACGTGATGTTGAGCTCTTCCGGGTGTTGTCAATCGATGAGTTCCCAGCCAGACGATGCATTGTGACTGTTAATAGAGATAACTCGACCTGTCGCGGAGTCGTCTCGAGACAGACTGGCGTTTATTTACCAAGAGTCGAAACCACTGAAACGTCGCAGCGCGCGCCGAGTCCCTAACATGTCCTTCTCTCTCTCGACCTACCAAAACTAGAATTCGTCGAACCATTGAAAGTTGGAACACATCAGGGAATCTTTTTCTTCACTCGCTCAGACGGTCGTCGTAGTCTCTTTCCTACTAGTGAATGTCTGACTCTCTCTCGCTTATGTTTTTTTTTCTGTTCACAAATTATCCACCAGAATTATCGTTGAAACATTGCTATCTCACAAGTCTTTTTTTTCTCTTCGCTTATCTGATAGTCTCAATTAACTATGAGCAAAGAATCAATTTGTACTGCACAAAATTCGGTGTCCACGCGGATGGTGCCTGTCGTAGGAATCTTTTGTTCCTTCCTAACGTGCCTCGCTTAGATGCCGATGCATCTATCTTGTATCGGCGCAACCCATCGGCTTCCACAACTTTCTTTTTACGCCATTCCTTCCGATGCCCGTTCGGCTGTATTCTTACGTTTTCGCCGGGCTTGAGTGGCGGCAGGCTTCTCGCGTCTCGGTTGTAGTATGATTTGGCTTGTTTGCGGCGAGCCCTGATGGAATCCTCAATTAAATCCTCGTATCCGGCGTTTCTGCATTTCTGGACCGTCAACGTACGCTCGACTCAGTGGTGGAAGTTGACCGCTCCAATCTTTTCGGCCCACAGACCAGAGAGCGGTGTGTTTCCACGAGCCAGATAACCACGAGCCAGAAAGCCCATGAGCCAGGAAACCCGTGAGCCAGAAAAACAATGAGCCAGAAAACCAACGAGCCAGAAAGTTTCGAGACTGAGCAACGCTTCTATGCACAGAGTTGAGCGAGCTGGCTCTGAAGCTCAAGTGGGCTGTTGCGGAGAGTCTAAAACTATGAGTTTCACTAACTCTAGCTCGTCGAATAGATACGAATTGAAAATGTGATGCGTACAAATAAGTGCGTTCTCAGTAACAAGTTCTGACGATTCCCTGAAAACTCAGATTTCTGTGGCCGCTAGGGATTAGGCAGAACCCAAGAGCGAAGTTCCGAGGAATGAGGTCATGCCGTTTGTCGTTTGGTTTGATCTCGGCGCCGCGCCGTTTCAACACTGTGCAGGGGTCAGACTGCACCTAGAGAACGAGATTGCTCGCAGGCCAGAGCACAAGGCGCTCCCAGAATTCGTAAAAAAAGTATTTCTATGTGGGCGATCTGTTGGCGGGGTCGGAGGACGTCGAACGTGGGAAAGAGGTGGTGGAGATTTTGGACGATACGTTCAAGATGGGCTGCTTCCAGTTAAAAAATGGTCGACGAATTCGCCGGAGTTGGGAAGCTTCATCCGGGCAAAATACCCGGAAGCAACAGTTACGTTCGACGACGAAAATTTCAAGTTTCTGGATGTACGTTGGAATCAGAGAGCAGATTCGCTGCATATAGACGCGACGAAGACGATCGATTTTTTCGAAACAAGCTCGCCGTCGAAGAGAGCGCTGCTCAGAGGAGCGAGTCAGATATCCGATCCGATCGGATCTTGTCGCACCCATCATGCTGGGATTCAAAAGGCTGCTCCAGAAACATTGGCAAAAATAATAGATTGGGACGCAGCGTCTGTGGATGCCGATCAATACGAATATCGGGAAACCATTCTACGGCTGGCCAACATCAGGCACGTAAATGTCGAGCGAAATATCTGTGGGTCGTGTCTGCATCGAAGCGCCAGCGCGCGAGAATGCATGTGTTCGGCGATGCGAGTCTGCTGGGATATGGCTGCGTCGCCTATGCGACAGACATCAGCAACCCACAGAAGGTAAAAGTGACGTTCGTCATGGTCAAAGGCAGACTCGCACCGCTAAAAGCCGAATGCTCAATTCACAGATTGGAGTTGTTGGGGGCGAATGTGGCAACGAGAATTGCAAAAAAGATTGTCGAGGCAACAAACAAGCCGTTCGAGTCGATGAATTTCTGGTGCGACAATGCATGTGTTTTGGCTTTGATTCGAGATCGACCGGAGTGATGGAAAATTGAATAGGATCGAGGAGATTCAGAGCAACTCGGAAGCGAGACAGTGGAAATACATTAGAACCATAGACAATTCGGCAGATCTCATTTCAAGATTCTCGGCATGCCAGATCTCCCCGGGTTCCGCGTAGCAACCAAACCAGCTTTTCTCACGACGGGAGTAGACGCAGCGGGACCGCTCACGGTGAAGAACGCGATGGGGAAACAAGTCCCAGCATATGCGATGAATTTCGTGTGTCCGGTAGCGAGAGCGGTGAGAATAGAGCTCGTGGAGAACATTCAACGTATGAGTTTCTCATGGCCATGCGCAGGTTCCACAACAGAAACCCTACAGTGAAGGCGTTTTACTCCGACAATGCGGCAGCTTTCAGAAGAGTAGCGAAAGGGGTCAAAGCGATGTTCGACTTATCGAGATCGCCAGAGACTCAAAGTTGCCTAGCGAAACACTCGCTCCCATGGTTCCATTCAACGGAAAGAGCGCCGTGGAGGAACGGATTCACTGAAAAGCTAATAGGAACGATCAAACGGCCGTTGAGGAAAATTCTGGGTCGGAACATCCCGACATTTAGGGAGTTAGAAACCATTCTAACGGACATAGAAAAAATTGTGAACGACAGACCGCTCATGTGTGTCAGCCCGAATCCAGACGAGTTATTACCGTTGCGACCGGCGGACCTGCTGTACGGGAATCAGGTTCAGCCAGCGCTGCCTGACCTGGCGGAGGTAACGAACACGTCGGCACTAGCAGCGCCAATCATCTTATCGGAGCGGTGGAAACACCAACAGAACATCATGAATGCCTTCTGGGCGAAGTACCGGCGGGAATACTTATTGCAGCTGAAATCGAATCTCGCGAGGCTTCCGGTTCAGAGCAGATCGCTACAAGAAGGCGACGTAGTGTTACTAGATGATCCGGCGGCGTCCCGTGCGTATTGGCCAATGGCCCGAGTACACTCAGGATGTCGGGGGGAAGGCAGCCGGGACGGACGCGTTGGGACAGTCATTGTGAGACTGCCAAACGGAAAATTGCTAAGACGACCAACCCAACTACTCTTTAAGATCGACGTGGCACCCGCCATGAACTGAATTGAACGGAAAACAACAAGAGAAGGAACATCGGGGGTGGTAGCGGCAATAGTAGCCCGGCGGAGATCAGGCCAATCGCGAGGCGGGAAAGTGCGCGAGGGCAGCCTGACCGGCGACAACTCTCCGCGCCAGCGGAGAGAAGTCGGTGCTGATCCGGGGTTTCAGTCGCGAGGTAACGATCCAATGCCGCTTCGCGCACCGTGGCGGGTAATCCTTCAAAACCGGGCACGGGAATCCGGTACAGCAGATCCGAGAAACCTCGTGGGGTACAAGCGTAGGCGGCATGCATGCCTTGGCGGCCAATACGTTCGTGAACATGGGGAGTGAAGTCCGACATGAAAATCAAGACAACGGAGCCAGAGATTGGATCACAGTGCGCAACAAGCAAAAGAATGTGAAATACAAGAAACGAAAAGACCATTTATACATTCCAACACGGGGACGCGCCGCCCGAAAACATCGCCAGCGCGATGCGAGGTCGTGATTCGCTGAGACTTTAGAGTACAGAGCCAATCGAACTGCCGAACTCACAAAAAAAAAGAGATCCATAAGGAGGTGTCGGATGTAACAGCAAGCACTTTTCCGAACGTCACGAGAGTAGAAAGATCAAAATGTGTAAGCAAGGCCGAAAGCAAACGGTCAAATATCGAAGTGTATCAAATATCAAAGTGTATCGAATGTGTCGAGAGTGAAGCCATGTCAGCTAGGTCGGCGACAACAGAACCGGCACCCGGTTCGGCGGGAGTGTTGCGAAGCCCGGTTGGAAGCACCCAGAGTTCCAACAGGTTTGGCAGCGAACATTTGTTCGTGTGTCAGATCGCTTCCAGAGGAGTCCACCAGAGGGCGCAGGCACAAGGGAAGAAACGATCTCTAGAATAGAAAGCTAGAAGAGAGCGCCAGTGCGCTACATAGGTATCGGAAGAAGCGTAACAATGTCAAAGACTAGGTAACAGGAAATCGAGAACAAACAATCAATAGAAGAAGTCAGCTCTTCATGGAGTCTCAGCTCGGGCACGAATGTCGTCTGCTTGGCAGCGCCATCCGTGTGGCACGTCACACCTTGCAATCACTTGCAAGTCAACCTTTGATGGGAGCGGACGAGAGCCAGCGCTCTTCCCGTTCTAGTGCAAACCGAAGCTGAGATCCTGGAAGCAGCTGCGGCTGATACAGGGACTACCTTGTTGTCAATCTTTCTAGATAGTTCTGAGATTTAGCAACAGTCCCCCAGAACAACCGAGTCTTCCTTTCCCGACAGTACAGTGCGTAACATAGTATAGATGGATTAGGACAGAACGGCACACTCGAACCGGGAGAAAGAGATGCAAGAGGACTTTAACGAGAGCTATCTCGCATTTAATTAAATTGAAGCTAGATACCGCAAAGGATCGGCCGTCTTGAGGTCTAGATCCAGGTTCCTGCTCCAAAACGAGTCCGTACTTCCGTGAATGACTTGAGAGTCGCGGCATCGTCTAAATGCCATTGCCTGGCGAGAAAGTCACCTGAACAGCTTCCTGGAGGCATACAGGTCGTTTCCTTGCCTGTGGAACAACACGAGTGCGTAATATCGCGACAAACACCTGACAAGGGAATGGCGCGTTCGGGGTCGAGACAAAGCTAGTCGGGTAGTTCCCTATCGACTTTTTAAGAAATCTGTCGTCAAAAGTTGCGAAATACTCGTTGATTTCGAAAGAAGTCGATTTTTCAATTTTAAACCTTCAACATGGGGCCTATGGCTTAAAAATGGAGCCTATGGGAGCCGAATTTTTTTTTCCGAAAAAAACGAAATTTCAGAAAACTGAGAGCAGTTGAGGGACGGGTGGCTGATTGAGGACATCAGGTCTAGAGGTTATTGTTCCGGTATATCGGGTTCCTCTTGCCCTCTCGTTTTTGGAGAAAAATGCCTCGTTTCTTCGAGGTTTTCAACATGGGCGCTCTACGACAGCCACTCGAAGGGCGTCTCCCCGAACCATTTTGACACCAGAATCGTGATCCGGAGGGTCGATTATGGGGGGTAGGCGAAGTTTCGCAAAAATCTGGGACAAAAAAAACGGCATTTTCGTCGAAAAACGTCGAAGGTCAGAGATAGACATCAGCTCCCGTAGTACGGAGTACGGTCCGTACTTTCCGTACTTCCGTACTCTCAGTTCTGATTGTACGGAAGTACGGCAGTACGGATTGTACGGAAGTACGGATTGGTACGGAGCGGTACGGATTGGTACGGGGCGGTACGGATCAGTACGGAAAGCTCGTACACTGCATACGGAGCCACTACGAGAAGATACGGCACGAGACGGAGCCTCTACGAGAAGATACGGCACGATACGGAGCTAGTACAAGTAAATACGGGCCGATATGGAGCTAGTACGAGCAGATACGGACTGATACGGAGTTAGTACGAGTAGATACGGCGCTACTACGAGAGGATACGGAGCCACTACGAGAGGATACGGAGCCACTACGAGAGGATACGGTTTTTATTACTAGCAGTTTTTCGAAAATATTCCGAGTCCGGCCCTGAATCACGGAATAATTTCGAAGAGAGGTCCGGGCCTAAGTGCGTTTTTCGAAATCATCCCGCGTCCAACCCTGGATCACGGAATAATTTCGAAAAACGCATTCAGGCCCGGACCTCTCTTCGAAATTATTCCGTGATTCAGGGCCGGACTCGGAATATTTTCGAAAAACTGCTCGTAATAAAAACCGCTTCTGGGACGACCATTAATAATTACCATTAATAAATAAACCGTTATTCCGTATCTACTCGTAGTAATTCCGTATCTACTCGTAGTAGCTTCGTATCTACTCGTACTGGCTCAGTATCGACTCGTATCCTCTCGTAGTAGCGCCGTATCTACTCGTACTAACTACGTATCGGTCCGTATCTGCTCGTACTGGCTCCATATCGGCCCGTATTCACTCGTACTAGCTCCGTATCGTGCCGTATCTTCTCGTAGAGGCTCCGTCTCGTGCCGTATCTTCTCGTAGTGGCTCCGTATGCAGTGTACGAGCTTTCCGTACTGATCCGTACCGCCCCGTACCAATCCGTACCGCTCCGTACCAATCCGTACTTCCGTACAATCCGTACTGCCGTACTTCCGTACAATCCGTACTGAGAGTACGGAAGTACGGAAGTACGGACCGTACTCCGTACTACGGGAGCTGATGTCTAGTCAGAGAGTACTCGAGAAAACATCCTATTTTCCAACAATCGCCCCCGTTTTGAGGGAACTCTCGGAGGCAAGGATTCGCATTGAATTCAAGTTTGACGGAGGAATGGATGACTCATTTCCGATTGGCGGTTCCGGCATTCGAATTCGAGATTCGATATTCGAGAATGTTCGAAAGGAAATGTGAGATGATCGCGTGTTTGAGTTTCCAAGCGTTCGAACGTGCAGACCACATCTGTGCTGATTTGTGTTGAATCATTGGATCTTCATCTTGGATCCTCGATGTGAGCATGTGCTGTCACGTTGAGGTGTTTGCGGTTCCAAACATGCTTCGTACATTGTGCTGGAAAGGGGAAAACGTCATAAAAAGGGATCTCCGAGGTGATGAAGCTGACTTCGTGTTCTGCCATCTTCCGGTGCGTTTGTGGTTTGTGGAGTGTCTCCCAGTCTCGGTGTCGAGATGGCGTTGACTCCTCAACGAGAAGAAGTTCATGCGATGTTGAGATCACGAGCTGCCGCTCATGATGCCGCTCGTGCCGCCGTTGGTGTTCCCACGTTCCACGAGGAACAGTTTGGAAATCGCAGTCCGGGACTTCTCCGCGGGATTCTGAAGAAGAAAAATCGAGGAAACGCCGATCACATTCCCGAAGGACTGGTGGAAAGTGATCCGGATTCCGTGCGCCGGTGTCGATTTGATTGCCCCGGATCGAACGCCGAAGAAACGCAGGATCCGGCTTTCGACGTTGAACGTGGTGAAGCAATTGATGCTCCCGTCAGGCCAGCTCGGACGCCAGCCAGTTTTCAGCACCCGGGCCGACCAGTCGGACTTGAAGCCCCGACATCCGGAACGGAGCTAGTGGTGACTCCTGCCGTCACGAGACCGTGCTGGAATGACCTTCCTCGCGTTGATGAGACTAATCGGTTCGATAATTTTGTTCGATTCATGAATAGTTTTAGAGTTCACAGGGAGCAACCTGTTTGGTATCGAATCTCCGTCTTGCTTTTAGGATTCGCCCTTGCGATCGGGATTTTGTTGTTAGCAGGAACCGTCTTCCATATCAGCTGTCCAGTTTTCCGAGGGACGAGGCGTCCTCTATTGGAGCCGCCGAACGACTGAGGGAAGCGTTGTTGCCTTTGCTGGACCGAACGCTGCTGAAAGACCTTCCAAGCGACGCGGTAAATTCCCCAATCGACGAGTCTGAGCCGATAACCACCACGAGGACGCCGGCCAATCCTGAGGTGAAGGCTGTCGATGTTTCGAAATTCGAGGCTGTCGACTTCAGTGGCGTAGTGGGGGGGGGGGGGGGGGGTCCGCCTCGGGCGGCGCTCTTGAGGGGCGGCATTCTGCTGATTTGTGCCCTATAGCGGGTCGTTTTTCTGTTGTGGCCCCGCGTCGGAGGCGCTTCCAGGGACGGCATTTTCCGGATTTTCCGAATTTTTCAAGGTCCGCCCCGGGCGGCACTTGGGCACGCTACGCCACTGGTCGATTTCACAAATTTCTTTCTGAGTCATGATCCGCGTGAGCGGGTTTGCGTTGTTTTTCCCGAGATGAAACCGTGAGCGCGGTTTGTTAACGTTGTGCCTCTCGGGAACAAGCCGTTGCTTGTCGGCAATTATGAGTCGAGCCTGTTCGACCGGATTTGCGATCCATCGAAAGTTTTCAAAAATATTCATTCTTAAGAAATAAATTGTTGGATGGTTTGGGTTAATGTGAACGTGTTCTGAGTCAATCTTGTGGGAATTGTTTTTTTTGCTTAGTTTTCTTGGATATCTTGAACAGTTTCTTGGTAGATCTCATCTGGGTGATCTAGTCGGGAGTAGTTCAGTGTCTGTTCGCGGCGTCGCTTGAGGGCTAGGAAGAGGTTGAATGCGACGCTGAGAGAGCTTGTTATTGAGAGGACGACTGTCAGTATTAGGAAAGCGTCGGTTGACTTCGATGGTGGCATCGGAGTGGTGACGTCAGCGGCTGACGTCATCGTCACATGTGTAGTGAACGGCGTGTGTGTCGTGGTTGTTCGAGAGCCATTTTGATGGCGTTCGAAATCGGGCCAGATGGACTGACCATTGGGAATTAGATGCTAGAGAAGCACAGCTGTTGCTGTTGTCCAAGCATTCGCATGGGAAATATGAAGGGTTGATTTCCAAGATGAAACCGTTTACGTTTCGCTGAATGCATTCCAAGTCACAATTTTTGTAGGTGAAGTAGCCTTGCGCAATGGTCGGGAGGGTGAAGGTGAACACGATTCTGAGTATCTTGAACATCTCAGAGTCTCTCGGTTGTTCCGTTCTGGTTCAATTTCTCACGCTGTCGTTTTCACCTGAAGCCTCCTGTTTGGACTTCTCCAAAATCATCCTTGGCGGTTCGCGCGGCGGAGCCAGGCATGGGAAGGGAACGTGGTGAGAACACGACAACAACGACAACAACGACAACAACGACAACAACGACAACAACGACAACAACGACAACAACGACAACAACGACAACAACGACAACAACGACAACAACGACAACAACGACAACAACGACAACAACGACAACAACGACAACAACGACAACAACGACAACAACGACGACAACAACAACGACAACAACAACGACAACAACAACGACAACAACAACGACAACAACGACGACAACAACGACGACAACGACGACAACGACAACATGGACAACAGCTACCGTAGCTGATTTCAGCTATCTGACACTTCAGAATACAAGCAGCTGACATTTCAGATAAACACCCAGAAGCAAGCACATCGTCGAGAGGTTACGTAGAGCCACCATTGCCATGGCCCGAATCACGAACCCCCAGAAACTGTCCCTGGAAACAGCGGCCGAACTGTTCAACATCGAAGTGGCGCCGTGTGCCTCCTACGGAGCGCCGCTCTGGAACGACTTTTCAGTTGCAGACCTACAGAAGCTCGACAAAATCAAACCGGCCTTCTTCGAAAGAGTACATACTAGGCTTGCACGCCTTCACCAAAAAAACGCCTAGTCTGATGAAATATTAGCCAATATTCCGGGTATCTGAAACCCGTCGGTATGATTACGGTCAAGGGGTCGAGGTGATCACGAAGCTAACCCCGGACACTTGCAGTGTCTTGACATATGAACCCTGACACAGATCCGAAGGCTACCCAGCTTCGGATCTGCTTACCACATGTTATAGGTACTTTCCACTGGGTATAAATACCACATGTAATAAACCACTAGCTTTGAGGAGCTAGACGTTTCCTAACCGAAACTCTGTCCGTTTACTTTGTGCCGTGATCTTCCAGCCCACTTTCAGATTGAGACTGTTCTACGACTGGCTAGTGAGCCCAGATTTCCAACATTCGTTATCAAGCACGATCGACTGTGTGAACACTCTCGACTTGATAGTGTGGTGTACAAGTGTGTGACTCTGTGTAGACTTGATTGTGACTATTAAGTGATTGAAGAATAACATTTCGGTGCATCCACAACAAGTACTATGGATCCAGCAGAGAACCCACCCACAGCAGAAGATTCCACTAGCTCCCACGGCTACAGCGATTTAGGCGACCTGCAACCAGGCTCATCGATTATTAGAATTGGTGAGACCAGTGATGCGGTCCTCACGCAGGCTGAGACTGGTGTTGGCGATAATCTCAACCAAGGAGCACGTCACCGAAACCGTAACAACGTGATCCTGAGGTTGGATGGCAACAACTTCAAAGAGTGGGAGGTGCTCATGCCGGCGGCTCTTGATGCGGATCCTTACGCGCTTGATGTCACCGTGGGCAACCTCGTGCCACCCCTTCCAAGTGCACTGAAGACTGCGGATGGAAAGAGGCAGATGGAGAAGTACATCGCAGGCAATCGAGCGGCACGATGTACTCTATTCGCCTCCATTCAGTCAGCACTTGCCGTGTCTTTGTTCTCCCACAATGCCAAGACTGTGGACGCTCCGGAAATGTGGAGGGTCATAACTGGTAGGTTCACATCATCAAATGGTGGACTGAAACAGTTGGCCCTGACCAAACTCATGACCTACAAGTTCCAGCAGAACAAGACAGCTGGAGAGAACCTCTTTCGTTTCACCCAGATTAACGATCAATCTGAGGCGCTCGGCGTACCAATTCCAGATG
This sequence comes from Neoseiulus californicus, assembly GCA_028455905.1. Lineage (NCBI taxonomy): Eukaryota > Metazoa > Arthropoda > Arachnida > Mesostigmata > Phytoseiidae > Neoseiulus > Neoseiulus californicus. The sequence goes on from JAMQGS010000012.1 coordinate 4,126,947, forward strand.
ATCTGAAGATAACATTTCTTCTTGGATCTCTTCCGCCGAATTGGGAGCCATTCAAGCAGGCTTTCACAGCCAGAGAGGATTCTGCCAGATCCTATGCTCACCTCAAACTTGCCATTGAGAGCGAAGCGCTCAGAAGAGGCAAATATGATACCAACGAGGTGACAGCGCTGGTTTCCCGGATGCAGGTGTCGAAAAGAGGTCATGGACGAAGGAGAACTGTACAAAGAAGGACGAACGTCAGCCGGACAGTTACGACAACAACTTGTTATAACTGTGGTCGTCAAGGACACATGAAGGCTCAGTGCACTGCTCCCAGGAAGACCTACAACAGCAAACCACAACGGTCTGGGAACCAGCAGTCCCAGCCTGGCACCAGTGGCACTCAGCAATCATCCTCAACAAGAAGGACAGGAAGACGCCCACCAAAGCAGACTTCGGCCAAAGCTAACTACGGCCGTGCCCACATCACAGAAGCCTTGAACTGTGAGATCGGTACCGTGGAGACCCACATGATGACATCCGAAAATGAGTACATCATTGACAGCGGAACAAACTTCCATATGAGCAGTACTAAAGATCACATGACTGAGTACATCCCTTATCACCAAGCTCGTCAAGTTAGGTTGGGAGGTTCAAGGACCCTGAGCGCTCCCGGGTACGGAACCGTGAATGTGACATTTGTGCACAACAACCAACGTCACTCCATCCTACTAAAAGAAGTTCTTTATGTTCCCAAGCTGAGGAGAAATCTACTCTCCGTCTCCAAGCTCGCAGATGACAATTTCAAGATTCAGTTCTGCCGCAAATCAATCACATTGACGCAAGGAAAGATCAATGTTCGCGCAACACGGAAGAATGGACTATACGTGTTGTATGCAGAGGACATCCCTGAAGGAAATCAGGTTGAAAGTCCAAAGAAGAAGGTCAGCCTCACAGAAATGCACCGAAGCTTCGCTCACATTAATGTTGGTTGGCTGAAAGCACTCTTGGAACGAGAAGGCTATGAAGTAATCCCCGATTTTGTCAGTTGTGACAGTTGCATCAAAGGAAAGATGCACCGGTCAAGTTTCAGACCAAAACCAGAGAGCTCGATTTCCCCTCGCATCGGTTGGATACATAGCGATACGTGCTTCGTCAGCGTACCATCCTTTGGTAGACACACCGCCTTTATCACGTTGACTGACGACAAGAGTCGTTTTCGTAAAACATATTTCATCCGTGATAAAACCGAAGTCTATGACAGGATTGTCGATTTCCTGAAGTGGTTCAAACTCAGGACAGGACAGCAAGTGTACCACTTGCATTCAGATGGTGGTTCTGAATTCCAGAACAAGAGGTTACAGGCCTATCTCCGTTCAACAGGCTGTGACTATTCTTATTCTGCTCCACGGACCCCCATGCACAATGCAGTTGCTGAAAGGCTCAACAGGTCACTCCTTAACTTGGCAAGGACGATGATCATAGACAGTGAGCTCAGCAAAGGAGCATGGGCTGAAGCAGTCTCCTTTGCCACATTTTGCCTCAACGCGACCAAGTTCATCATGCCTGAAGAAAAGACCCCGTTCGAAATCATCACAGGGCATAAACCATACTTGGGGCGAGTACGCCGGTTCGGTACTCGTTGTTGGTTCTACAATATCGACCCAACGAAAGGCAAGCTGGACAGGAGAGCCATTCCCGGAGTGATCGTCGGGATAGATGAAGATGGACTAAGCTATCGCGTCCTAGAAAAGGGAACGACAAAAGTGCATCGAATCCGTGATGTTGTTGTGAAGGAACCAGCACCGCTTGAAGATGAAAAGAACAAGTTTCCTCCAACACCACCGAAAGAGCAGACACCAACCACCACTGAAGAACCACCAGAAAATGAAGAAGAGGAACAACCAACAGACTCCGCCAACGATGAAGATGGCGTTGGAGTAACAGCGGACAGCGAACGCATCGTGGACGAAGAGCTTGGCATAGCTCCCGAACAGGAATCGGTCGACACGAACCCGCCTGCCCAAGAATACGGACTGCGCAGTTCACCTAATAGGTCACCGGCAGCGACGGAAGTACAACCAGAGGGAAGAAGAACTAGTAAGAGAATTAAGAAAAAGCCAGTTAGATATCAAGCAGGTGAAGCCAATATTGCTTCCTGTAGTGGCAAAGTGAATAGTTCTTTGGAGCAGGAGGGAAGTTTACCCTCTAATCTGAATGATGTCAATAGATCCAGATTCAAGAATGAATGGTATGCCGCGATGGCATTAGAGCTTGAATCATTCAGAACAAATCAGGTCTACAAATTGGTAGACCCTGCTCCAGGACAGCATGTTCTGTCTAATAGATGGGTATTCTCTTTAAAGAAAGATAAAGATGGTAAACTCATCAGAAGAAAAGCCCGTTTAGTCGTAAGGGGGTGTCAGCAGCGCCCCGGCATAGAATTTGGGAGCTTATTTAGCCCCACGGCAAGCTTTGAGACAATTCGGACAATATTGTCTGTCTCAGCTCATGAAAGGCTTCATTTGGTTCAAGCTGATGTTTGCACAGCTTTTCTCACAGCCCCGTTGGACCGCAAATTGTTCATGCGGCAACCGGAAGGCTTTGGAGATGGAACCAAGAAGGTTTGTGAACTACAGAAGGCGTGCTATGGTACAGCACAAGCCTCAAGATGCTTCAACAAAAAGTTGAGTGATACTTTGCTTGGTCTCAAAGCAGTCAAACTCACAAGGAGTTCACAAGACCCATGCCTTTACTTTTCCAATCCCCCGAAAAGAGTTTTTGTCCTCGTCTATGTTGATGATTGTCTCATTGCTTCAAACACTGAGCAATTGAACTCAGAAATCATCAAAGAACTTGGGAAGACTTTTGAAATGACTTCCAAGCAGTTAGAGTTCTTCCTAGGGTTGAGAATCATTGTCTCCCCAGACAGGGGGGAAATAAGAGTCAATCAAGCCCGATATATAAATGAGCTTCTTGAAAGATTCAATATGCAGAATTGCAAGGTTGCACGAACCCCCATCGATGCTACTTCAAAAACTGCATTTGAAGGAAAGATTGACTTAGATCTGAAATACAGAGAATTGATCGGCGGACTAATGTTCGCATCAGTTGCGAGCCGCGGAGATATCAGTTACGCGGTTGGGTTCCTTTCACGCTATTTAGCAGCACCAACTAAACATCTTTGGGAAGTTGGTCTCAGAGTTTTGCGATACCTCTCGGGTACCAAAACATTAGGACCCATGTATACCGGGCACATCTCAGATGGCGTCAATGCTTATTGCGACGCTGACTGGAGTGGGTGCCGATCCACAAGAAGAAGCACCAGTGGATCTTTCATTATGTTCGGCGGAGCAGGGGTGATCTGGTCCTCCAGACGCCAGAGCTGTGTTTCCCTCTCTTCAATGGAGAGTGAAATATTAGCCTGTAGCGAAATGGGAAAGTCATGCTTATGGCTCGCTAGGCTGCTCCGAGAGATTGGGCATCCAATCATTCCGATCTTAAGAGTGGACAACACTGCCTGTATCCAGCTTCTCTCAGAGAATCAGGTAACAAGGCGATCCAAGCACATTGAAACTCGTGAGTTCTGGCTTAGAGAAAAGATTGAAGATGGTGAATTCAAGATAATTCATTGCCCGTCAGAATTGAACATCGCTGACTTAGGAACCAAGGCCCTGCCAGAAACTCAATTTGTCCGCTTACGAAATCTTGCCGGTTACAGAAAAGATGCAACTGAAGACGATCATGGTCACGATTCTGCTGGTGGCAAAGGCCACAGCGTACTTCGAATACGCTAAAGATTGCACGCCCAACTGCATCCGACAGAAACTTCCATGCACCCTGTACGAACGAAGCCCAGAATACTTCCCGGTCGACTGCATTGACTTGAACGATGCGTGTAGACAAATGGCATCTCCAGAAGTGGTCTGCATGCATCCAGATGGAAAAGTCCAAGGCGGATCAAAAATTTGGATCGATTATTACAACTTCACTCATGGAAAACCACCTAAACCGGAGCCGAATCCATCGAATGGATTGAATTTCATTCAGCTCTATGCAGGCATACTAACTGTGTTGGTATTTTCCTACGGGATGTACAATTTCACAGTCTGCATAGTTCAGGTCTTTCGCCGTAGAGCGTATCAACGACTTGAAACAGAACAACGCCCAGACTCCAGAAGTGAGCCATCGCCTGAATCCCCATATAGCCCAACCGTTGTGAATATCTAATTGAAAGTCAAAAATAAATAGTTCTTGCTCATTTTACATTAGAAATCTTTATTGCTCAAGCAATATAGTTCAGATGACCATCACAAATTTGTAGAATTTTCGTATGCTCTTCATCCAAAACGAGGTCATCTTTCTTGTAAGGCAAAACTGAGAGAGAGTGACCCAATCGGGTCATTCGTTTCACAAGAACGCATGTCCTATCCACTATGGACCTGCATAAGCGGTTGTATGAAATGATTTCACATCGAAACCTATTGACAGGAAGATGTAAGGTCATGGGAAGAGGCTCAGGCGGTGATGTACTGGCGATGATCGGAGGAGCCGTTGATGGCTCTGGAGTGGTCATTGCTGGTGATGACTCGGTAGTCATATCTACCACCTCCCGCACAGAACTTGCTTCAAAGCTTGATGGAGCGGACGTGCTGAGAAAAGATTCTTCTCTTGGAGGCGGCGTTGTCGTGGTGGAAGTGGAAGGCTGAATTATTGGTTTAGGAGTTGTGGTTGTAGAAGTTGTCGTCGTAGAAGTTGAAGTCGTAGTCGAAGATGTAGAGGAAGGCCTCCGAGTGGTCGTTGTGGTCGTGGTAGAAGTAGATGAAGACTGCCTAGCTTGTTGTGCAGTATTCATCGAATTGGCATTGACTTTGACCTGGGTTGAATCGCTGGCTTGAAGGTCTAACTTGAAAGCATTGAGTTCAATCCTTCTCAGAGATTCATTCCTGAATCTTGATGTCGGTGGAACCCTGTGCCAACCATTCGAACCACTTGAATGCACACGCTGATAAGGAATTATAGCATGTGTATAGGCAGAAACGGGTGATGGAGTTGTCACACTCACACTCGGAGATCTGTTGATAACACTTTCACGGACCACCGGATATTGTTTTCGAAACAAAGATTGGAAGGGACGTTCAGGAACGCGCGCGGGCTGGCGCCCCGCTTCTTCGAAAGCGCGTTCTCTTGCTGCCATTAAAAGTTGAGCAGTAGATGGATACTCAGTTGAGGTCCTTGTTGGAGTTATAGGTGCACTGGTGAAAGTTTCAATTTTGGCTGTCGGATGAAAAGTTGAGACGCTGCGTGTAGGCTCCACTGATGATGCCACAGAAGGAGTTGAAAGAGATGACGACATTGTAGATTCAGAATAAGACGAAACAGTAGACGGAGCTACTGTGAACTGAACACTTGAAAAGAGTTCCACAATTGAATCAGTAGAATTGGGGATTGGAAGCAATAACGACGGATTGATGGTCTCCTCCCTATAATCATGATCAAGGCTTGAAGTCTCGTTCACTGAACTAGTTGAGAGATTCACACTCTCGAATGATGCATACACTGGAGTTGGGATTCCAATGTGGAGAATGGCAATCCACGAAACCAACAAACAGAAAGAAGTACAACCTAAAAGCACAATTCTTTCACTGCGGCTTAAGCGGAAATGCATCTTAATGCTCCAGGGATCAACCTGTGAAATGGTGTTGAATGCCAAATTGACCGGAGCATTACCGAATACTAGGAGAGGGGGGACCAACCGTTGGAGGTCTCACAACACAGAAAAGAAAAACATCGCATTGCCGAATCAATGTTGGATTTATTCTGTGATGAGTAAGATAAACATAATCATAAAGGATACAGACGCCGACGCCGAAATGGTCAAGTGGCGGTCTGAAATAAGTCAAAGCAAGATATTAAAAAGAAGCCTGACCGCACAGGCAAGAAACTCAAACACGACGGCATACAATGGTCGGACGGTCATCACCGCAGACACCGTTGTCCATCGTGTGAGTGCAGAAGACTGTCTGAGTGACTGGTTTGTTCCCAAGTACACTAAGACAATTCTTGGAGATTGCATGAATACAGGTCCAACCAGAGACCTGTGAAGAGCGCTTGCAATCATAGTCCCTGAGCACAACACTGTTTGGATTGAATTTCTTAACGGTTCCGGGATTGACGCCTGGACGATACGTAGTCTTTGGAGACGGAATGCCAAAGGGCACCATGGCGTTTTCATCATAGAAGTCAGATGATCCTGATAGGATCACAGAATCTGTCCCGGAAGTTTGGTAATGATAAATACCAAACGAAATTCCACCAACTGAAAATGAAAAATAATCATTTAGTGATTGGCCCACTAGAACTTCATTGAGAGGCATTTATGAATTACTCAAGATCAAATGCTTACCAATGAGAAGGAGGATGACAAAGAAGATGCAGCATCCCCTGCATGTGAGCGCAAAGTTGAGAATTTCCTGAAGCAAGCGCATCACGAATCTCCTTCGGAAGGGCTGTTGTGGAGGTGGAACTTGAGGTTCCTCCACAAAAGATTGACGATCGGTAGGGATGGCCCGGCACATCGCCTGAATCCGATTGATGTGTGCACCAATTTCATTGAGAGACACATTGATGTTGGCAACGGCTGCTGTGTTGCGACCGATTTGCTCGCGAACATCTTTGATGGTTTCTTCATTGGCAGTCCATTTCATTCTGCTCGCGTCTTCATGGCTCTTGAGCGAAGACTCAACCACCGTGGCCTTAGCCATTGCTTCGCCAGAATACTTGGAGAGAACCTGATTGCGCTTCTTAGATGATTTATCATTGGCAGTCACTTTGTCGTCAAGAAGCTGAAGATTGTTGTTCACTTCGGTAATGAAGACACTCAAGGCATCAATTGATCCTGAGCCTGGAGAATCTGAGGATTTTTCCTTAGAATTCATGACGCCAACCTGGCCAATAACGGTGGCAATATCTTTACGAACGGTGGCGATCATCTCATGGATGAGCTTGATCTGATCAATAGTTGCAGTGTTAGATGCAAGCTGAGTTTGACGTTCAGAGAGTCCCATTTGATTTGTGCGATTCAGCTTGATCGCGAGTTCCTGGTCCTGGATCTGGTCGTGAATTTCACTCATAGACTTAATAATTTGCTCCATAGCGGCGTTTTTGGGAACAACTTTTGCGAATGCGTTCAATTGGACGAGAAGATTCGAGAAGTTTTCAACGTACGTGTCAAGAACGGACCGGACGTTGGTGAGGTCACGCTGAAGAACGGCGATTTGAGCACTGTTGTCTGGAATGGCGAGTGCCTCGCTTCTGTAGGAAGACACAGACTTCTCCAACAGTGTGTATCGATCCATGAGTAATTTGCCATACTCGGTGACCAGAGCAGACTCTTGAACGTTGACGGTAACGACATTACCGTCGTTGTTTGGATGGACGACAACTTGGCCAGGCGGCATCGGTTGATTGGGTTGATAATGCACAACGTTCAAAGGTGCAGATGGCGGTTGACCAGTAGGTGCTACTGGAACAACTTGTTGATATCCCTGAGGATAGCCATCACTGCTTGCCGGAGAAGCAGGAGGAACAACCTGATTGTAAGCCGAATACGGGTCCATGATAAGGATATCATGGACAACACTTTTAAGAACAGACACACTGGACACTGGAGGCTACAAAGAGTGAAGTACTCATAGCCTCAGATACTGACTATAAAGAGTCCGGATTTTCCCCCTCTAATCGCCTTTCCACGATTAGTAATCCGAGTTCAAAAGCCCTGATCTGAGTTGACAATCCAGAGAAAAATTCCGATGGACAGAATATTTGGATTATTCAGCTATGAAAATATCGATGAGCGGATTGTTCGATCAGAGTCTGAGCGGCATGGACTTAGAGACTCAAAGAGCATGTATACAAGTGCTGTAGAAAAACAAGAGTTGATGTTTTCCAAAGAACTCATAAACAGACACTTTGTATCGATACGTGCTGGTCCTCCTCTGGTGGATCGAAAGCTCGTGAGAACGAGTAGATGTTTCAAAAAGGTCAGAAACCGCACGTCCAAGAGGCACACCACGATCAGGCCTTTGACCCTCAGAGAAAAGCCTTATAAGCGCGAAAATCTGAAGACGGGTCCATACGGGAGAAATCCACGTAAGAGAGCACTTCGTGTTCTTAGTGTTCACTGTGATTCCCAAGACTCAACAATGTCTCGTTGTGGTGATGGTCCTGGTGATTATGGAGACGGGTTCGACTCCACTAACCAGCTTCCAGAGAAACCGGACTTCTCTAAATACGTCAAGTTACCACCACTGTGCACGGGACTGTTCCCTCGTGGTAATGGCAGCTTCGACATCTGCCATGACAAGTGCTCTTCTCACCCCACTCAACGAATCGACAGAATCAAAGGATTCGTCCTGAAGGATCGACATCCCGGTGATCCCCTTCCACTACATGAGCTTAGAGCTCATCAGGCCTACGATGCAGCGATCGAGAGGCTGAGGCGAGCCGGGAAACTCCCCGCGGAGGGACCTCCAACAGCAAGTTGGACAAGTGGACGAGACTTCTTCGAACGTACGGTCCACATTCATCTAGGAGATGAGGGAGAACTCCCTCCTAGTGTACTCAAGGAAGGGTGGCAGAACCTTCCACGGACAACTCGAATGCAATTCGAGGACTGTGCCACGAGAGAGAATAGAGTAAGGCTTTGCTCTATGGTGCTGCAGGAGGTGAAAAACATCTACGGGCCTGCAGCAAAGGATGATTCGTTCATCCTGTGGCTCTACAGTGGGTGTGACTACTATGGAGATAGCACACCAGAGATCGTCGCACTCGACTACTCGTCCGATGAGGAGAGTGACGACGACTCAATATATTATCCAGATTTTACATATTATAGGTAGTCAGGGTATATAGGTTGTACCTAGGTAATCATTATTCGGCTTTCATCTAAGGGGGGATGATGAAATATTAGCCAATATTCCGGGTATCTGAAACCCGTCGGTATGATTACGGTCAAGGGGTCGAGGTGATCACGAAGCTAACCCCGGACACTTGCAGTGTCTTGACATATGAACCCTGACACAGATCCGAAGGCTACCCAGCTTCGGATCTGCTTACCACATGTTATAGGTACTTTCCACTGGGTATAAATACCACATGTAATAAACCACTAGCTTTGAGGAGCTAGACGTTTCCTAACCGAAACTCTGTCCGTTTACTTTGTGCCGTGATCTTCCAGCCCACTTTCAGATTGAGACTGTTCTACGACTGGCTAGTGAGCCCAGATTTCCAACATAGTCTACCTTTTGATTGCGAAACCGACGTTCGTTGAAGAACTGAGGCAGCGTTTCGAACTCGACAAGACCCCGCCTTCAGCAAATTCATTGAAGAACTGTAAGCCAAAATGGCACAAATCGAACCTGACTTCCTCGACACCCCGGCGATGAACACGAAATATTGGAAGGATGTCGGGATAGACCACCGCCACATTTGGACCCGGTACGGCATCCATGGGTAACACCAACAAATATGCGCCACCCTACCCTTCCACGAGCCGTCCGCAGACTGCCGCAGCATCATATGCGGTCAGCACGCCACCAGGTATCACGCAGGCGCTTGCAAGGAAGGCCCTCCCCTCGGAGAGCTGGGACGCCGGCCGCGACCCCATCGGCCTGACTGATCAATCTAAACCCATAAATCCGAATGTGTTTCCGACTTTGAGGCCTGTGATCTTAAAATTGTGTGTACCGACAGGTTTGAAATTCCATGGAGAGGTGGGGATGGAGTGTCGGGTGGTTATAGGGTACTTTTCATCACTATCGTTCCACGTTCCGTCAAGTTTTTCCGGGAATACGATTATTTTTTGTAACTTTGTTGTTTTATCGGGGTATGGGGTCGATTAGAGGATCCTTTGTTGATTTTGACAACGAGGTCCGACTTGAAGAGGTTGTCTGTGAAATCTGTGTGAGGTGATCGTCGGTGAGTTATGGCACGCAGAAAGGTCTTCTTTGAGTCGAAATACCATTAAGGCTAAGCGGATGAAGGTCCGACGAGCTACCGGGATCCCTGGGCGGTGCGAGTCGACGCTGAGAGTCGGTGAGAGTATCAAGTCTCAGGATGTTGGTCCTGTCGGATTCGGGCCTGGAGTCACTTCCCGTGATTTGTTGTGTGAAAATGAAGAGCGACGGATTGGTGGGCCCCGCCGCCCCCCCCCCCCCCCAGGAAGCCCGGTGACGATTTTCGGGGGGCCCGAAGGTGATTTCGGAGGTCCCGGAGCCCGCTATGCAATATCCCTATCGATCACTCCATATGGACTCCGAAAGCAAGATTCTGGAGGAACGTTGGTGCTCAGTTACTTCGAGTTACCCGAAACTCGCCGAAATAGCTCTTCGGGTTCTGATTGCGTTCTCAACATCATATCTGAGCGAGTCCGCTCTTGGCACGGTGGTAACACTCAAAAACGAGTACCTGTCGCGTTTGGATCCCGAGGCGGATAGGAGAATCGTAATAAGTAAGACGAAGGCGCAGATCGAGAAGATTGTTGTGCAGAAGCGAGAGCATGTCGCTCATCAACGACAATCATGACTTCGAGTAACCATGAAGACAAATTTTATCATGCACGACCGAATCCGCGAGATATTTTCGAACGACAAAATCAGGGGAGCCCAGATGGTTAGGTCGCTCGGTGAGGGGGCCGGGTACGGGAACTAATCGGGAACCGCTGTCGTAGACGGTCGTTCCATGTTGATTTGAGGTTGGCACCCTGGAATTACGTTTCCGATGAAAATTACGGGAGTCACCCAGTTGTGAGTATCGGGAGGATGGGTTTGGTCTGCGACTTCTGTCATGTTTTGAGATTCAAGACTGAGGCGCCCGGGTTGTGCTGTGCGGGTGGTCAGGCTCGAGTCCCTGAGTTGGTTCCACCTCCAGAACCATTGGCGTCCTTGACGTCCGGGAATTCTGTTGAATCGAGACAATACTTCCCGAACATTCGGAGGTATAACTCGTGTTTCCACATGACATCTTTTGGTGCGACGCAAATAATAAGAGACAATTATATGCCGACTTTCAGAGTACAAGGACAGGTCTATCATCGCGTAGGGTCGTTCTTACTTCTGCCGGACGCTGAGTACCAATTCCTCCAAATCTATTTCATGGGGGGAGTAATGAAGAGGTCGATCAACGAGTCAAATTTAACGATTAAGTGGATCGGAAAATTGTGACGAGGTTACAGAAGTTTCTCCACGAACACAATCATTGGTGCGTCATTTCAAGACTCGGATCCAAGAGATGTCTCTGGAAAATCATGTGTTCGTTATCATGGGCGGATGAGACTCCCTCTGGAGGACATGAGAGACAGTTCAATGCGCCAACAGTCCAGGACGTGGCTTTGGTCATTGTTGATGAGGAATTTAACCGTCGAGATGACCCCCTCTTCGAAATTTTTGTGCCTGTACACGTATCTCCTCCTCCCTCCACATCCTCTGGTAGTTTCCTTTTTGCTCCAGCCATTTCTCTTTTCGAGAACCAGAATCGTTTTTGAATACCATCAGATTCCTTTTATTGAATGATGATGCCATTCGGATCGCTTCACGGAAATGTCCACAGTGACAAATCACGTTATGGTATAGAGAGTTGTCAGCCCCTTTTTCTACGAGGTTTGTCTTTCGACAATATCACCCTTCAGCCAATTTATCGGAACCATGTCTTATTTCCGTTCTTCCGTTTCCGTTGAACTACGGAAAAACGAAGTTCATTTTTCACACCCTACTCCTCCGTGTTCCGCCATGCAGACCTTCGACGCAGGCTTCTCGCGGCGGAGCGCGACCGGGCACGCTAGTTTATTATACGTACGATGGACATACTTCAACTAGGTATTACTTACGCCGCCTGGCGTGAAAATAAAAGCTATGATGACATTCATCATAACGAAGCCTCGAACTTTATCGGAGATGCCGTAACGCAAATTCGTTTTCTTTATTTGAGAAACCGTCTGTCAAGATTTTGCTAGGTACGTAGCCGATAGTCCACTTCAATCACGAACATTTCCTGCGAGCCGCGGGATGACCGGGTGGATCCAGCGTTAGAAGTCCAGTTGACAGCTGTGGAATGACTAGACAGAGAAGGCTAGGACGGCATGACGGGTGACAACCATTATACGGGTGTATAGTTGTGCTTTCTTCTGCACTTTATTCATTGAGTTTAATGCTTATTTGTATATATCAAGTTTTAATAGCTCCCCCTTTCTGGGTGGCCCTGGACAGGGTGCTTTCACTGATTCATTGACAATCGTCGCGATATGTAGGTCATGCAATTTGTTTGACCAACTGTATCCGTTGTCAGAGTTTATCCTCGCGCCACATGGCGCATGAACAATTGTGAACCACCGAGCTACATTCTCTTCGCCGCCGACATCCACCAACCCTGGATAGCCACCATAACATTCGTTACCCTCTCCCCCATCCCGCTAAGGATCGCCGGCAACCATGGCCTAGACCCGACCCGCTCCGGCATATCACGTCGTCTGTTACGACGGAAAATAGGCAGGCTTTTTGGGAAACGGCCATCGTCCCGCACAACAAACGAAGAGCAGACGACGAGCAGTAAGGATGAACGCATTCCGGCGGAGGCGGGCGGTCGGGGGCACGGAGAAAATGTCGCTATCCCCGAGAGTGAGCCCGCTATGTCAGCGGAGAAATCGCGGCGGTATGCAGATTCTTGCGGTGGACTGTAGGTAGCGCGCGCCCTGCGACACAGGTTCATAGTTGATCTTGATGGATTCCGCGGATCGGACTAGCTGCAGGAAGCGGGTGACGGAGAAGGAGGTTAATCCCTCAATAGTAGAGCCTGGCTTTCAGCTTCCAAACTCGCCTAACGTGTCCAGTTGTGGCCTCGGAAGTGCCCCCCCGATCGGTTGCTGCAGGGTCCCATCCGGTCACAAACCTGCACTGAAACAACCTCTGGATTTTCGACGAGCGATGGAGCAGCCAGATTGAGGGTCGATCTTCACCTGATGAAGATCTTCCCAAAGGCTTGATTAGAGCCCCCACGGGCTCCTCACTAATCGCCAGCGTGGTGTGCCAGCCGGGGATACCAGGGATTTCTCCGCTGACATAGCGGGCTCGCTCTCGGGGATAGCGACGTTTTCTCCGTGCCCCCGACCGCCCGCCTCCGCCGGAATGCGTTCATCCTCACTGCTCGTCGTCTGCCCTTCGTTTGTTGTGCGGGACGATGGCCTAGACTCGGCTTTTTCGAATGCTCCCGTGAAATCGAAAGAATCCGAGTCCCAGTGAAGTGAATCCCGCCAAGGATACAAAATCTGGAGCGTAGGGACGTAGGGACACGCTGCAGACTCCTGTGAAGTTTTTTTGCTCGAGATCAACCTATCCCTGCGTCAAACCAGCGAGATGGCAGGCGCGCCATGTGCAGACTTTGCCGCCTTTTCTGCCTTGATGGCGCAAAGACCTGGTTAGTGCACGATCGGAATATTGCGCGTCGAACTCGGAAATTTCGTCACGGCGTGCGAAACATCCGAAACAGCCGCAATGGCGTCCCAGATCAAACTCGAGCAGGTATACGAAGAGCTTGCAAAGAGCAAAGCGGAAGTGCTAGGCCTAACTCAACGGTGCGAGACCCCGCCAGCAGATTGAAAACCTGCCAGGAAAACTCAGAGAACTCCTAAATTCCCTACAGAACGATGAAGTTGAGGATGCCGCAGAGTCAGCAGCAAATACGATACGCAAAATTCAATTCAATTCAAGACTCTTTATTATACATTAAGGTGTGTTGAGGATTTGGATTGGGGGTCGCAAGAAATCCGCGACATTGGGGGTCGCAAGAAATCCGCGACTCCGAGTCCAAGCGCCGCAGACAAGGGCCGCCAGCGGCAAAAAATATACAGAGCGTTCTTCCTGAACCCTACGGCGAATTCGTGACAAGTTGAGCTATGGTGGGAACGAGAATAAAATCCGAGGCAGTGCGATCCGAATATTGAAGCTCCATTCCACTCTGAACACTGTTGAATCCTTTCTCTCTGCGGCGGTAAGCGAGCCAGTGGCGGCAAAAATTCGCCGTTGGGTTCAGGCAGAACGCCATGTATATTTTTCGCCGCTGCCGGCTCAGTGCGCGGCGCTTGGGCTCGGACTCGTGGACTCGCGAGTCCGGACTCGTTGGACTCGGTTGCGGACTCGCGAGTACGAGTCTGAGTCTGCGACCCCAAAGTCGGATCAATATCGCAAGTTTTTACTGCGCAACAGTTCCAATCCTGAGGCCTCGCAGCACTTCCTCAGGACGTCAAATATCAGCCGCAGTTCACGAACTGCAATATAGGCGAATGTAAACCCATGGCTCCTGTCGTCCGTCGGCGAGAGCTTTCAGTTGAATCTGATTCCACTCACGCTGAAATTCTGACTCGAGCAGAAGCTTCCACCCGGGTTCCGCGGTTAGAGCGACCAGGAGATGATCCGCGTCGTTGTCCCTGATTATGCTCGCTAGATCCATCGTTGCTGTTCGGAACTCTGCATGATGGGTGGGCATGATGGGTGGGGCTCAAAGCCATCCGCTCTGCAGTCTCATGTATCACTTAGGTCGACGGACTGTCTCAGCTCGGGCGTTCTCAACCTAACCTAACCTTTCCTAACCCATCCACTGGCTTCGGGCTCCCGCTAAAACGGCGGGCAATTGAGGGAGTCCGCCATCTTGATTGCGACCGTTTGACGCATTCCCTTGGCAGCGAGGCGGCGCTCGAATTCAAATACGACAGAGGGAATCGCGCAGGGTCTGGGCTCGAGTTTGCGGTGTTGGGAAATAAATCATTGAACGAACGTTCTTGTCCGGGCCGAGGATGTTTTAACGTAGGACTACGTCTAATGAATTGCTTCTAGGGGAGCATCCATCGACAATTTGAGAGAGGGCTCTCACTCTCGCCTGCAACGGAAGTTTACATGGAGACCAGCCGGCGGCTATGCTAACAGCTCTTCTCCCGTGAGGGCGCTGCCATCGCCGCTTCGGACGGCGCCGGCGCCGTCTGCTTCGGACGCCCTGAGCGCGAGCAAGCGCTACTGCTGGGCCGAAATCGATGCTGCGTATTGCCACCTTTGGCAACCACCCGTCTTACAGTCCTTTGTCACCACTGGAAGCACTTCAACTCCAACGTGAACGTTCAAAACACGAAATGAGCACTTAAGCCAACAATTACCTCAGCATCGTTACCTTGAAACCGGCCAACTCTCTCGAATCGTTTTCCAAGGTGCTCACTCCCAGTGACGCTTCCCAGATAACCGGCACAGTTCTTCGCTCAACGAACCACGACTAGAGCCATCGATTCATAGAACAAAGCGAATACTCGATAACGCTCACGCTGCGCGACAATCTTTCAGCTTCTCTCGTGACTCGTGAACGTTTCAATGTCAGCGTAGTTAGATGTGTCCAACAGGCAACAGCTACTTGTGAATTCATGAATATATGTTACTCAACCACAATGTCCTTCGCGAACTCATTTTTGACCACTCTTGAGAACATAGATTCATTCCGTTCGACTTTCAAGCTTCCTGCTCGCCCTCTCTTCTGTATGCCTCAGTGATTCGGGGACTGTGGTTACCGCGCAAGGTGTCTCCTGTCGACGGATTCCAAACGAGTTTCGTTAAACGGGTCCCCGTTCGGTGCGATTTGGAGGCGGCTGTTTCGGTCCGTCTAAAACTTGCGGCTCTGGATTCTAGCCCCGTGGACTTCGACTCCCCTTCTTGAATCTACGTGTGTAGAATCCATGAATTTCTCAGAAAGGGCTTCAATACATTATAACAACTGTGACCTCGTTTTCAATCACTTGTTTAATGCGTCCTACAGACAAATCTCTGGCTTACGCTGGAGAACATGCTCGGTTGAAATCAACCACCCCAACGTTCCCTGAAAATTCCTTGGACGTTCGTCTATTCGGCCATCAGCAATGGTTGAGATTCAAGCTGACGACGTAGTCCTACGGAACACACGATTCAGTCACTGACTGAATCACTGAAG
Source organism: Neoseiulus californicus (assembly GCA_028455905.1). NCBI lineage: Eukaryota > Metazoa > Arthropoda > Arachnida > Mesostigmata > Phytoseiidae > Neoseiulus > Neoseiulus californicus. Next base: position 4,142,940 of record JAMQGS010000012.1, read on the forward strand.
TTTTTCCAAGAGGATCAGGAGCTTCTCTTTTCTCGTGGATCGGCTAGTGGATGGTGGTATCGGTTCACCAGAAATCTGGAACATTATCGACCAGGGATCCGGAGATTGAGGGCCCAAATCCGAGGAGCGGTTCGCTGTAGAAACTGGACAGCAGCTCGATACTATCGTCGGAGGTTGGCTGCAATTTACGGCAGGTGTGCGGTTGACGCCCGACGATAGAGATACACTGCGGCGTTCAACTGAAAGGTACGTGGCTTATAGACGAAGCGTAATATGTGGATACGAATAGGAATTCCGCTCGAAGGTCCGCGGTCTGGATTGTCGACCTCCTCAAGGGAAAAATTGATCTCGATGACTTGCTGCATCATGGGCTCGAGTTCCCTGTGTGCTCGAGGCAGCGTACTGATCTGTTCAGTTCTCTGTCGTAATATGTGGGCACGATTATGAATTCCGCTCGAAGGTCCGCGGTCTGGATTGTCAACCTCCTCAAGGGAAAAATTGATCTCGATGACTTGCAGCATCATGGGCTCGGGTTCCCTGGGTGCTCGAGGCAGCGTATTGATCTGTTCAGTTCTCTGTCGTAATATGTGGGTACGATTATGAATTCCGCTCGAAGGTCCGCGGTCTGGATTGTCGACCTCCTCAAAGGAAATTGATCTCGATGACTTGCAGCATCATGGGGTCGGGTTCCCTGGGTGCTCTGGGCAGCGTACTGATCTGTTCAGTTCTCTGTTCGTGTTTAACGTCATCTTCTTCTAAGCCGCCATGTTGGAAGTCGTTTGGAACTTATTACGTGTTCTCTTGTTCCATCATGTTCCGTCTCCTGACAACTGAGTCCGCGGCTATCGCGTTTTTGCAAGACAAAGGAGTCTTGCACCAGAGTCGTCGTTGCCGCCAGGATCATGTGATGAAACTCCAAGTTGACACTCCAGGTGGAGATGTGCGCGGTGCCGGGAAGAGATAACCCTCAGGGTTGATACGTGGTTGGGGAACACACGACTCCCCTTTTGTCACCGTGTTGCGATTCGTGTATGGCTGGGCTACGGAAGTTACGTCCGTCGAGTGGTGTGCGCGTGAACTTGGAATGGGCAGTGAAACTGTCGTCGCCTGGAATAACGGCATCAGAGAACTGTGTTTCCGGCAACTCCAGAGCAGGCCGCGAGTTAGGATCGGTGGCCCGGCGAAATAGTAGAGGTGGATGAGAGTATGTGCACCAAGAGAAAGAACCATGTGGGGCGTGTCCTCCCCCAACAGTGGATTTTTGGAGGCATTTGTCGCAGCTCGAAACAGTGCTTTGTGATGTGTGTCCCCAATTGATCTTCAGCGGTTTTGCTCCCCGCCATCAAACAGAACATTGAGCCGGGCACTCTGATCTATTCTGATTGTTGGAAGGGCTATAGCACGAAGGAGCTGGAAGCGGCAGGCTACGGACACCAGACGGTGAATCACAAAAAGAACTTCGTGGACCCTGTCACCGAAACCCACACACAGACTGTGGAGCGACTGTGGAGATTCGTGAAGTTGCGCAACAAGAGGCAGTGTGGGACCGACCGGGGATACTTGAACTCCTACCTCATCGACTTCCTCTGGCGGAATAATCTTGCTGATCAGGATCCCTTTGAGGCAATCCCGCGAGCAATGGCCGAGAGTTGCGGCCGCGAAGGACGTGCTATTTTTGTGCATTCGGATAATACATATGCTCTTTCACCGTCTCAGTGCTCCGCTTAAGCCTCACGCCGTACAACCTCCCGTTAGGTTTTTGCTTCAATTTCTTTCCTTCTTGACTAGGTTTCCTGTACTTGGGGCTGGTTCGCGCGGTGCCCTCGTTTGTTCTGTTTTCCTTCGTGATCCCTCTCCATTTCTCCTCTCCCCGGCCGCTAAAGCGCCAGCGCGGCGCCTTAGATTTCGGCTGCAGACGATTGTTGGGCTATACCGAAAAAATTCCTGGCTAAATAAACACCCGCCCGTTACGTTCCCTGGAAACCCTGTTTTCACTGAATGCTCAGAATTCCCCACTTAGAGTCCCCCAGCTATCTACAGCAGCGGTGGGATTTTCTGATGTTCAGTTGAGTGTGTTCGCGACAAATTCCGAGTGAAAACTTTCTTGGTGTGGTGACGAGCTAGTGCACGAGCCTCGCACGCGGCGAGCAAGATGGAACCGGAAGAAGTCGCAAAGAAATCCCAGGAGTTGCTGGAAGCCGCCAAATGATGACGCAGGCGACTCAGATGATGGCGTCGGTACGAAACTCGGTTGTGGCGAGTCATGAAGAAGCAGTTCCAGAACAGAGTCACAGGTTAGTAGGCAACAGTATAGATCCTGCGAAAAGCATCGAAAATTTCTCTGGTGGTAGTGCGGCGCGAGCCGAGCGTTGGCTCGAGAAGCTAGATCTCGCGCGAGAAGCGGGAGGTTGGAACTTGGAACGATAAAGTTATGAGAAGCATCATTTTCACGAAGCTCAAAGGCGAAGCCGAGGATTGGCACATGGCAGGAGCCAAGGATATCAAGTTGTATGAAGAATGGAGGGCGGAGTTCGAGGACGTTTTCATCACGGCGAATTGGGCCGAAGCAAGATAGATGAATTCCGGGAATGTATGCAGCGAGCGGATGAGCCAATAGCAGCATTCGTCAGACGAGTGGACAGAGCGAGATTGAAACTCAACTTATCGATGGCAGATCTGAAGGATCAAGTCTTCAGGGGATTGAGCCCGGAATACACGTACATTTCGCAATCCGTCGGACTGCAGAGGCAGAAGGACGTTAGCGAACTCATCGCCGACATCAAATTCGCGATCGATACCGGAAGAAAAAAAACCCGGGGGTTAATTTCTCCCGGCGCGCCAGTTTCGAGAAAGCATGGCTTCGTAGGCTTACGTTCAACAACCACGGATGAAGACTAGGGCAAAGCGATGGTGTCACTGAGGTTGAGCGAGCGAAAATACTATGTATTATCAGATGGAACAATGATGTTCGTGTTCGTTCTGTTGTCATTTCGAAACGCTCGTCGGCAGTAGACATGTTGGAAATTGAGGAGGCTACGACGAGGGGCTTGAAGGCTAGTCAACTAGAGGATCGTAACGACACACTTTCGCGTTGGGGTTACATGGCCGAGTGTCGATGCTTTCGCACCGACTGCCTTTTATTCAGTTCTGACACGTTAGTATTTTCTCTCTCTCTGGTGGCGCGATATTCAGCGTCACACGTATGTAGCCATGAACTAATTCAGTACAAACAGTTGTTACTATTCTATCTGAATATTGAGCTGGCTGAAACACTATTCTCAACATGCCCTCTTGTTTCACACAGCTCAAATTCATTTGGCTTACAATCCTTTTCTGGCTTTTCTTGACTTTCTCCGGCTTACGAGGTTACCTTGCTCTCGTTTACAATCTCTGGTTTCTGGTTTCCGATTGCTCCACACTTCATTCATGATGATTGAGTCGAGTCCAATTGTTGCCCTCTCAATTAACAATCCATATTCAATCGTTCCACAGCAATGATTTTTTCTATCGATTTTCTCTTCGTGAAGTTCGGTCTGGCTTAAGTAACATACTTTTAGTTCGTTGTTGGGATGTCATCGACTTTCCTTGATACTTCTCGGCGTTGCGTTTCAAATTCTGCGGCTTGAATGTTGACGTTGTCAGGTAATGTATCTCGTAATTGAGGTGCCGAGCGACACGCCTCCGGTGCTGTTGTTGACTCTCACATTTGACGTTCGTCTGCAACGCGAGATTTTTGGGAGAGGTCTCGTTTCTGTTAGGGTTTTCAGGCACTTCGCGTCGTGTGTCTTGAATCTCGTGAAATCAAGTTTTTTAAGGAAAAAGATCACGATGACCGTTGATGGGGTCTGTGCCTTAAGTCGCCTGAAATTTCATGGCAATTCGAAACCTTTTGAGTGCGAGAAATGCCTATGCCTTGTTCACCGACGCTGTTCGCCCAAGCATGTGCCCGGAAGGAGCTTCATCTGTTCAAGTTGTGAGCCGCGACAAAATCAGTGTTCTCCGACACCGCGTGTCGCCTTCCAAGCACCGATTCCGACCGAAAAGCGACTGCTTCACGACGAACTCAAAATGCGACTCACAGACGTGCATTCCCCCAAGGGAAGCCCTCCTTCAGTTGTCTTGGATATTGATGATGGTGGTTCGTCCAGTTCGGATTGTGAAGATTGCGACCAGTCCGTTTCATCGGAGTCCTCTAGCAGAACCAGCCCTCCAACAGAGTCAGCGGAATCTCAGCGCAGTGTTCCGATGGAGAGTACGGAAGTATTGGATTCGACAGTGACTGGAAATGTGACACTGCATCCGCAACAAAAGTTGTTTGTATCACTCATCAAGGCTGTACGAGGCAATTTCTTGATCTCAGCACTTGTTTTGACCGTTATTCCAATTGCCTTTTTCGGGTTAATCTTTTCCGTTTTTATCACTCAGGAAAGTCATGTCCCTACTGCTGGTATCTTGTTGCGTGCGCCTATTGTAGAGAGCGATCATCCTATGTCGTCAAGGCACGGAGGCGATCTGTCTGTACGTGTCGAGGATTCAGCGCGTGGAGTAGAGACTTCATCAGAGTCTGTTTTCTCTACTATTCGCTCAACGTCCGCGCAAGATGCTTCTGTTGTAGAGATATCTCTTGGCAAGATGGTTTGTGAGGAACAATCCTTTTCTCATGTTTGCACGGATTCAACGAGCAGTTGGTGTATCATGGCTCCTATGATGCCTAGTTCCTTTTTGATCCGTGTTGCCCCCGTCAGAGTTCCATTGACTTTTACATCCGATGCCAATCGTATGAAGTTTACACAGAAGTGTAATCTTATCATGTTGTGAAGATAGTCACGTGAGCGGTCATAGGACTCTTGTGTTATGTATTCATTAAGCTCAATATATTAGCGATGATTTTGGTATAAATTGAGTTTTCACTGTTTGTATTCAGAGTCGTTACCGCTTCACAGCGCACTCCATACTCGCTCTCTCCCTCTCGATGTGCGAGCCAGCTTCGTTGGTAGCACAGCGTCAATTGCAGAGCGCTGCAAGCGCTGTTGGCGCTGTGAGTTATCTAAATTAGTCAATCTGCGGGATCTCAGTTCTACCAACTTGTCGTTTCCGTTCTTTCTTCTTGACTGGACTTTTGAATTTCCCTTTTTCTTTGGGAGCTTATTGACATTATTCATCTAAAATTGCCTTATTATCTGAGCTTCTGCATCTGATTTCTGTTCACTCACTACTTGTAGACTCCTGGGTGTTTTGCTCCGTCTGTTGTTCAGTGCTTCCTTTTTCATTGCAGATGCTTGAGTAGATATATCCGTATCGTTTTCGGTGGGGTCCCGCGCTGGCTTCGTTTCTTGGTTTGATTCTTCTTGCATCGGCTGTCTCGTTTTTTCTTTGCTGTCTTCTTTCTTCGTCTTCTTTTTCTTCTTATCTTCGCTGTTCTTGGTTTCTGTTCACTTTTACCGTTTTTCGTAGCTCCAGAATTTTTCGTCTCGTCGCTCGTTCGTTCCTTCACCCATACGAACAGATTTGTGGATCTCTTGCTTTTTTCTGGGTTGAGATGGTCTGTTCCATGCTCGTTCTCATCGCTTCTTTCCTGCATGGTAGTATGTTTCCGATCTCGTTGAGTCCTGTTGTCTCTCTGTGAGCTTCTTTCTTTTCTGAAATCTTTGTTGCCTGTTATTCTTCGATTTTCCTTTGTGAATCGGTCAAACCTTTAATTTCACTCTTCATTGTGTTGCCGTGAAATCCTGTTCTCTTGATTTTCTTTTCTCGGTTTGTTCATTGGAGAGTCTCTTCATTCCGTTTTGCTTCTCATTTCGGGTATTCAGGGCTTTTTCTTCCTGATTGGCTTCCTGAAATCTTCATTGTTGATTATCGTTTTCTCGCTTCATGTCGAGTCGTATGTTCTAGCTCTTTTGACTTTCAAATCTGAATCGTCAAGCAAATATTTCAGATGGTTTGATTGGTCAAGCCCCCAATCTTGTTGTGTGTTCCTTCTGGACTGGCCGTTTCTGTTTCTTGAGCTTCATTGAGCTCATCTTGCATGATTGCTGCACATCCTTCTTCTCCTGGCTAAGGCCCTTCCGTCGCCATCTCCTTCCGTGATGTATCTTCATGCTGTAGAAGTCCGTTGACCTGTTATTCATCTGTAAATCTTAGGGTTCTTCTTATGAATTTTTCTCTTTTGTCGTTTTCCATTTCTTTCTCGGAGTTATTTCGTTGATACCCTTGCGCAAGGTTTCTCCGTGATTCTTTCCGGGATTCGGTTTCGATGAGTCCGGTTGTTCTTTGTTGGTCTCATCGATCCTTCACCTTTGAATTCCTGTTTCTTCTGGTTCATTTTCTCTCATGTACTTCTGTTTCTTCTGGTTTGCAAGCGATACCCTAACCAGCTGCTGGCTTTAAAGGTTGAGCTTCTTAGACACAAAGTCTCCCTCCATTTCCGCTGACCGTAGCAGCTTTGGTAGTGGAAATGGGTAGCGTCCGGCTGTCGTCTCTTCATCCTGTAGTCTGGCCAGACCTTTATTCAGCCTTTCGATTGGTCACGAGATAACACTTGGATTTCATGAACGAACATATTCCCTTGTTATCAAGTGAGCGATCGCACTCCACGACTCGTTCCGTCCGTTAGTTCATAATTTCACAGTGATCAGTTGCTTCATTAGAAACCAAGGAATTTGTCGGAGTAATGACGCTTTGCTCACCTCAGGTCATTTCGATGCGGATCTTCTCTCTCGTTGAGCTAGTCGTTGATTCCCTTTTTCTTCAGCTGATGTTGTTTTTCTGTAACCGTCATTCTTCCGTGTTCTCTTCTGTGACACTTCCCCACGTTTCTTGTTGGTTTCGGCGCGATCACTTGAGTATCTTCAAAGCCGAGATACGTTTCTCTCGTATCGAGCAGTCGTGGAGCCTTTCTGAAGAAAAGTTGTTACATCGACTCCGTTCTTGTTTATTTCGGCTCCAGCATCCTTCTCTGGGCGTGCGGCGTCTCCCCGTTTGGCAGTTCTCCACTTTCGGTTGTCTCCGGCGTTCCTTTTTGTTGTTGCAAAATTCTTTCCGGACTAATTGCTGATTAAGGCTGTGCTGGAAATTCTCATTCTTATTGAGTATTTTTCGGAGAATGAGATGCCTTACGATGACGTTAATGGAACTCGATGTGGTAGCCGTTCGGTTTCGTTCTGGTGAAACTGATTTTACGTTACGTGTGATGGTAGGATTCGCATTCCCGGAAGGTGTTGCGTTGACGTAGTTACCCTTCTGAGCTGTGCGTTGACCTTGCTCCACTCGCTGAAGCTGACGCTGTAGATGCTGCTGGTATACGTGGCTGGATTTCAGTCGGCTACAAGGTAACTCTTTCATCGTCGATCCCGGGTTGCATTCTTTGCTCCTTCGCTTTAACGCGATTCGTTCTTCCGACCGTCTGGTTAACTGGTGTTACACGTACTACTGAACATTTCTTCACTGATACACCGAAGCTCTGCTGGTTCTTTCACGTTGCTGTTTCAAGATGTTCAGCGGGGATGCATTTCTTTCGTCTCTCGTTGGTTCTCGCGGGGTTGACGTTCTTATGGTTGAAATCTTCAAAATGTCCTCCTCTAGATAAATGGTTCTTGTTGACTAACCTCCTCGTTCGTGTTCAGCTCTTGATCTGGGTCCAGAGTGCACTTCCGTGTTGATTGCTGGATCGCGAAGTCACTTGTGGTTCTTGCCGTCCTGTGTGGTTGATTTCTCGATCGTGGTTTGGAGTTGAAGTCTCGCTCCACACTCGTTTTCCATCTTTCGATTCCTTCTCATGTCATCAGGTAGATATGGCGTTCCACGACTTACTGCTGATTCGGGCAGTTGTTTCTTCTTCACTACACGACAGGGATCCTCCTCAGTTAAGATTTGGATCCCCGTGTGGGCCACCATGTTGGAAATTGAGGAGGCTACGACGAGGGGCTTGAAGGCTAGTCAACTAGAGGATCGTAACGACACACTTTCGCGTTGGGGTTACATGGCCGAGTGTCGATGCTTTCGCACCGACTGCCTTTTATTCAGTTCTGACACGTTAGTATTTTCTCTCTCTCTCTCTGGTGGCGCGATATTCAGCGTCACACGTATGTAGCCATGAACTAATTCAGTACAAACAGTTGTTACTATTCTATCTGAATATTGAGCTGGCTGAAACACTATTCTCAACAAGACAAACAGTAGTCAAACAGTGTTTAGGATGGAAGGCGTGAACAGCTCGTCAGCTCCGACCCTTAGGGAACGTCATCAACAGTCGCAGCGGCGTGTGGTCACAGAGCGAAGTTCACGAGACCCAACGACTCCTTCGGCTGCTGCACTTGTGGCTGCAGTGAGAGCTACAGTAGAATCCCGATAATTCGCGCGCGAATTATCGGGATTCTACTGTATAGATGCCATGCCGTAGGTGCCGTTGAGACTGCGTTAACTGGTACTGAACGTCAACGGTTGCGTCGGCAGCGTCTTCAAGTCGACCGTGAAACCGTCAGATCTCAGTCGGGTGTTTCGGGCGCTACATCAGTTGCAGACGCAGCCACTCAGGAGTTTGAAACAAGTTTTCTTCAACAAGAGTACGCTGTTGCATGTACAGTGTGTGATCGTCTATGGTCTCGCCGGGATCTTTAAGGTGCGCGATCGGTGCACCGCCCTATCCTTGAAGTACTCGGATGTGGAGTCCGTGATACCAATTTATGATCCACCTGCGCCTCTTCTATCGTGAAAGGTCGAATTCCAGCTTTGGCGGTATACAATGGTTTCAAGTACCCTCCATATCCCGTGGGTTTGCCTCCTCTGAATCCTATCACAACCAGATTGATCAGCCCTAGAGTACCGTTCATGCAGATCCGTAGATTACGGTATGAAACGGGAACGTACTTGATCACAGGCCAGATCATTAAAATACCTGTTGACGTTCAAGATATGGTGGACAGTCTGCCTCGTTCTCTGGAGGACGATCATGCCTTCGATGTTTCTTCCAAGAAACATCTGATCCACAAAAGTTCCGCCTATTGGGGTCTCGTCACGGTAGCTCATCTCAAGACGTGGTTAGAGTTTCTGCAAATCACATCGTTGTACGTCCTCTATAATATCAAAATTGATTGGAATCGATTTAATGCGCGGACGCAAGAAATCGGACAGGAAGAAATGGAAAACGTCGATGTTGAGAACGAAGCTGAACTCCACTTGCAAGACAAGAAACATTACTTTGGATAAATACCTTTGCATCGCTCCTGGACAGGGAAGCACTCCTCTGAGTATCATATACGATGAGTATGCTGAGGAGCTTTCGTTTCCTGGGATATATTATGGTGAGCCGCGACGTTATCGAGCTCGTTCCAAATGCAACAAGAAGGTTGAAAAAAGCGTCGGCGGCGAATGGTTTTGCATGAAATGCCGGAAAAGAAGCCCGGACTTTGCGTGAAATTTCTCCTTGAAGATACAAGTGAAAGACGAGACTGAGATCATGTGGATAACTGCTTTTAACGAGGTGCGTCGCGTGTTATCACGACTCGTTATTACGTACATTATTGGAACATTCTAGCCGAGCGACTTATGTTTGGGGTCCTATCAAGGAATCGTCTATCACAGGCAGCGGAAGATTTTTTTGGGATGGATGCTACGGCCATCGCAAACGATATGGAAGCGAACCCGGCCAGCATTGAACGTATCTTGACAAGCCGCCTCAACACGACTGTGAAAATGCAGTTCACAATCAGGGTTCGTCCCCCTGGAATATTGATGATTTATGAATGTCTGTTGGTTCTAAATGACGACTTCTCATCTGTTTTTCACCTAATCACCCTCCCTTCATACCTGTTACAGACGAACGGTCTGGAAAATGTCATCGTTTCGAGCATCGTTGTGGATAACAGCGATTGAAAGATCCTGCGACCTCGATCTCCAAAACTGGGGTTAATCGAGAGGTCGAATAGCGACAATACGAAAGAAAGACCGCATTTTTTCCTTAAACTTCATTCATGAATGCTGCGCCTGAACACGGCGACTATTTTTGTTTTCATTTGAACCTCATTCACGAAAGTTGCGTCAGCACACAGCCACGGCGACGATGCGAATAAAGCCCACGCTTTAAGACTTTCCCCATGAATGTATGTTTTCTCGCAACTGACGCGCCCGGAGAAGCTACGCCAGAACACGGCGCTCAACACCCTAGATCAAATACTCTCCATTGTGTAGGAAACCCTCTAGAACTTCGAGGACGTTATTATTATACTCAATGGAGCAGTAGCCGAACAAACACTGCCGAGCTTGCGAGCATTTCACGGTCAACGTTGAGCACGGAGTTGCGCGGCAATTCATTGTTTCCGAGTGAGACTGCACGGAGCCGCGCGTGATCAGAGTACCCGGCTGGAAGATTTCGGAGCAGAGTTGCGCGGAAATTCATTGTTTCCAAGTGAGAATGCACGGAGTTGCGCGCGATCAGAGTACCCGACTGTTCCGCGGCAATTCATTGTTTTCAAGTGAGAATGCACGGGGTTGCGCGTGAGCAGAGTACCCGGCTGGAAGAATTCGGAGCCCGTCCGTCACGTCCATCAGTAACTTCAATCCTACTTCAGTTAGGCGCTCTGGGCTGGGAACTTCAACGGAAAACGAAGGGGGTAGCGTGAAGACGTCGATCCAATGTAGAGCTCCAGGTGTAGCGGTGACGTCACTTCCGACAGAACCGCTTCCGTTACATTGGCGCGATTGACCATCGCGCGGGTAGAACGTAAGCCTACGTTAAAATCAGAAGTTACTCGAGCAATACGGTGGGCCGCGATGACCGTTTGGTTTTAGAGATGATCGCGGACCTACTTGCCGTCGGTGTGATAATGTTGGACACCGAGCCGATCAGGGCAGAGAAGAATACGGATCCGGTGGTCGAGGCGATCAGGGAGAGCAAAGGGACCGGAATGATGGTGATGGTCGAGGGGAAAATTTTGGCGTCAACGGTTGCGGCAGGTTCGAACGCTACGGTGGTGGAGGCCGCGCGAGCGGATTCAGAGGGAATCCAGCAGAGCCGACTGGAAACGGAGGTCGCGAGCAAAAACGAGAAGTTCGGAATGCAAGCCGGAACTCGCCGACATTGACGACCACGTCTTCAGGTAACCCGAGTAGACGAGGCGGGAGGCCTGACATGTCATCGGATGCACGGGTCGGAAGGCGAGACACGCCACGCTTTCAACCCGAAAGGAGAGAGTATTGCGTGAGCTGTAGAGAATACGGTCATAGCAGACGCGATTGCCGACGGGTACATCGCGTGGTCGACGGAAACCGAGCGACAGCTGATCATGAGGACACCGGGAGGAAACTGATTCAAGTGAACGGTCGAGTTCATCCAGCGGAACTAGACAGCGGAGCAGAGATCAGCGTGATGGCTGAAGACGTTCCAGCGAAATTGATGCTGAAGATTGAGCCATCGAGAATACGAGCAATCGAAGGCGTCGGATTCCGAACGAGCTGCGAGCCGCTAGGTCAGGTCACCGTGCAGATGACAATCGATGAAGTCAGGGTGGAGAAGACCATCGTAACGGTGCTGCCGGCAGGAGCCATGAAGGAAGGGCAGATCCTAGCGGGGGAAGACATTATGAGGCAAGGTGGCATCACAGTGTTCTTTAAGGGTCGAGCATGGATGATGCGAGAAGAACTGTTTCCAGGAATCAGTGGCGTAGCCAGAGGGGGGGGGGTCGGGCGATCGGGACTCCGAGAGCAGAAGAGCGAGAGTCAAGTTGAAGCTCAACTCGGCGGTCAGTCTGGAACCGAGATCAATTTGCCTAGTAACAGCTTCAGCAGGTGGGTTGAAGGATGATTACGTTGTTCTGGAGGATGGGTCGTCGATTGAGGCACTGCATCAAGTCGGGCACAACAAAGTGAAGCTCAGACCGTGGGAAACTCGGGCTCGAGCAGTTGGCGGTGAGGAAGAGGACTGCTTCACTACTGAGAACAAGACCGCACGAATAAACAAGGTTGAAGCAGAAGAGCTAGGACCTGATGCATCGCTTATACTGAGCGGCGAGCAGGTGGGCAGGAGCTACAGGCGAGGATTTTCGCGTTTTCCGATGTTTTCGCGTCTACGATGGAATGTCTCGGAAGAACCGATTTGACCGAATTCAATATAGAAGAAATTCCCAACAGCACCCAGCAGCAGTGAGGTGCAAACCGCATCGTATGGCGGAAGTTGAGAAGGAAGCTTTGAAAGAAATCTTGCAGCAGATGGAGAAGGCAGGGATGATTGAAGAGACCAGTGGCGCGTATGCAAGCCCAGCCCTCTTGGTACGTAAGGCAGACGGGTCGTGGCGCATGGTCATAGACTACCGCAAGCTTACCGCGCAGGCTGTTCGTCCGACGTTTCCGATGCCAAACGTGGACGAGATCTTGGACAGGATCGGGGGCAGGCGCATGTACAGCACCATGGACCTCGCTTGGGGCTATTTCCAGATACCCATGAGCGAGGAGGCGTCCCAGAAGGCGGCATTCGTGACAAGTGAGAAACACTACAGACCGTTAGTGCTCACTATGGGATTGTCAGGGGCACCCGCCAACAGGGGCGGTCCGTGCCAAAGTGCCGCCCGGGGCGGCTTCGGGAATCTGCCGCCCTTGGCTCAAATTTTCGGCTTTTGGGGCGAATCGCAGGAGTCGATATTCTCTGCGGAAAGGGAGCATCACTCTCTTGAACTGAAAATATGTCCTCATCCTGAGGTGTCTACTTGTTCATGACAACAAAACATTAAGTTCTTAAATCACGACTTTATTGCAGACGAGGGATTCGTCAAACTTTTCTGTTCGCGAATTCCGAAATTATTTTATCATAATCAAGACTATCTAGAATATTGCGTTCCAATGACAGAATCGCCAGGTTGTTCAATCTCGAGGCGCTCATCGACGATCGTAAATAGTTTTTGATCAGTTCTAGTTTTGAGAAACTCCTTTCACAGGAAGCTACGCTTATCCCAGTCGTAAGGAAAATCCGGAGAGCTACGACAATGCTCGGTACCGAGGTCTCTAGGCTGAACTTTTGGATGAATTCCAGCGCATCAAAGGGTGTGCTCTCTCGAAGTTTAAGCTCTACGTGTGCGGTGTCCGCAAAGGTTCGCAATCGGATGCGTTCGAGCCGGAATTCCTCATGATCGAAGTCCGAGTGGTATTCGTCGATAATGACATCATTGTCTGAGCTCAAGAGATTTTTTGGCAGCAGGAAACTGTATTTCTCTGAGGTGTCTCTAAGCTGCTCGAACCTACGAGGTATTTCATCGATGATTCGCTGGAAGCTCGAGTGCATGTCTCTCTTTGGGTGGTCCTCGAGTGATTGCGCAGGCTCCTGCGAATCGACGTTTCCATTAAGGGACATTCTCACTCTATAAGGTCTCGCTTCCGCAATCCCCAACTGCTCGCACAATGCGTCGCCATTTCTGACGTTCTGAGCAATCATGCTCTCCTTTTGTGATGAAAGGGTGTCCTTCAGTGATCCGATCTTGAGTACGCACAAGTAAACATCCAAGCCGCGCTTCTGTAGATATATCTATGTATCAATGATTTTTTCGCAAAATTGAAGACCACAGGAAGAGGAAGAACAGGAACTTTTTGGATTGAATGGCGTCAAGAAGAACAGCCGCATCTTCTCTTGTGGTGGGATTCTCGGTTTCATCCGTGAGTTGCCGCGGAACCGAAACGATTTCAGTGAACTGTGTTTTGAAAGCTCGAACGGCATCGTCTCGTGCGCTCCAGCGTGTGTCTGAAACCCGCTTCACTGTACCTGTTTTGCTGGTCAGGAGGTCCCAGCGGTGGGTGGATGCCGCGAAAAAAGTGAATATCCTCTCGGTGACTCCGAAAAATGTTATAGAATGGACAGTGGCAGACGCCGCATGAACCCCAGCCAGATTGAGGGAGTGATTGGCGCATGCGACGAACTCCGCTTTTGGGTTTATATCCTTGATCCGCTGTTGAACGCCTCGATTCTTCCCAGCCATGACGGCTGCATTGTCGTAAATTTGAGCACGGCAATCGCAGATATTCAGGCCATCGCTTTCGAGTTTCTTCAGTATCATGGACGAAAACGCGGCCGCGGTTTTCTCTTTCGTCTCCAAAAAGTCAATGAAGGATTCCACAATCTTGATCTTCTGATTTTCCACGACAACGTATCGCAAAACCTGGCTGGTTTGTTCTTTATGGGACGTGTCGGGGGTGCTGTCAAACATTATGGCGTAATATTTCGATCGCTTAACTTGATCCAAGATTGGTCTGCGCACATGGTCGCCGAGGACATCGATGAATTCATTTTGTATCTTTTTAGAAAGATCGGAAGTTGCTACTTTGCTGCTTTGAGAAACCTTCCGAAGGTGCTCGTTCAGAACGGGATCGTACTTTGCGAGGAAGTGGGCGAGTTCTAAGAAATTTCCTCTATTGTCTAGGCTACTCTCTGAGCCATCTTCTTCGTTGAAGCAACCGATGAGCTCGCGATGTCCGCGGAAGGCCAGATTCTACTTTGCTAGGTACTTAACCATGTCGAGGATTCGCACGAGGATCTCTTTCCACTTCGTCACCTCATTTTGTATGACTCGCTGCTCTTTGTCATCGATCGTGTTTCCATGTCTCATACGGAACTCAAGTTCTTTCCATTCCATGAATGATCTATTGTGGGAGATGCTGTTTTCATGGGCCGGCACTTTGTCGCTGAGCTCCCACCAGTTCTGGAAACCGTCCTTGAAATTGAACTTTGAGGCAGCATGCGGAAACAATCTGCAGCAAAAACAGAGCACCGATGCTTTCGATGGCGAGTATAACATCCATGATCTCAAGATCTCTTCTCCATTCGTCAGAGTACGGAAGAACCAGTCGCGGGATAAGTTCTTGCCACGGCCCTTTGTTTGGCAGAGGAAGCGAGAATGAGCTGACATCTATTGCTACGAGGCGGCGCAGATAGTTGCAGAGGTAGAATGCGGTATTCACGGATTCGGAGACGCCCGAAATGCCGCCCCCTGAGAAGTGCCGCCCAGGGCGGACCGCCAACCCCCCCCCCCCGAGTTTTCTCGAGTTTTCTCTCTGGAGCAGCTGATTGGTGGTTCGATTTGATCACGTCGTCCAGTTTCTTGTGCAGAGTTGCACAACACTCAAGCATGAACAGAGACTTCCTACCGAGGCAGTCACTATCTTCGCTACCTCGATCCAGCAGCATCCTTTGCAGAACAGGTCGGTTTATCTGGGATTCTGTATCCACAGCTGGCATGCACCGTCTTGAAGCATAGTCCGCATGCTTCCCTGGTGGCCTTGTTCTGGAAACATTCATTGCACGAGTTGCAGGTGTCTGGTCCTGGGTTCGCCTCGATATCTGATGGAAGGTCAGGTTCACTTCGCTCAGTGGCGTCTCGAATCAGGCTCGCCAAAACGGTCCTTCGCTCTCGATCCTGTGGTCACTAGCACTAGATCAAAGAAGACAAGCAGTTGCAATGCGTACAAAGCGGGAGCAGTTGCTCGTGCAGAGGTTTCCCTTTCACTGGTCTTCAACTCGGTACTGCCGCATGTTTATTAGGTGCCTTATATATCTTTCAGCTAGCCACTGTCTCAGTGGTGTCAATCAGTGTACAGAAAAGTCTGGCACAACACCAGCGGAACAATAGACAATTACCGCTCACAGAAGAAAACACTGTGATTACGAGAACAATGGAAATACTGAAAGTAAATGATATGGTCATCCGCAGACAGTCATTTGGGATGACCTAGGTGCTGAAAAGCTGTTGACGAAAAAACAAAATACAGAATATCTTGGACGATATTCAACAATATCTATTCCCAGTAGCAACAATGTTGCGAGAGCTCCTTCCGTCCAGTTGAGCACCTGTCACCAAGCTATGCCTAACGTTCCACTTCCATCGCACTCTCGTCGGAGTCTGTTTGGGCACCGTTTCGCCGTGGGTCTCAAACTATGCTCACGGTGCCTCCAACTTCACGAACTGATCTTTGCTATCTACGATATGGCGGCTTGCTCCACTGTTGATGAGATAATCTGTTTCATCCTTCACCTCCATTCGCTCCTCTTGGGTAGGATGATCTTCGACGTTGTGTACCTCAGCAACATGTGCCATTGGTCCTCCCCTGTCTCTGTTTGTTTTCCTGTTCTTGCACTGGAATGATTTGTGTCCCTTCTCATTGCAATTCCAGCACGTGGTATCGGTGGTCTGCTGGAAAGACCTCTGTTGTGTCCCCTGTCTGTCCTTGAACGATGATTCCTGCCCCTACGGAAGAGCCTCCTACCTCCGGCTCTGACAGCCAGGGCTGTTGAGTTGCCCTGCGAGTTGTCGCCCTCTTCGTCGGGCGTCTTCTGCGAGAATCATTTCTACGAGGTTATCTGTTGCGACTAGAACCGAAGGCTGGATCGAGCAGTAGTCGGTATCACTAGCTCAGAGGTTAGGAGTGACCACGCTGGAGGTACGCAAGGAACGAAGGCCTGCACCACAGTGAATTTTATTTGAAAATGGACCTCTCATATACCTACTGGGGTCGTACTCTCCCAGTGGTGACCTAGATCAGTGGTTCCCAAACTTTTTCATTCCAGGGGTCCGCAGACCCCCTTTTCAGTCCTAGAGGGGGTCCGTGGGGACCCCTGGTCCACTTTTGGTTCTCAAATCGCCTCATCTTAGGCAATATTTTGACGCCTAGTTCCATGAAGAAAAAGAATTGCAGAGTTCACCCTTATTAGAACACAACTTACTCTTATCCAAATCGAAGCGCAACTCGGAGTTTAATAATACCTATACGGAAACGTGCTGATTTCCCTCAATTCACAATCAGTAGGATGGATGCGCCTGTAACTGCCTCGCAATCGCGGCGAAGTCTGGGATTCTTTCCGTTTGAACACTTCTATCATGCTCCGTATCGAGGCGATTCCGGTACTTGGTTTTTGTTGATGTGTATCTCGAGAATCCGTGTTCGCAAAGATAAGTTCTGATGAAGGGGACAAGTATACGTAGGGCCGATCTGGATAGTTCAGGGAAAATCATCGCGAGCGAACACCAAAAGTCGGCCCGCGGCATCTGGCTGGAGCTTTCTTTCAAGTGGGCGCTTTGCTGAAGGTCAATCAGCTGATCTCTCTTTAGGCCAGAGAGGTGATGCTCAGACTTCACAACGGAAGGATTTTTTACCCATACTTGCGCGGTTTGATGCTCAAATGACTCGGTTGAGAAGTAGGCATCAAGGTTCGCATAGAGCTGTGGGCGGTACGAGCTTCAGCCGAAGCATGAAGTATCTTGCTCGTAGATCTCCGCGGAACCCCGCGGACCCCCGAAAAAAGCTCGACGGACCCCACAGGGTCCGCGGACCCCAGTTTGGGAACCACTCACCTAGATGAGTAATAGAAGCGGGGAACATAAGTAGCCAGATGTTTGAGCACGGAGCTGGGGTTCGTACCCAGCTCCGTACTCTAGTCTACATAACAGCTGGGCTATCAGCGGTTTCCTGACAGCTAGTGTGGGAACCCCGCTTTCTTTGTACTAGGCACGCGTCCTCTGTCTAGACGCCGTGAGTCACTCTCGTGAGCCATACTATCTAGCTCTAGTGGGATCTGAGCCCGACACTCTTCAACTATTATCTTCAACATCCCCTCTGACTGTCGAGTCCGAAGATCCAGGGCTAAGTATTGATAGGCTCTGAGCCGATGAAGGCGATAGTTCGATTCGATTCCGAGCGACAGCGATGACAAGATTGAACTGAAACTGAAGCTGAAAGATTCCTGCGGAGGGAAACACTATGGAATGAAGAGACGCACGTCAGACGTGAGGTCTGGGTAACTGAAGCTCAATTATTGTATCAATGACTGCTTATATAGTTGATTAACAATGGGGATATAGAAAGAGTCAATATGGTGAAATACTGTCCTTCAAAACAAGGACACGAGTTGAGCTCGAACAACGAACGACGGAAAACAAAGCATCTCTTTCAGATGCATGAGAGCAAAGATTTTCCGCTTTAAACTGTTGGAAATACTAGGCTCAGTCAGCTCTCAAGCGTACTGCTGCTGCACTGGTTTCACTCTAGACGTTTTCACGAAATGAATGCAGGCGAGGAACGAGTCGAAAAAGACACACACGAGTGCTTTATTCAGATACGTTTATATAGTTTGGTGAACACGGAACTATGAGAGGGAGAAAGTAACTATTCTAGTAGACGGTAACCAGGTCAGACGAAGACCGGGTTTCAAACAGCGCGCGAAGTGTTAACGCTGGATGTTACCAGACTACGGTACGGGGAGTAGAACAGTGAATACGGGGTTGGGAAACAGATGACCGGAACGAATATCTAAAATATTCTAACATACCCTCCCTTTTTCCATACTCCGTAGAACTGATAGTTATTATTTTCCATAATCTTTCGAGAATGACGCTTGGACTGGAGGATGAGTTTTGGCGCGAAAACAAAATGGCGACGTTGACTTCTACCTGAAACCGAGTACTTAGTTGATCGCGCTGGATTTGTCTTCGTCATTCTTGATCTCCAAATCCCCATTGTGTAACGCTCGTAAACTTCTCAATCATCGGCCCAGGTATGTCGAGTGGAAGTGAGACCCCTCAACAGAGGGAAGTCAGAAGGAAAATTTCTTCAAGACGTCCCATGAACCATGAGGAAGTAAGGATCATGCAGCGATTGGAGGCCAGGAGATCATTGAACGAATTGAGGTTGCAGTACCCAAGCTTCGATGCCGAGGACGGAGGGGATGATAGTGATCCACGCTTCGTCTTGTGCCCTGAAGGTCAAATCATATTGGATCGCCTTAAGCTGGAGGATCTTGTCGAGGAGAACGAAAGATTGCACCAGTTGTTGAAGACTGCAAACGTTGAGGCTCCATCAGACGACCGGTCAGAAAGGCAGGACACTGTTGAATGTCATGTCCAGCAATCCCCAACAAACCATGCACCGTTGAAGAATTCAGCAGAGCACGCGGGAGGAGAAGGAGTCAGGTCACCGGTTTTTCAAGGCGCTGATCTGGAGAATGGTGCAAATCCACTCGATGAATTTATGGCAAGATCCAGACTGGAACAGCTTAGAGCGCCTCGTCGAGGAGGGGATTGTCTACAGAAATCAACCAAGACACGCGATCGGTTAGTTTCAATTTCTGAATCATCCAACGATTTCCAGAAGAGATGCCAATGTTCGATTTGGATTGTTATCATAGTGATTTTTTGTTGTGTTTTCTTGGCCCTGGGAGGCACTGGTATAGCATTGAATTTGATCACCAATTTTCGTACCGCAGAGCTCAGTTTGTGTTTGTCGAGACCACACGTCCCAATGGAGGGAGGAGAACGCCTGTTGTTTTTTAAGAGAACCAAAACCCGAAGGGGCTGATCTGCCGCAGGAGGTCCCCGCATTGAGTGCTCCATCGAATCAGACAGAGGAGTACAAGCCGGCGCCGACCAAGAGCCAGCCTGTGATTCTCGTTGATGATCAAGTTACGCAGGCTCCGGAGCGAGTTGTTTTTAGAAATCTGGAGTGTTACAACCTCGCGAATTTCTTTTTGTGCCAGACCGCGAGCGGAGATTGTATCCTGTCATTGGTTGACCTTTCAAAACAAGCGATGATTGAGGTCGAGCGTTTGTCTAGTCCAACGAAGACTATTTCAAAACAAGAAAAAATCTATATTTCGCGGCTTTGTCGATCAAATCTTTACTTTACGTTGGGGAGCGGTTTATGAATAAACCAACAGAGTGATTATTGTTGTTAATCCGCTTGTCTTTCTTCATCATCAAGTTCAACGGTCCTTTGGTAGGGGTTTCCAGGATCAGTCAAGCCTCCAAGATTGCTTGCCATGGGACGGAGTCGGTGACACAAATAGGCATTTCCAATCAGGCTGAGGATTGTGGTGCCTAGGAATATGATTGTGAGGATTCCGAGTATATTGGTTCTGGTCGCTGGTTTGGGCCCAGGTTTCACAGTTGTCGTAACCGGACTTGACGTAGAAGTTGGACGATTTGTCGTCGTTGTTGCTGATCGATGACGTTTGAAATCGTCATAGATCGCGGAACCACCAGTGACCTTTCCGGCAGGTGAGATACACGCAGTCTCATCATCAGCAACGGCACGACACTTGGATTCGTCTTCCATGCAGACGCAGGGGAAATAGTCTTTGTTGACTTCGCTGATTGTGCAACACATTTTTGCTTCTCGGCAATCCGGATCACAATCACTGTATTTGAATACATTCTCTTGTAGCGACAGGGCAAGCAGGCAGCAACAGATTGCAATGAAAAACATCTTCAACTGTACTCCGTGAGGGTTGCTGGTTGAATGAGAAACACAGCCGACAACTCCTTGGCTAGATTTGGGGCCGGAAAGACCTTGGAATAGTTGTCGTTTCTCAAACGGAAAGTTGCCGATAGCGGATGCCTGACTCATGGCGCTCTTCGCGAAACCAGTTGGTTTCAAGTGGAGAGAAGGAGACTGGTTTGAGTGGAGTCAGCAACTGGGAGTATTCTGGATTGAAATTGTTCGAGAGTGCATCGGATTGCGCATGTGATCTCTGAGCACAAGATAAACTGGACGTGAATAGAACATTCAAAGGAGACAATGAGACAGTGAAGAGGGGGTTGAGTTCAGCAACTAATTCACATTGGGAGAAACCAGGTATTGCTGGGCCTTGGTGAACATTGTGGTGTTCAGAATCTTGGTCAGAGCGTCAGCTTTTTGAGATGCAGAGGGGCAATGGATCTCTTGGTTTATTCACTTTGATTAATCCCTACAATGAGAAGACAAGAAGCGTACACGTCAACGGTACCTTCTTTGTAAAGATCCCTCGCATACCTGAATCTCACGTCAATGTGTTTGGTCCTCTTGTGGAAAATCTCATCGTTGACGATCAAATTGATCGTGCTCATATTGTAACGGTTTCTGGAAGTGTAGGGCCGGGCTAGGACAGAAAGCAAGGACAACACGCGTTGAGTTCACAATCCGAAACCCGACTGACAGCGCCCCCGCGCTGTCGTCGCCTTCGCGTTTATTCCTCCTCTCATCACATTTCGCATTCACATGTGGCTATAACTTCTCATCTCTCAGGTGTCTCATTGCACGGCTGCTTTCCTCGTTACAATATTATCAATTTGTACCACAGGTTTCTGATCAATTCCGAGTTGCTTGAGGAAACGCATCGTCCAGATGACGTGTTTCAAAGTTTCCACACAAGCAATCATTTCAGCTTCGGTGGATGATAGTGCCACAATCTTTTGCCGTGAGGCAGACCAATAGATTGGTGCACCTCCAAAACCGAGGACAAGGGTTCCTGTCATGCTTTTGCGGGTGCTGGTGCAGTTTGCCCAGTCAGCATCGGAGTAGTATTGAAATTCAGAACCTTTTTCATGTCGGTACAGCAGGCCGTACTTGGCGGTACCTTTGAGGTACAGGAGAACTCGGATTGCAGCGTCCCACAGTTTCTTCGTAGGCTTGTCTAAATACCTTGATAGAAACGAAATCGCAAACGACACGTCCGGCCTTGTAGCCATGCCGATGAAGAGGAGAGAGCCAATCAGCTGGCGGTATGACGTGGTGTCAACTGGCTCAGATGAGTCTTCAGTTAGACACTCCTTCGTTATTGGGACTTTCGCTGGTCTGGAATTTTTCAATCCAAACTTATTGACGAGTTCATTTACGTAGTGCTCTTGGGAAAGGAATATGCTGTGATCAGGGTTTATAGTTATGGCTATACCTAAGAATAAGTCAGCTTTCTCAGAGGTTATTTGAAGATCTTTACCTAGTTCGGCAAGAAACTCTAAAATGGTGTCTTCTGACTCACCAATTACCAGCCAATCATCGACATACAAAGCGATGTACAATTTCTTACCACCTTTGTGGATGAAAACACAGGGGTCCTGGTCACAAGAAGAGAATTTGAGTTTTGTCAGGATGCCTTGAATTTTAGTGAACCAGCAACGGTTCGACTGTTTCAGTCCATAGACACTGCGAAGAAGTCGAAGTGTCTCTCTCTTCCTGCCACCACATCCCTCAGGGTAATGGGTATACAGCTGCTCATCGAGCTTCCCATAGAGGAAGGCTGTCTTAACGTCAAACTGGTACACATGTAACTTGAATTGGGCGGCAATGTTCAATAGCATTCTGCATGAGTCATACCTAGATACAGGAGCGAAGATGTCGAAGTAGTCCCGTTGATATTCTTGGGAATACCCTGGCATGCAGAGTCTTGCTTTCCACCTGCATACTTGACCGTCAGCATTCCGTTTGCGGCGGAACACCCACTTGTTGCCGATTACACGATGTCCAGGAGGGAGTTCTTCGGGAGTCCAGACTTTCATTGATTCCAGAGAGTCCATCTCCTCTTGCATTGCAGCAAGCCATCTCACACAGTCAGCAGATTCCAGTGCTTCCCTGTAGCTTTTGGGATCGTCGGAATATTCAGAATCAACTTGGTATGCAGAAGGGTCATACGTCATACCTGTCGGGAGGCTTCAATGTTGATCTGTTTCGGAGAACCATGCCGGTTCTGGTTTGTCGGATGTCGTCGTTTTTCTTGCGGCCACTTGTAGACGGTTGTCGCTGTTGTAGAGAATCTTCTGGAGGCTCTGCTTCCATCATGGTACCTGCTTCAGCGGTATTGCTGGTACCGGCGTCTTCTGTAGATTCACTGCCACTCTCCTCTTCGGGTTTTTCTGGAGTTGCAGCGTCCGTCGGTTGTTCACTAGTTTGTTCCGTGTCGTTGTTCGCGGGTTCGCTTTCTTGCTCTGTGTTGGGAAAAACGTTTGGTTTCGGAAATACGACATCCTTTGAGCTTTTCACTATGCGCGTCCCGGGGACCCAAACCCGACAGCCTGTGACTGGGTTCAGAGTCCCGACGAATCTCCCGGGATTGCTCTTCGCTGAGAGTTTGTTCGCCGCATTGTTGTCATACATGTAGCAGAGCGTGCCGAACGGGTGGAGCATGCCAAGGTTGGGCCTTTTCTTGTGCATGATCTCATAGGCTGATATCTGCAAGGTTTTGTGAATAGTTACTGCATTGAGTACTTGAGTGCAATAGTTCAGGCACTCATCCCAAAGGCCGAATGGGAGACCAGTAGCATTGAGAAGGGTCCTGATGAGGGAGTTCAGTGTGCGTTGAGTTCTTTCACTGATCCCGTTTTGCTGTGGTCTGTAGGCTGTACTCTTGGTGAATTCGGCTCCAATGCTTTCAAGGAAGTCGCGAACTTCAGCATTGTCGAACTCGAGTCCACCATCAGTGTGGAGTCGTTTGATGTTCGTTGCCGTTAGGTTGTGGTACCACTTAGCATACATTTTGATGCATTCTGCAGTTTGATCCTTGCTCTGGAGGAGATACACCTTTCTGTATTTTGAGAACTCATCTGTGAGGGAAAGGTAGTATCTGGAGTTCCTGTAGGATTTAACACCGATGTGAACTAGATCGCCATGAATAGTACCGGTAAATTTGGCGACTGCATTCGGTGACCTGGAAACGTTTTTGTTTCTGGTTTGCTTGCCGCGAATACAAGCAGTGCATGAAGTGAAGTCATTAAGGTATTCGATTTGCATTTGTTTGAGGATCCCTTTTACCTTATCGATGCCAACATGGGCAAGAGCTTCATGCGCTTCCCGAAGGGAGATTGGGGGTTTTGTTGCTGTGGCCTGCAATGCAACTGCTTGGTTAGCAGGCAGGACCTGGAGGACATAGAGTCCTTGCTTGATCGGTGCACACAGCTCGACACCATCCTTCTTGAGGGTGATTGCATGGGGAAGAATGCTAATCTCGAAGTTGTCGCTAGCTAGCTTGCTGAGGGATAGAAGGCGTTTCCCCATGCTCGGGACAAACAGCGTATTGTGGAGAGTGATGTTAGATCGTTCGCTGCCATTGAGAACCGTGATTTCAACAGTACCTGAACCCTTGATTTGAAGTGTCCGGGCACCGCCTAGCCTCACGTTCCGGATGTTCTCTTCGGCTTTGTACGAGCTGAACAATTGGCGGTCATCGACAATGTGGTTGGTACAGGCAGAGTCGAGGATCCATTCCTGTGGGTCTCCAAAGCATCTTGGTTCTAGATCCCAAGATTCATCACTCAGAGTTGCATAGCACTCAGTGACGTGAGCTGAGGGGGAAGAATTTTTCTTCGCATTTCGCTTGGCGAAGCAGTTCTTTACATTATGTCCCGGCTTCTTGCAGTAGGTGCAAGAAATCGTAGTTCGACTTGTGCTCCTCGTGTTGCGTGAAGATGTCTGATGTGACATGTTTCTGGAAGTCGAAGCTTGTTGAGTTTCGGACTGCTGCGATGTTTTCCGGTTGAATGATTTCTGCCACTTCTTGTATCGTTTGTTGGTCCTGGAAATCATTGCGACGGGAGCCTCAGGGTGTTCAGACTCCCTCCGGGCAGCTTCTGATAGGATCAGAGTGATTAGTGCGCTAAAGGTTTGGTCCTTCTCTTCTTTGGGCAACCGCTTGAACATGTTGATGTTCTCGAGTATAGTTTTGTCATTCCGGTAGACCCAATTCATGAAGTTACATACCGCTGTAAACTTTTGGGCCGGAGTAGACTTGGAGTAGTTTTCTTGGAGTTTCTTCCAGATGAGGGAGGCCGGGATGATGTCCAGATTTTCGTAGAAGAGGTTGAGTAGGATGTTTTGATGGATCGAGTTAAGGAGAACATACCTTGCGGCAACGTTGCCTTTGTTGTACTTGGCTTGTTGTTTCTTTGCTGCATCGGTAGTCCCTTTGTCTCCAGTCAGAGTCCCAATTGTGACTTCCCAAGCATATGGGATGGTCTGGAGGCTCAGGGGAATCAGCGATTTCCACGAGAGGTAGTTCGATCCGTCTTCTTGAAGTATGGCAGTAACAACCCGGCTTTTCATGTCGGTGAGGTTTGGTGGCTCGAGAATATCATCCATCATTTACATAGTAAATACGCCATAGACGTTGAACCTATCATGACATCGACGGCGAGTGAGGACGAAGGCGGCTGAGGGTGAGATCATGGCAGCGATTTATCATCGATTACAAAAATGATACCTTATGTAGAAGCAATATATACATAGAACATTCGAGCAATACATGCAGCGTATGAACGGAGGGAGAAGACAACCGAGTGATGAACAAAACCCGTCCCCGACATCGAACAACATTTCAGCCAGGGGCTTGAACGGGATTTCGGGTACTTGGAAACCTCCCCTGCGCCATGCACACAGCCACATCGGCCGGAATCCTGGATGCTGAAACTGATTATAAATCAGTGATTGCAATCGGAGAACGTCTCTCCTCTGGTCGGTACGGAAATCGAAGAGTAGGCACTGCTCTGTCACACGCTTCGCGAAATCTTTCCATTGATGGAAACAATACAGATCTAATGGTTGCACCAGGCTGGTAGATCCTTTAGGGAAAATTTTCAGAACAACAGTTTTTCAAGCTTATACAATTCTTTGTCCGCATGACCGCCCCAGGAATCGACGTAAAGTACACATTTGTTGTCGTGCAATCGATCGACAGCATCCTTGAAGACGTTCTGTGTCCATAGCCGAACGAGATTCTTATTGAGCTTCCCCGATCGAGTACAGGTTACATACAGATTCGGGAAGTCCTGCAGAGTTGGAGCGATTCGAGGGCCGAACTCATCGTTGACCTCCTGAAGATTGACGAAGAGTTTTCCGACGAGGCAACCATCCATGTTTAACAGCGGTTGGATCGTATAGCTATGCGTGAATGGTCCCATAGCGTTCACGGCAACCACGGTATCACGTTCCCCAGTGTGGGACAGCGTCCGATTTGTGTGGACGATGTAGTTGAAGCCTGATTGATCCGTGTTGAATATTTCAAAGGGGTCGAATCTCCCGTCAATTTCGTCCACGTGCTCCAAGACCAGACTCAACGCTTCGTTTTCGATCTCTTCTTGGCTTTTATGATGCTTGTAGGTTACGAATTTCACGATTTTGCGGGACGACACTCGATACGTCTGCTTCCATTTGGCTATCCACGAAGGAGATGCAGTGAATGCTGTCAGACCGAGCTCTCTGGCTTTGTGCAAAGCCCACATTCTAACGGTCCGATCGTGGATGATGCAGCCTTTGGCGCGCGCGGAGTCGAAAGGGCCTGCCAGGATAAGCGCCCCACAACAGAATTTCTGGACGCCAATTATTGGATTGCTCATATCTCGCGAACCAGTGGAGCTACAGCGCCCGTAAAAAAACCATTCTGCGGCATTTCGCACGGACTATCGATTGCCATGGGCGCTGGGTCGCTGCGGTCGCTCTATGGGTCGAAAACAACGAAGCACTCTTTGATTCACTCGGAAGAGCGGGGCTGACCACTTTCTCCATTACCGCTAAATGTACCCCGCCACATGATGTACTCACCCTGCAAGTTTCATCCCGCTGCGACGTTGTCCACCTGAGATATCGGCAGCCGGATACTGTAGGTTGAGCGATTCCACCCCTGAACTTCCTAAATTCCAATATAGACCGTATAGAACTCTTCCGATGAAGCGAATTCCGGATAAACCCGGCTGCGGAAGACAATAAGAGAACTCAGAAGGTGACGCAGCACGGTCATTCCGATATCAAGGTATTTATTCTGCGTTAGAAGGTCCAGCAATATCGCCGTCAGATTCAGCCTCAGAATTTATCCCTCGCAGCACAAAGAGCTCAGCGATTTGGTGAACCGGGCGGGGAATGACGGGCTGCCACCTCGCGTGCGAAAGGTAGGAGACGACGGTTGCGGCATGTGCGCAACAACCGACCGTCCTGGCGCCATTCTTGCAGTTGCAGTAGTACCTCTTGATCCCTTCCACGCTATTCCTATTTGGCTCGCATTCGATGAAGACATGGTATACGGCGCGCCCAGAGTGTCGGGATCGGATGTTTACACGAATGATCGTGGGTTTCACTATCACGCATTGCATTGAAACGTCGTCGTTGGCGTCGAGGAGCTCCGCCAGGTAGGAGCGTGCCATCCGGAGCTGATACGGTCCTGACGAGAACATCAGCAGCGAGTCTTCGGTCATGATCGGGAAATCCGTTAAAGCTCTCGCGGGGAAGCTTCTCAGGGTTGTCGGTCTCCGATTCAAGCGTTCGGTTTTAACTTCCTCTCCGAGCATGTTCTTAAGCGACATGCGACTTTCCATGTGATCCAAGAGTTCAGCAGTCGCGCCGTCCTCGCTCCTAAGCCGTTGCCCATAGGCTCTCAAGAATTCTCGAGCGATCGCGTGAAACTAGTAAAGCTGCCGGTACGGCGTCGCAGTGTCCTAATACGGTACGGTACGGCGCCGTACTCCGTAGTACGGGACCCCAAATCTGGTAGGGACACTTGCTGATGGCAGGTATCACTCACACCACTAGGCTGTGCCAAGCCAAGTCTATACGGTCTATATTGGGATTTAGGAAGTTCAGGGGTGAAATCGCTCAACCTACAGTATCCGGCTGTTGATATCTCAGGTGGACAACGTCGCAGCGGGACGAGACTTGCAGGGTGAGTACATTATGTGGCGGGGTACATTTAGCGATAATAGAGAAGGTGGTCAGCCCCGCTCTTCCGAGTGAATCAAAGAGTGCTTCGTTGTTTTCGACCGATAGAGTGACTGCAGAGACCCGGCGCCTATGGCAATCGACAGTCTGTGCGAAATGCCGCAGAATGTTTTCTTTACGGGCGCTGTAGCTCCACTGGTTCGCGAGATATGAGCAATCCAATTATTGGCGTCCAGAAATTCTGTGGTGGGGCCGACACCCCCTATGTTATCCTGGCAGGCCCTTTTGCTTGCAGAAGCTAGCTACTTGACGGTATCTTTCTCTCTGCGTTCCCATCGTAGCTCTGTAAGCTTCGAACCTGGCTAGGTATGCGTGGTTGCGAACTCTCCTGAAGGCATGTTGCAACGTTTTGAAGGACCATTGTTCGAAGTCACTGGTTCTCTAACTCAAGAATGGCACTCGGAGTAAGGATAATCTGCACACAGTGTTTATTACAAAGAAACCTGTTGCTTTTATATGAACCATCACCAAAAGTAGGAGAGAGAATAGAATGGCTTGAAATCACTCCGTGAGGCCCCATGGGCCTCTTTGACCGATGCTTCGTCTCTACTTCAGTAAGAACACTGCTCAGGGAATTTTGGTTTTCTCAACACACCCCCGTTCACTGAGCCGTGTTTCACAAATCTTTGAATAATTTCAAGTTCTGTAATCTCATTGTATGTGCTACCTACATAAGTCTCCGTCCGACTCTTCCAAAAGTTGGGATATCGTGCTCTGTCGTGACATGTTCGTGTACATGGTGAAAACTCATTGACACATAGTTCATATTTTGATAAAAATAAATGTACTTTTGACATTCATCGGTGATGTTTTGCTCATTTCCATGGTGAAAATGCTTAAAAAGACCATGCTCCGCATGAGAGTTGTCATTCGGTGTTCCCGCTGTGAACTGCTGTCCAGAGCTCCATCCCATCCTCATTCTCCGGTCAGAAGTTGACAATGACCCCTCGTCCCGCAATCCTGCGATCAGGCAAAGCCACTGGAGATGATGCTGTTGCAGACCACGAAGAGTTTCGAACCTCGCGGGTCCGAAGGCGCACCCGTCGCACTCCAAAGTCTGAAAGTTCCCTTCCTCAAGAGGGGAGTGAAACGAACTCTCAAGCATCTCCGGAACTGGAAAGCACTGCCGGATCATCTAACGTCCCCGACGATTCTGGAGACTCCACGATGGATGCCGTTGAGCTGATCAGCCCCACGAGTATCTGCACTCAGGACAGCTCCGAAGACGTCTGCCATCTCAACGTAGCCACTCTCAACCGTCCCGAAGGAGTCATGGAGGAGAACCAGCGTAGTTCCCGTCGATGGTCCGTGCACTCAAGATCACCAAGACCCAGGAGGGCAATCCTGTGCAACATCATTCAAGTATTCGTCTTGGCACTCGTTCTGCTCATCATTGGAGGCATCGCATTCTTCTTAGCGCGACTGTCTTTCATTGTTGGTATGTTCGCTGTCCTTCACCTGTTTTGTGACTTTCTAAGTGATCGCAGGGGATTTTTCTGATGTGTCTCACTGATTGGTTTTGTTTCTGCCTGTTTTTAGACGAATTTCAATCAATTGTGGGGTCCGAGACTGCGTCTGATGCTCCTGTTCCGTTTCTGTCTCCGGTCGTCACGCCAATGCCGCAGCTCCAGGCTGGATTCACCGCATCGTCACCTGCTGTGGTCACTCGGGATCCTTTCGAAGTCTACAGTCCAGTTGGCCGGGCTTTCTCGTTTAGTTTTGCTGAATTCATCTGCCGAGCATCAACGAAGTCCATGCTGTGTTTGTCTCGTGCCCTTGATGTCTGTGTCGTTCGTCAGTTTGGGCTCACCCCCGTAACCAACCTCATTGTACATTCTCTTTCATCCGAAAGGATTGCGATGTTCGTTGATCTCAATGACAAGCGTGCAATGAGCTGCTCTCACAATCGCTGGTTTATCTCAACAAACTGATGTCGTTGCTAACCTGCCACTACCATAATAAACCTGTTTATTATGATTACTGAGTTCCCCTTTTTTTTTTTTCTTTTTGATTTCATTGTACCTACATATTCCGCGGATCAATACAATAAAACATGGAGCTATGGGTTGTACACTCGGGTCGTCATTCATTCACTGCGATTGCTTCAACCGTATCTTGGTATGGGTTGTTCTCGCTTACAATGGATACTCGGTTTATAGGTTCATAATTACGATGTCGGTATATTCTCATGACGTATAGGGATAGAGTTATGGTTAATACGATTATGTATGAGCCAGCCAGGACTCCCGCAAATATTATCCATGCACTGCATTTCTCTGAGACGTCGGGCGCTGGCGGTTTCTTGTGGCTTTGATATTCTATCCAGCTCTCAGTGCCGCCTTGCGTCGGCGCATCTTCTCTTACACAAGGTATCGAATCGCTTGCTTCCGACTCACATTTATCAACGGTTTCTCTGCAGTGAATCAAAAAATATGTTTTCGATATTTCCACGATGTTACAAGGCATGTTCCCTGGCTGACATTTGTTCATGCAGTCGTCGTATGAGTAAAATGCTTTTGATGCTTGAATTGTTAGTCCGATCACCATTTTCAAGCCTCTTGCGATTTCAACCCGATGAGATCCCTTAGTCGGAGGTATACTGACCTGCAGGGTCCCTTGGTCAGGATGTCCGCTTTCTGGTCCGAGGATCCGATAAATCTGATATCGACCTCGCCTTTTTCGTAACAATCTCGCAGGAACAATAGCCGGATCTCTATATGTTTAGTTCTGCGGTAGAAGATCGGGTTCTTTATGAGCCGTATTGTTGAAATGTTATCAATCATGATAGGAATCTTTGTTTCAATGATTTCAAGCTCTCCAAGTAGCTTTCTTATCCAGAGAAGGCTTTTCAATGCCTCTGCTGCACTATAGAATTCCGCTTCGGTGCTGCTCTGCGCTACGTTACTTTGTCTCGTCGATGACCAGACCAGTGCTCCTCCCTGTCTCTCGACGAAGACTCCCGAAACTGATTTTCTGGTTTCGGGATCGTTAGCGAAGTCCGCATCTGAGTAGACGGTTGTCGGCAACGTTACACCTCCACGATAGGTGATGCCGAGGGTCGGACACGACTTTAGGTATTTTAGGACTCGGATTCCTGCGCTCCAGTGCCTCTCCGTGCACTTGTCGAAGTACCGTGCCAGGTATGCTACGGTGAACGCTATATCTGGCCTTGTGCCAGTCGCAAGGTATAGCAGCGACCCGATCAGCTGCTTGTACTTAGTGCTATCTATTGGATTTGACTCAGGCATGGAATAAATCCCAGCATCGCAAGGCGTCGATATTGGTTTTGCGTCACTCATTCCGAATCTTTCAAGAACTTGTTTTGCATACTTCGTTTGATGCAGATGAATTGAATGGTCTGGCTTGATATCGATTTCCACGCCTAGAAAATAGCACAGGGGCTTTGAGGTGAACTCGAATTCTTTCGTTAAGGAATTGAAAAACTCGTTGATTCGTTCAACGGTCCTGCTTGCAATGATTCCGTCATCGACATAGAGGAGAATTATCGTACGCTCCTCTCCGTTCTTCATGTACAAGCAGGAGTCAGTTTTTGATTGGACAAAGTTTCTTTCAAGAAGGATCGATTTCATTTTTTGATTGAATACGTGACTCGACTGCCTTAATCCATAGATCGCCCTTTTAAGCTTCAGTACTCTTTGCGTCCCATCATCATACCCCTTAGGTCACGCGCGTCCGCGTTCGTTTGTTTGCTTGAGCAGATGGAGAGAGCCATAGCTCCCGTTGGCTTGGCGTCTTCTCGCCATCCATGCCAGTCGTTCTTGAGCCATCGATGCTCGCGCAACGAGAAATAAGTGCCCTCTAGCTGCATTACATTTGGAGAAATTTCTTCTTCCTCCTCAGACTCGTTCCTTTCACTCAGAGAGTCACCGGTTTCGATTGTTTCAGGCTTGTTCGTTTGCTGTGCTTCTACTCTTGGTTCGGCGTTCTTGGGTTGAGTTAGCCTCATGAGGATCGGTTCGGTTTTAAATGTCAAATCCTTGGTTTTAATTATCTCAAAGGTTCCGGGAATCCAAGCACGATACCCGAGACCAAACTGTGAATATCCAACTAATTTTGCAGGTATCCTTCTTTTATCGAACTTCTTCTTTTTCGAATGGAGTTGATCCACAAAGCAGTCCGATCCGAACGCTCTAAGCTCTCCCAGGTATGGCTTTGTCTTGTACATTATCTCAAGGGCAGAGATATCAGTGAGTCGTGAATGCTGGTCAAGTTCAGTACTTCGATACAATAATTGACCGCTTCCGCCCAGAGATATTTCTTCTCAATCAGACCTGCGGCGATCATCACCGCTCGTGCTAGATTCACGACTGTCCTGTTCCCGCGTTCTGCTATTCCGTTCTGCATCTGAGAATATGGATTGCTGAATGATTGGTCGGCACCAATACTCTTCAGATTCTCCTGAACTGTTCGGACGGTGAATTCTGTACCATAGTCCGAATGGAATCTTCTCACTTCTTTACCAGTGAGGTTCTTGAACCATTTTAGGTAGTTGTCAATGCATTCGCTGGTTTCGTCTTTTGTCTTTAGAAAGTATACCTTTCGGTATTTTGAGAATTCGTGCGTAATCATCAGAAAATCCCTTGACTTGCCAATAGACGGAATGTTCGGCGAACAAAGGTCAGCGTGAACTGTGCCGATCTCAGTGGCTCTACTCTCTGTAGGTCTGCTGCGATAGATTGCCCAAGGCTGCTTGCCTTGGATGCAATGCTCGCACTGATCTAAGTCATCGATGAAGTTGATTTTTTCTAGCTTCAGAACCTTCTTGACATTTTCTTTGCTGACATGTGCCAGAATCTCGTGCACTTGTTTGAGACTCACAGGTCTGTCTTTGTCAAAGACCTCTGGCTCCTCTTCTTCCTCTGGGTGTGAGCGGATTTCAGTTTCTAGTGCTTGACCACTGTTTGTGGTGATGTCGTCAGCTTCCAGCTGATAAAGACCTTCGCTCATTGGTACCATGACACTTGCATCGCCTTTACTGATCTGCAGATCTTTTTCACCGATTACCATCTTGTAACCGTCGCGCGCCATACAACTCACTGACAGAAGGTTCAGTCTCATCCTCGGCACATAGAGGACGTTTTCAAGTTCGATGTTCATCCTTGACTCGCCAGTTCCAACGGTCAAGACTGTTTGACCTAGAAGTTGGTATGGATGGCTCACTAGCTTTAGTTCACCAACATGCAAGTTCAGTCACAGGCAAACGAGAATCTCTCGTGAACACGGAGTACACGCACAGTGAGGATGTTACGAACGGTAGTTTATTCTTGTACGGATACTTCTTATAAGTTTTAGCACTGGATGTACGGATACGATTGGAAAGAGTACTAGAGAGAGGATACCTATCTAACTCTAACAGGCAACCCACGGCTGCCCCGGGTGCGTTCTAACCGCACTGGGGCAAGATAACTAGCTGCAGATGTCGTTTATGATGCCGACGGGCTGTAAACCGTCGGCTCAAGTTCTCTGAAAACATTCCACTCCGTATTTGAGATGCTCCGGAAGATAGCTCTAGTATCATGGCGACATTCTGGCGCCTATGGGGTGTACATCGGTGTTTACACAGTCTCAGATGGAGATATCGGAGCGGTGAGGCTCTCGATTCTCAACAAAGACAACCTTACCATGCCCGAAGACCCGCAGGCAATGGCTGCTGCCTACTCTGACCTCCGGAATGTCAGAATGGTTGGTAAAGGATGTGAACCACTTTTTTGAATTAAGGACACTATGAGTAGCGCCCGTGTCGATAACGAACTTATTTGAATTAATTTTGCTCGCTTTCTTGCAAGCCAAGAATGCATCGGCATAACTTGTGCCTTCTGCAAGATTTGCTCTTGGTGCGTTATTAACATTTGATCTCCTAGGTTTTCGACACTGGTTTTTCATATGTCCTTTCTGACCACAATTGTAGCACTTAATTTCTTGCCTGCTTTCTCTTCTTTCTTCGAAAGAAGTTCGAGAGCTGTGCTGTCGTTGTTGGTAATTTCTGCCTTGCCATCTTGATTGGAAGTTTCGTCTGTTCCCACGAAAACCTCCTCTACCTCTTCTATTGCCTGCCACATTCATTTGTGCGAATAAGGCCGACACGTTTCCACCGTCTTCTTGAGAATCTTTCCTGAATGATTCCGCTCTGATCATTTCTATCAAATTGGTCAGTAACTTATCGGTTTCTGCTTTTGTGGACCATGCAATTCTCATTGCTTCCCACTCCTTAGGCAATGCCGCTAGGAGCCTGGAACACTTGACTTCGTTTGCCATTGTCAGTCCTACATCAGTCAAGCTGTTCACATTTTCAGTGAACTCTGCCAGGTTTTGGGAAACCGTAAGGTTCTTTGAGAACCTGAATGACATAAATTTTGCTAAGACTGCGTCTTTGAGCGCTCCAGTTTTCTTTTGGAAATTGGTTGACAATCTTGTCCAGATCTCTGCGCAATTGATAGTTTCTGTTTCTCCATAAAATATTTGCAAACTCAATTTTGGATCGATTGCGGCAAAGAGCAAGGCCCTGGCCTTTCTGTTGGCTGCGTCAAATTTTTCTTGCTGCTTTATCTGAGCATCGGTAGGATCAGTTCCTTTCGGGACTTCAGGAGGTTTTAATTCTCCTTTAGTGGCTTCCCAGACATTCGTATATTCTTGGAGGTAGACTGGCATGAGGTTCTTAAATTCCATGTAATTGTGGCCATCACTTGCCAGCTTGACTGGGCAGGTAGCGGTTTTGCAACCGCTCTCCGAGGCCATCTCGGCTGGCCACCACAGATTCCGCTGAAAGCTGCGCTCAAATGTACGCGGCGCTCAAATTGTCTCGGCGCTCGAATCGTTGCGGCGCTCAAATCGTCGCGGCGCTCAAATAGTCACGGCGCTCAAATCGTCGCGGCGCGCAAATTGGCCTGGCGCTCAAATCTGCCCGGCGCTCAAAGGGCGCGGCGCTCAAATCGGCGTGCACCGTTCAAGGCGGCCAAGTCTTTGTAGAGCAGTCCCAACAATGTTTCAAGCCTTACCGACATAGTCACAGCGGAGTTCACGAAAGTCACACGCGAAAAAAACGATAAATTTGAACACCGGTAGTGCTACTAACTCTTGACGCCGAAATTCGAAGCAGACGAAGGATGCAGACGATGGAAATCCAAAGCAAGATCATCGAGCCATGTGTGTGTATCGATGCCTCGAGTCACAGTCAGTGTATGGCGCACAGTGGGCCAGCAGCGGACAAAATTCCGCCGCGCTCTGGTGGTGCTGCGCGCGCCTCCACACGCGCTACGGGAACACCAAGCATAATGATAAATTCTATGTTTCCGCCGTTTTTCCCACCAACTTCGGGACTGAAACTGTGGGAGAGGACAGACCGATGGTCAGCAGCGCCTAATCAGTGATTTTTTTTCGGTTTCCCCCCTATGAGTTGATTATTCGTCTTGACGAAGTCGGAAGGCGTCCGAGCCACTGATGCGCTCGGTGAGCGGAAAACGTGGAAAACTATCTAGCGGGGTTACGCGGGGTCCTGGAACGAGATTTTCTGGCTTCTCAAGAGGCTCCGTGAGCCTTCCGAACAATTTTCAAGTGCTACTACCTGCTATTTCAAAAGTTACAAAGCATAATTGGAGACGGGTCCAGGCAATCCTATACTGATGAGGTACCCTCCAGTCATCTGATTGTGAGATTGAAACGACGGAAAAAGTACACATGATCGTACTCTGGTGTTGGTCTGTTTATTCATCCTCAGAGTCCTCGCTTCCGGATTGGTCATCACATCTTTCCATCAAATCTTTGACTTTTTCATTCGGTGGCACTTTGCTCGTGTCTCGAATGACGCGGTGTAACTTTTGAGATAGCAAGTAGTAGCATTTGAAACTTGTTTGGGTTGCTCACGGAGTCTCTTGAGAAGCCAGAAAATTTCGTTTCAGGACCCCGCGTCGCCCCGCTGGATAGTTTTCCACGTTTTTTGCTTGCCGAGGGCTTCAGCGGCTCGGACGCCTTGCAACTTCGTCAGGACAAATATCAAACTCATGAGGGGAAACCGGAAAAAAAATCACTGATTAGGCTCTGTTGACCATCGGTCTGTCCAAAACCCACAGTTTCAGTCCCGAAATCGGTGGGACAAACGGCGAAAATATAGAATGTATCCTTATGCTTCGTGTTCCCGTAGCGCGTGTGGACGGACCGCGTCATAAGCACGACATGTTTACATAGCAGACGCCGCGGTTCTGTCCTGTTGGGCGGCTGGCGTTTTCGCTGGCGATAGGATGGCGGGTTGGATTTCCGAACTCCCGTAGACAGTGCAAGAGGTGGCGTCTTGGAGCTTCCCGGTCCAAGCTTTAAGCCGCCGAAAAGCAATTTTCCGCCACCACAAGCGGCGTCTGCTATGTAAACATGTCGTGCTTATGACATAGACCCCGTGTGGAGGCGCGCGCAGCGCCACTAGAGCGCGGCGGAATTTTGTCCGCTTCTGGCCCACTGTGTGGCGCCAGATTCAAACGAAAAACTCACTCGCAAAACAAGGGATCGCTTCCTGCCACCATTCCTCGCCGATTATCTCAAGAAACTGGTCGAAATGATGTTATAAGATCAACGTCTATGGCGTATTTACTATGTAAATCCTCAGATATCGAACTTTGCATTATTTTCTGGAAACGGCCTATCGGCAGCTAGGTCAAATCACGTTTTTACAGTCTCGGGGTGAACCTAAAAACCCACCCTGGCTCGACCGAATCGGCGACTATCAATTCGTGTAGGTCCCTTGTCAGTCAGCTCTCAAGCGTACTGCTGCTGCACTGGTTTCACTCTAGACGTTTTCACGAAATGAATGCAGGCGAGGTACGAGTCGAAAAAGACGCACACGAGTGCTTTATTCAGATACGTTTATATAGTTTGGTGAACACGGAACTATGAGAGGGAGAAAGTAACTATTCTAGTAGACGGTAACTAGGTCAGACGAAGACCGGGTTTCAAACAGCGCGCGAAGTGTTAACGCTGGATGTTACCAGACTACGGTACGGGAAGTAGAACAGTGAATACGGGGTTGGGAAACAGATGACCGGAACGAATATCTAAAATATTCTAACATAAACAATAACTCAAGTTGCTACAAAGTAACTGTTTTGTGAATAGATTGCAATGAGTGCGAAGCAGAGTGAAGGCATGAAAGCACATCCCATCATTCTCCCCCGTGCTAAATCCGAGCACTCTCGATCTTGATCGAAGAACAAAAAATCAAACATAACATCGATGTTCACGTTTTCAAAACACTCCACGTTTCGCGAAGGTGTGTGTGATCACACCGACGCCGGATCACTTGTCTCCCGGCGATGGCCGAACAAACTTCAGCCCATTCGACAACCTCCGTCAGTTTGCATCCCGGTTGACGAAAACTTTTCTCCCAAAAATAAGCGACCATGAGCCGCGATGGTGAGTTATTCGATCTACTCCAAAGCCTGTTCGACGGGCGCAAAACTGGACATATTGACAATGAATCAGCCCAGGGTATCGTTTCGACCCTCGCCCACGAGCTGCGCCTTCGGAAACTTAGCGAGATTACAGGCATCGACGCCGGGATAGCAAGGCCATCCAACGAGCGAGGAAAACGAGGTCAAGTTGGACGGAACGTTTGGGTCTCACCCGAGCAATTCCGACAGATGAGACGAGGAATCTCAACCCCCGAAACCGCAGACGTCACTGCCATCAGGTCCACCGGTAATTCTTCCCGGATCAAGTCAATTTTGAAGGAGAAAAACGGGTCAGCCATGAAGAAGGAGATCGAAATTGATGCGCGTTCCTCGAGTGAGGATAGTTTCGCTTTGAATTGTGACTAGGCATCGCAACGATTCCGAACCGCGGAACCGAAACCGCAAGAACCGCGCTATTTCTGCTGTTTCGGAACCGCAGGAACCGCAGAATTTTCGCGGTCCGGAACCGCGGTTTTTGAGATTGTGAAAATCTCAAGGTAGAGATTTTCAAACGGAGAAGTATTTTTTCTACTGTCCTTGCAGTGTTGGACAATCCCAAATACAACTTCGAACTGGAAAGAGCGATCGGCCAGAGACAGCCGACATCCGAAGAAATTGTGAACACCTTGACGCAGATTCTCTCCGCTGAATCGGATTCCACTTCGATCGGTTCACTTGGTTCGGAGGAGGAACAAGAAAGTTCGGTTTGTATCTCCGTGTACCATCACGAGCCACGCACAGCTCATGACCCGACGTGATATAGCCCGACGCAGCCTTCCACAGTTTACATGCGTTCGTTTCGTTTTTACAGGTTGCCATTACTTAGGGATCAGTATTTTCTTTTTTCAAGTTTGTCGGGTACTCGAGAACCCCGGTTCTAGAAAATGCGGTTATTTGCCATGCCTAATTGTGATCCGAACAACACTCAGGAGATTGAGGTTGACCAAGTGACCACGCGTCAAACCAGTGAGTTCAAATCCAAGTGTTCATGATCCACTGCCAGAAGATCTCCAGTCTGAAAGTTCCAAGCAACAAACTTGGAGTCTTGACGACGACAATCTGTTCGACCATGTGGAGTTCAGTGATGACTCTGGTCTTTGCAAAAATCAGTGCTGCAGGGACAGAATTCAGCCATCCAGCGGGTCCACTGAATTGGAGGCACAGCCTCTTTTGAACCCTACCTTCTCAGATCAACAGCAACGCATCATACTGAGTTCAGAAGATCTCAAAACTGAGAACCACACTGATGTTGCACGACGCGCCGCTATCAATCCTGACAATGTTACTCCCGAAGTCAAGTCCGAAAAATTCAGTTCGATTGATATTTCCGGCGGTGTGGGAGTCAAGATACCAAATTTCGATCCTGATGTGCCCCGCGCATTCAGAGGCGATGAAATTCACAATTCATTTGGCTCTGGTGTCCTGACCAGCCAGCAGGCGAACGATGACTCGTCTCAAGGCGAAATGCAACACCTCATGGGAATCATGTTTGTCACTGTCTGCATGGCTTCAGTCGTGGGTAAGTTGAAATACGTATTGACCGTTGATTACTAACAATTCATTCGGAGTAACACTCAATGTCAGTTCCATTATCCCCATGCCCAGCCTTATTCAGCTTTTTCCTACTACTGAAGATTCGCGCATCTGTGATCTCGCCGGAATCCGAAGAGTTCATGGAATGGACATCTACAACAACGTCGGACCCTCACATCAAGCGAATCACCGAAGCACCCCTCTGCAGTCTGCCGGAAACACCACGATCGACGACTCGGACGACAAGTACAACCAGGAGCCAGCGTACCAACCTGATTGAACATTCCTCAACAGTCGCCGCTCCAACGACTCTGGAGAACGATGCACCCGACGGGAAATCTTCCACCCCGATTTCTGCTACTTTCAAAATCTATTTCGGGAATTTTCGCTGTAACCATGTCACGAAGTCTTATCTGTGCTACGAAATCTCTTCTCGTACTTGTGTAATCATACACGGCTATAGCCCAACCAAGTCTAAAATTCTAGTAGTTGAGGCTGAAAAAGCAGTATTTGTCGATGCCCTTGGAAGGGGTCTGTTTGAGAGGTCAACTATTCAAGTATGTTGGAGAATGAAGTTTTAGAGTTGTTTGTCTGAGAGCTTAGTTTTTATTTCATAATTCTGAGTCAGAAACAGTCGATCGATAAACAGTCATATTTCTCCAATTTCCAAGAAGTGAATATTCTCGACGTTGATACATTTTGTATCTAACAAAACTGACCATGATTGGCATAACAATTGCCAAAAAACTTAAGAGTGTAGCTGGAATGACCATAGCCACAGAACTCTTTGAAGGCGGCATCGGTGTAGGGGGCTGAGTCGTGGTTGTCGGAACAGGACCAGGTGATGGAGATCTGGTCGTGGTGGTCGAGGTCGGGCCTGGCGATGGGGATTCAGTCGTTGTGGTCGACTTCGGACCCGGCGTTGTGGTTGAGAAATTGTGATGCTTGTATCTGTCGTAGGCATCCCAAATCGCAGTTCCACCCAGAGGGGGTTCATTTTCCCTCAGACACACAACCTCCGGAGTGAAAATTTCTTCACATTGATTCTCGCTCTCCCAACATTGACATGCGAAGTATGTTGGAGAGATCTCCAGAATGATGCAGCTCTGATGATCGTTTCTGCAAGCGATGTCGCAATCATCCTGCCAGGTGAAGAAGCTTTCGCTCCCCGATGCGGCAAGTACGACACGGACAAGCAACCACCAGAACTGCATACTGCAATGCGAGAAGAATTTAGTTAGACATCTCTCTGATGCCTATCGCCTGCCGCAATCTGATGAATTGTCCCTTGGGATTGGGTTTTGTGGCGATATCTGCTAAATTCTTGTCGAGAAGGCGTGAACGACAGACTTATTTGCTTGTTAGCAACCAGTTCTCTGATGAAGAAATGTCGAACTGCGATATGCTTGGTTCTTTTGTGGAATCCATTTCCTTCAGCCAAGGCGATGGCTGCCTGATTGTCGACATTCAGAACAGGAGTTCCAGGGTAACCAAGCTCGCTAGTCAACCGACTCAAGAACACGGCTGTTTGGGCTGCCTGTGTTGCAGCGCAAAGTTCAGCTTCAGCTGATGAGAGCGCCTGATGAGAGAAATGATATTCATCGTCTCCATCCTCCAAATCGGGTCTGCTTGCCTGAACAAGGTATTGAAGGCTCCCGATGGCTTCCCTAAACGGAATTCGTGCTCCTTCAGTGTCGTCCTCAGTGTAGATATCTCGAAGCAAGGAAGTCGACACTGGCTTGCAGTTTGACATGCCGTATTTCTCCAGCAATTCATTCACATACTTCTCTTGGTTTATAAACAGAGAGGTATCGGTCCTTGTGATCTGGAGACCCAGGAAGTACTCCAGTGGTCGATATTTAGCTTCCAGACGGAGTTTCAATCGTTCTAGGAAGTCAGTCACTGCTTTGACTGTTCGACCAACAACCACTGAGTCATCGACATAAAGAGCCAAAACCAAACGCTCTTTTTCTGGACCTATGGGAACACAGGCGTGAGCCCAGTGGCGTAGCGTGCCTGAGTGCCGCCCGGGGCGGTCCTCGGAAAATTCAGAAAATCCGGAAAATGCCTCCGCCGCGGAGCAACAACCAAAAAAAACGACCCGCGATAGGGCATAAATCAGCAGAATGCCGCCCCCTCGAGAGTGCCGCCCAGGGCGGACCGCCCCCCCTCTAGTTACGCCACTGCGTGAGCCTTGCTTGGTTTCAAGCCAAGATCCATGAGAACGTTTTTCATTTTCTCATAGAAACATTTCGGAGCTTGGCGACTGCCATAGAGGGCCTTCTTGAGCAAAAGAACTTTGCCCTCTTTGACGGAATAACCCTCTGGAGCCAGCATGTATAACGGGACGTCAAGATCTGCGTGTAGAAAAGCAGAAGCCACATCAGCTTGATAGGTCACCAGATATTCTCGAACAGCGATGTTCAGGACTGTTCGAAGGACCTCAAAGCGAATGACCGGAGCGTATGTTTCCTTGAATTCCAGGCCATACCGCTGTTTGAAACCCTTCAGAACCAATCTGGCTTTCAATTTATCAACTGACTTGTCAGGCAATTCTTTGACTTTGAAAATTCAACGCGAGGAGATGAGGCGGACGCCCGGAGGCGGATCAACAACCTCCCAAACTCCCAATTTCTCCATTGAGGAGATCTCATCAGGTATCGCTTGGATCCACCGTTCTTTCTCGGAGGAAAGAATGGCATCCTGATACGTTTCCGGTGTAGGTATCGTCTGAGTGTTGCAATTATTCGCAATCGCAACATCAGCATCAATACCGTACCGCTTAGGAGCGCGCAGCGTAGAGCGAGCTCTCAAGGCTGCCCTCCTCTCCTCGTTTATCTGATACACTTTACGTTTTCTCTTCTTTACACTACCAACTTGCCTAGCTGGTTCGATGTCTGCTGCCTGCAGTGGGTTTTCTGAAGAATCTGACGGCTCGCCGGTGCGCGGTTGCTGTTGAGTTGACCGCACACTCGTCTGCTGCTGGCGATCCGGGGATGATTCGTTCGGCGGCGGCTGGGTTGGTCGACGCTGCTGGCTACTTTGTTTCAACTGGAGTGGCCGATCCGTTGATGTCGACTGCTTCTGTAGTGACGTTGTTGGCAGTGGCTGCTCACTCTCCCCCGACTCCATTGTCAGTTCAGGTTGAACATCCGATGGTTGAGTTGTTTCGGTGTCTTCTTTGTTTTCTTTTCCGGTTATTCTTCAAACACTTTCTCGTTGCTTTCATTTTCATTTTGTCGCACATCATTTAGTCTTGCAAGTAGGCTTTTCTTCTGGAGCTCCACATGTTTTGTGATCACAACTCGCACAGTTCCAGGAATCCACACACAAAATTCAAGCGAGTTTCAGACGTCCACACTGACGCATCCCGAAAGCCCGATCACGACGACACCCAACCCGAACAACGAGTCAAGCGATCGAGACACGGAAAGCGACGAGTGCCGTTTAAAATTCTGTTTCGAAGACACGCCACCGGACTCAGAACTATCCACAGAGGGAGACGACGTCTCGTCGTCAAGTTCCAATATCCATGCATCAACACCGGATGCCAGCGAGGACCCAATTTTCGACATCAAACTTTCTCCCGTAGTAAAGACTCAATCAGTGATTGTCCAGCGTGCAATCGTTCGGCCACATTCCTCACGGGAGGAAGCTTTAAGAATATCTCCACAGGATCAGTTCGATCGTTTGAAAGGGCTACGAGATAAAGGCTTCATGGATTCGGCCATCACTCCGGAGACCTTGTTCTCATCGAAGAGAGTGGAATCGAGAACGATTACCTCAACAAGTGTCGAGACGGACTCACCGAACGAGACCTCGAAATCATCAAGAACGAGCCGCTCTTCAGATCGTCAAACCGTCCGCAACGGAAGGCAGTCATCCCGATCCTTGAATACAAAAAGGGCTCCGCGGGCACCAAAGAATTCCAACCCCTCAACGACCACCCGACTAATTCCGCCAACGACGAGCACGACGAATCGCCCGATTCCAGTAAGCACAACAACGACGACGACAACCAATCGACCGACACCGTCAGTGACAAGCACGACGACGACCACAACCAAACGACCGACACCGACGGCAGCGACGAGTCTTCACATGTCGACATCTCAGACGACACCG
This sequence comes from Neoseiulus californicus, assembly GCA_028455905.1. Lineage (NCBI taxonomy): Eukaryota > Metazoa > Arthropoda > Arachnida > Mesostigmata > Phytoseiidae > Neoseiulus > Neoseiulus californicus. The sequence continues at coordinate 4,185,524 of JAMQGS010000012.1, forward strand.
GACCTGAAGACAACGCCTTCATGGATACCCCAGACGAAACCAAAAAGAGGAGACACTCCCGTAAGAAAATTCCTCGGTCCTCAAATTGAAATACGCTGGAAGTCCTTCAATTGTAATCGACTTTCCGAAGGCAAACTTTGTTCATCATATGGACACGATTTCTGCCTTTGGTTTGAGAGGAATGAAGATCCGGTGGCTCGTTATATAATCGTGGCTCCTGTTGAGCCGCCTGTCGCAGAAGATACAATGAGCCAGAGAATCTACAGTATGAGATGCCAACGGAGCGAGGTCTTAATATTTTTAAACGATGATTGAGAAAGGGCTTCGATACTTGCTTTTGTTCCCTTTTTTTTTCTTTGTGAGGAATAAAAACTGATGATACGTTATAAACTCTCTGTTGTCGATTGATAGACAGTGTCTGGGGTAGAATTCAAAGGTTGATACGACCTTTATTCAAGGAAATAGATTCCTGCAGGGATGATAGCCAGGAGAACCATGACAAGAATGCATCCCACAATCAAAGTGATGATAGGTCTGCCATGTTCTGGTCTTGGCCAAGGTCTAGGTGATATAGTTGGACAAGCAGTAGGCCGTTCTGTTGGTCTTGATGTGGTTGGTCTGAATGTCGTCGGAGCAGATGTGGGTGCTTCCGTGGATGGAGCAACTGTAGTAGTTGAAGGGACAGTTCCGTTTCTGTTTTTGAAGTCCCGCCAAATATTCTTGCCTCCGTATTCCTCCCCATTTGGGAGAATACATGCCACGTTTGCCGATGCCCAAAATCCACATGCTGATGGGTTTTCAAGACATTCTCATTCGAAATACATCGGCATTGGCTCTTCAATGGTTCAAGCGATTCTCAGCTTGGTGCATTTGGGTGCGCAGCCTTCATATGTGAACATGCACCCGACGCGTGCTGCAAGCAGACACGCTATGATGACGGCGGCGGAGCAAAGCTGTCGTGTGCACCACATTGCTGATTCTGGAAACCATTTTCTATTACCCGCCGAATCTCACAAGTAAACATATGTTTTGGTAAAAAACAATTGCCGGTCCCGCTATGATGGATGGATAGGCCTTGGTCCAAGAAGTAATACACGACATAGCTAGCCGGCTATCAGGCCCTTCTTGATAGTTCAAAAAATCAAAAACTCCCGGAGAGACCTGAAATGAGCAATTTTCAAATGCATGCCATTCCGCTCTCGATGGGGCTAGCGAGCTGATTCTTGCGCCATTTTCAAGAGAATTTTGTCCGCTTTCAGATGGTTTTTTGATGAACCTTCTACGATGAAGACTCGCTTCTCTAGAGCACTTTGAAAATACCAAAAAAAAACGTGGAAACCCTAATGGAAAACGTGCACTAGCCGTCATTGGAAAACGCCACTGTGCGGTGTGTTTTCTATTGGAATTCTCACGTTTTATTCGATACCTTCAAAGTGCTCTAGAAAAGCGAGTATCCATCGTAGAAGGTTCTACAAAAAACCATCTGAAAGAGGACAAAATTCTCTTGAAAATGGTGGAAGAATCAGCTCGCTAGCCCCGTCGAGAGCGAAATGGCATGCATTTGAAAATTGCTCATATAGGTCTCTCCTGAAGTTTTCGACCGTTTTAACTATCAAGAAGGGCCTGATAGCCGGCTAGCTATGTCGTGTATTACTTCTTGGACCAAGGCCTATCCATCCATCATAGCGGGACCGGCAATTGTTTTTTACCAAAACATATGTTTACTTGTTAGATACCCGACTCTCATTTAACTGAATCACATTTACCGGAATCTCAGATCCCCGGATCTCAGATACCCGAATCTAAGATACCCGATCAAGGATCGACTCTTTCTCACCCTCTCTCAATCAACATACCCTATCGACCGAAGCTTCTATCTCACGTTGATCTGGCCCGAGGTTTTGCCGCGATTGAAAATAACGAAACTCCATTCACGGGCGTACTACCTGAGACCGAGAACCTCGACCATCAGGTTGAACGTGAGGGCAACTGACGATTTTGAAGTGCTCTCCACAAGACAGTACACAATGTTGTGGAATGAAGATCATGTCTTGAAACTCGCTCCTGGACCTACCCAAGAGATTCAATCTCGTCGTAACCTATCGCCACCCGACTCGACCATTATGCCCACATCTCACTGAATCCCCTCTGACTGAATAGTACCTGAAGCCTCCGGTGATGGTCCACCCCATAAGTTGAAGGATATTCGAGAAGACCAATCAGTTGCACTCATCGTCGGAAGAGACAAGCCTACAGACGACGTTAGAACCCTAAAGTTCGGTCCACCGCATCTCACTACTGTGATCTATAATACATCCCCAGCCTTTAAATCTATTCATTTCTGATTTTCTCCGAAGACAGTCATTTCATTTTATTTAACATAACATAACAAGGGGTTTTCCCCGCAAGCAATAAGGCTGCATACCGTGTTGTAGATTTAACAGCTGAGATCTAGTAGTTATTATGTCTAGCCAAGTTTGGCCTTGAAACGTGTGAGGGTGGTACATAAACGAATCTCAAGTGGAAGTTCATTCCAGACGGTGGCAAAGACATCGAGTGGGGCCAATCTGGAGAACTCGTAAGGCACCCCAGGGACTCCTACTCTGCAGCGTCTAGCGTCTCTACCAGTGGGGTTGGGGCGCGTGGGGCTGGAGAGGGCTGGGGGAAGTGTAGCATTGGCAGACATGAAGGAAAGTAGAGCGGTACGATAGCGAAATATGTCGTCAACACGACGGATGGAGAGACGACAAAAATCAGACGTCACCGAAGTCCGCGGTCGCTTACTAAGAACGGCACGGAGGCTCGAGTTTTGAGCCTTTTGGATTAGAGATCGCAAGCTAACAGTGGCATTGAGGTACCACACAGAGATGCAGTAAAGTATAGCGCTTCCGACGAGTGCGCGAAAGACACGAAGCAAGACCGAGCGGGGGAAACCCAGCCTTCGTAGCCGATTGAGACAGTATGTATAGGATGCGATCTTTGCCTGTAGACGGAGCACATGCGTTCGACTACCAAGGTCGTGCTCCAAAATCACCCCAAGACACGTCACAGAGCCAACACATTCAAGAGGAACGCCGTCCAGAGTGACCCTACTATCACAGGCTACAAGTCTGGAGCCCCCCCATCGGAACCATAGGAGCTGAGTCTTGCTTGTGTTAAGGGCCAGACGCAACGCACAGAACATTACGAAAATCTGCGAGAGATATTCATTCAGCTGTGCAATGCCGTCCTCTATACAGCGTGGGTCGAGGCGGAAGAGAATGGTCGAGTCATCTGCATAAGATAGTCCACAATGTTGTGGAATGGAGATTATGTCCTGGAACTCACTCCTACTGGTTCCCCGGAAAGTCTGCTATTCGACAGATACACCGAGATATTATCGTTCCGAGGTATAACACTACAACCTCCTTCTGTTCAATGAAGAACTTATGTTCCCTACATGATCTCCGAAATGAAAGCTCTCGTTCTCCCCGATGAGAGTTTACTCCCTAAATATCATCCCCAAAGGAGGTTCTCCTCTGAGACCTAAAATGAAAATTCTTCCCTTCACGTTTTCCCATGTTTCTTCCATCAATCCATAATCCAAACAGAATGACCTCCCTTCTCCTAGCACCTTTCTCACCGGTATCGGTCCCACCGGAAGCCAAGCTTTTATGTCCCCCGGTCGTATGTACTACATACGACCCTCACCGATTCACTCTCATCATCGCTTCCGTACTGCGTTTTCGCGCCACCCTCTTCCAGTAGTGCTTCATGCACTACTAACTTCAATTTTTTTGCAAATTCGAAGCAATATGTTGGCTTGTGTTGGGAATCGTGATTGTCGCGATATGCATTATTGCAAGTATGTATCATTTGGTTCTGCAATTCTCTTATTTTGCGTGGTTGTTGATTTCTTGATTGACTCACCATCAGTCAGCTTGGCTTCATTGTGCCGGATCCCCGTCCGCCTGATGCGGCGATGATGACAACAACGACGACCGAGCGATAAACGATCGACTCACAAAGTGTTGTGTCCGGGTCGCAAGTGTCGCGAAACCGATGTTAATTTTTGCTGTCTCGACTGCCGAGCCGATCATGTCTGAGTGTGATGATTATCAGAATTTCGTCGATTTAAAGCTGTTTGATATAAAGCTGTGATTTGTTTGTCGGACGTGATGTTGAGCTCTTCCGGGTGTTGTCAATCGATGAGTTCCCAGCCAGACGATGCATTGTGACTGTTAATAGAGATAACTCGACCTGTCGCGGAGTCGTCTCGAGACAGACTGGCGTTTATTTACCAAGAGTCGAAACCACTGAAACGTCGCAGCGCGCGCCGAGTCCCTAACATGTCCTTCTCTCTCTCGACCTACCAAAACTAGAATTCGTCGAACCATTGAAAGTTGGAACACATCAGGGAATCTTTTTCTTTACTCGCTCAGACGGTCGTCGTAGTCTCTTTCCTACTAGTTAATGTCTGACTCTCTCTCGCTTATGTTATTTTTTCTGTTCACAAATTATTTACCAGAATTATCGTTGGAACATTGCTATCTCACAAGTCTTTTTTTTTCTCTTCGCTTATCTGATAGCCTCAATTATCTATGAGCAAAGAATCAATTTGTACTGCACAAAATTCGGTGTCCACGCGGATGGTGCCTGTCGTAGAAATCTTCTGTTCCTTCCTAACGTGCCTCGTTTAGATGCCGATGCATCTATCTTGTATCGGCGCAACCCATCGGCTTCCACAACTTTCTTTTTCCGCCATTCCTTCCGATGCCCGTCCGGCTGTATTCTTACGTTTTCGCCGGGCTTGAGCGGCGGCAGGCTTCTCGCGCCTCGGTCGTAGTATGATCTGGCTTGTTTGCGGCGAGCCCTGATGGAATCCCCAATTAAATCCTCGTATCCGGCGTTTCTGCATTTCTGGACCGCCAACGTAGGCACGACACTGTGGTGGAAGTTGACCGCTCCAATCTTTTCGGCCCACAGACCCGAGAGCGGTGTGCACCCACGAGTCAGAAAACCACGAGCCAGAAAGCCCATGAGCCAGGAAACCCGTGAGCCAGAAAAACAATGAGCCACAAAACCAACGAGCCAGAAAGTTTCGAGACTGAGCAACGCTTCTAGGCACAGAGTTGAGAGAGCTGGCTCTGAAGCTCAAGTGGGCTGTTGCGGGGAGTCTAAAACTATGAGTTTCACAAACTCTAGCTCGTCGAATAGATACGAATTGAAAATGTGATGCGTACAAATAAGTGCGTTCTCAGTAACAAGTTCTGACGATTCCCTGAACACTTGGTCCGGTTAGAGACGATTTGCGGTTCGAGCTGCCAAGATGTGTCCCTTCTAGATAAATACAGTAGGGCCCCGCTCAACGAACTTAATTCGTTCCGCGGAACGGTTCGTTGTGCGGAGTGTTCGTTATGCAGAATGCCCTTCAGCATCAGATCCTATGAGAATCGAAATAATCGGTTCCACAGCGGCATTGAGAATACTTTCGGTGCACGGAGGTTGATTTTATTTTATCGGCCTCAACTGATGCTCCTTGTTTCGTTTAGGACCGATTTTTCTGACAATCGGAGGAAAATGCTCGGGGCGTTTTTGGTGCAGTTTCGATTTCAGAGCAGCTTCGAAATGGCTTGCGACAGAATTTTCGAAAATATGAGCGGTTCTGCGTGCCTCTGGGAGGATTTCAGAAGTCGACAAAATCTCTCTGACCTCCCCTCATTTTTCGAGCACGATTTTCATGTCACTAGAGCGCATCGGTGTGACCTGCTCCTCCTCTTCGTCAGATAACCCAACGTGGGTCTCTGTCTCAGCAAACAGGGCTTGCAGATCTGCTGCACTCGGTTCCTCTGACTTGTCATGCTCTTCCAAAAGCTCATGGACATTAGCCTCGTCGACCCCCAGCCCGACTTCACTTGCCAAACTCACGATTTCTGAGATCTACTCATCGTCGGGCTCAAATGGGCTGCGAAAAAAGAATTCCTGAATGCATACGAGATTCGATGATCGGTTCGTTATGCGGATCACGGGTGCGTTATGCGGATTATTGGTGTTAATTTTCGAAGTTCGTTATGCGGATAGTTCGTTCTGCGCGGCGTTCGTTAAGCGGGGCCCTACTGTACTGGACTAGACACCAGTTGCGTAGCATGCCTGGGTGCCGCCCGGGGCGGACCTCGACAGATTCGAAAAATCCGGAAAATGCCGCCCCCTGGAACTCTCCGACGTGGAGCGGCAACCATAGAAGCGACCCACTAGAGACATAAATCAGCAACATGCCGCCCCTTCGAGAGTGCCGCTCGGGGCGGACCGCCTGGAACTAGGCCGTGGAATGATACACCTGTTGAAAACTCAGATTTCTGTGGCCGGTAGGGATTAGCCAGAACCCAAGAGCGAAGTTCCGAGGAATGAGGTCATGCCGTTTGTCGTTTGGTTTGATCTCGGCGCCGTTTCAACACTGTGCAGGGGTCAGACTGCACCTAGAGAACGAGATTGCTCGCAGGCCAGAGCACAAGGCGCTCCTGGAATTCGTAAATAAAGTATTTCTATGTGGACGACCTGTTGGCGGGGTCGGAGGACGTCGAACGTGGGAAAGAGGTGGTGTAGATTTTGGACGATACGTTCAAGATGGGCTGCTTCCCGTTAAAAAATGGTCGACGAATTCGCCGGAGTTGGGAAGCTTCATCCGGGCAAAATACCCGGAAGCAACAGTCACGTTCGACGACGAAAATTCCAAGTTTCTGGGAGTACGCTGGAATCAGAGAGCGGATTCGCTGCATATAGACGCGACGAAGACGATTGAATTTTTCAAAACATGCTCGCCGTCGAAGAGAGCGCTGCTCAGAGGAGCGAGTCAGATATTCGATCCGATCGGATCTTGTCGAACCCATCATGCTGGGATTCAAAAGGCTGCTCCAGAAACATTGGCAAAAAAGATAGATTGGGACGCAGCGTCGGTGGATGCCGATTACGGCGAATATCGGGAAACCATTCAACGGCTGGCCAACATCAGGCACGTAAACGTCGAGCGAAATATCTTTGGGTCGTGTCTGCATCGAAGCGCCAGCGCGCGAGAACTGCATGTGTTCTGCGATGCGAGTCTGCTGGGATATGGCTGCGTCGCCTATGCGAGAGACATCAGCAACCCACAGAAGGTAAAAGTGACGTTCGTCATGGCAAAAGGCAGAGTCGCACCGCTGAAAGGCGAATGGTCAATTCACAGATTGGAGTTGTTAGGATTGTGGCAACGAGAATTGCAAAAAAGATTGTCGAGGCAACAAACGAGCCGTTCGACTCGATTTTCTGGTGCGACAATGCATGTGTTCTGGCTTGGATTCGAGATCGACCGGGAAGATGGAAAAGCTTCGTAGAGAATAGGATCAAGGAGATTCAGAGCAACTCGGAAGCAAGACAGTGGAAATACATTAGAACCATAGACAATTCGGCAGATCTCATTTCAAGATTCTCGGCACTGGACACGAAGGCGTTGAGAGGTTTGTGGCTTCGGGGCCTTGATTGGCTGAGCACAATGAGAGAACCGGAAGGACACTCTTTGAACCCCGATGGAATCGAACGCGAAGTATCAAATGAAAAGAAATCGCAATGCTTTGTTGGCGCGGTCGCCACCGAGATAACGACGGTAAACATGCCACTTTCGTCCGACTGGGGAAAGCCCATACGCATCATCGCGTACATTCTCAGATGGAGAAAATATCGGAGAAATATCAGGCCGCAATGGCTGAGTACGATCACAACCGAAGAGTGACAAGAAACCGAAGCAGTAGTGTTCCGGCGAATACAACAACGGCAGAGGAGCTGAGCCAGGGACTCAAAGATATACCGAAAAAGAGCGAAATCTACAAATATAGCCCATTCTTCGACGCGAAAGGTCTCATCAGGTGCCGGTCCCGGCTAGGCAATCTGAAAGATGTAACGTCCGATGTGAAGAATCCGGTGATTCTCCCAGGAGAAAACGAGGTGGTGGCGGCGTACATCCGATGGACGCATGAGAAGCTATGCTTGCACGCCAGCGCGGCGGAAGGCATATTGCAGCGTTTGAGGAGAAGGTTCCTCGTACTCAGAGTGCGACGTGCAGCGAGTAGAGCGATAACGGCGTGCAGGGTGTGCAACAGATTCAAAGTGAAACCGGCAGCGGAGGACATGCCAGATCTCCCAGGGTTCCGCGTAGCAACCGAACCAGCTTTTCTCACGACGGGACTGGACGCAGCGGGACCGCTCACGGTGAAGAACGCGATGGGGTAAAAAGTCCCAGCATATGCGATGATTTTCGTGTGTCCGGTAGCGTGAGCGGTGAGAATAGAACTCGTGGAAAATCTTTCAACGTATGAGTTTCTCATGGCCATGCGCAGGTTCTACAACAGAAACCCTACAGTGGAGGCGTTTTACTCCGACAATACGGCAGCTTTCAGAAGAGCAGCAAAAGAGGTCAAAGCGATGTTCGACTTATCGAGATCGCCAGAGACTCAAAGTTTCCTAGCGAAACACTCGCTCTCATGGTTCCATTCAACGGAAAGAGCGCCGTGGAGGAACGGATTCACTGAAAGGCTAATAGGAACGATCAAACGGCCGTTGAGGAAAATTCTGGGTCGGAACATCCCGACATTCAGGGAGTTAGAAACCATTCTCACGGACATAGAAAATATTGTGAACGACAGACCGCTCAGGTGTGAGCGCGGATCCAGACGAGCTATTACCGTTGCGACCGGCGGACCTGCTGTACGGGAATCAGGTTCAGCAAGCGCTGCCTGACCTGGTGGAGGTAACCAAGCAGCGCCAATAATCTTATCGGAGCGGTGGAAACACCGCTCTGGAGGAGGTACCGGTGGGAATACTTATTGCAGCTGAAATTGAATCACGCGAGGCATCCGGTTCAGAGCAGATCGCTACAAGAAGGCGACGTAGTGTTACTATATGATCCGGCGGCGTCCCGTGCGTATTGGCCAATGGCCCGAGTACACTCAGTATGTCGGGGGGAAGGCAGCCGGGATGGACGCGTTAGGACCGTCATTGTAAAACTGCCAAACGGGAAATTGTTAAGACGACCAATCCAACTACTCTATAAGATCGACGTGGCACCCGCCATGAACTAAATTGAAAGGAAAACAACAAGAGAAGGAAAAAAAAGTTTAAACGTATTGCGAATAACTCAATAAGTGCCGAGCGGGAAGAGAACATAGACACAAAAATCAGGGCAAATATTCCATTGAACCGGAGAGTGACGGCGGAGGGGAATCTTCATTCCACTCGTGGACCTCGCGGGCCAAGCGAGCGCCGGCGGCGGCAGCGATGTCAGCAGCGACTCGGTTGCGCTCCGCGCGCCTAGGATCCCCTCTTTCGCTCCAAGTGATGGGAGCTGGGGTACGATCCTCGTACCACATGGCGGCCGCTTCGGAGACAACAGCGGCGGAGTTTGAGGGTGACGACGCGGTGCAAACGTCGTGTGGCGTCGGAGATGGCAGCGGAGTCGAGACTACTTCAGCGGGCGGTTGATCGGAGGTGAGCATCGTAGAGTCGGACATCGGGGGTGGTAGCGTAGGCGGCATGCATGCCTCGGCGGCCAATACGTTCGTGAACATGGGGAGTGAAGTCCGACATGACGACCAAGACAACAGAGCAAGAGATTGGATCACAGTGCGCAACAAGCAAAAGAATGAGACATACAAAGAACGAAAAGACCATTTATACATTCCAGCACGGGGACGCGCCGCCCAAAAACATCGCCAGTGCGATGCGTGGTCGTGATTCGCTGACTGAGTGAGACTTAAGAGTACAGAACCAATCGAACTGCCGAACTCACAAAAAAAAAGAGATCCATAAGGAGGTGTCGGATGTAACAGCAAGCACTTTTCCGAACGTCACGAGAGTAGAAAGATCAAAATGTGTAAGCAAGGCCGAAAGCAAACGGTCGAATATCAAAGTGTATCAAATATCAAAGTGTATCGAATGTGTCGAGAGTGAAGCCATGTCATGAGTGCTAGGTAGGCGACAACAGAACCGGCACCCGGTTCGGCGGAAGTGTTGCGAAGCCCGGTTGGAAGCACCCAAAGGTCCAACAGGTTTGGCAGCGAACATTTGTTCGTGTGTCAGATCGCTTCCAGAGGAGTCCAACAGAGGGCGCAGGCAAAAGGGAAGAAACGATCTCTAGAATAGAAAGCTAGGAGAGAGCGCCAGTGCGCTACATAGGTATCGGAAGAAGCGGAACAATGTCAAAGACTAGATTCAGATTCAGATTCAGGTATCGGTTTATTTACGGAGCTGCTGCCTTCCGGCGCTTAAGCTCTCCAATGTACCTAGGTTAAAGGAATATTAAGGTATTAAGGTTACTAGGTAACAGTAAATCAAGAACAAACAATCAAGAAAAGAAGTCAGCTCTTCATGGAGTCTCAGCTCGCTCACGAATGTCGGCTGCTTGGCAGCGCCATCCGTGTGGCACGTCACACCTTGCAATCACTTGCAAGTCAACCTTTGATGGGAACGGACGAGAGCCAGCGCTCTCCCCGTTCTAGTGCAAACCGAAGCTGAGATCCTGGAAGCAGCTGCGGCTGATACAACGACTACCTTGTTGTCAATCTTTCTAGATAGCGCTGAGATATAGCAACAGTCCCCCAGAACAACCGAGTCTTCCTTTCCCGACAGTACAGTGCGTAACATAGTATAGATGGATGAGGACAGAACGGCACACTCGAACCGGGAGAAAGAGATGCAAGAGGACTTTAACGAGAGCTATCTCGCATTAAATTAAATTGAAGCTAGATACCGCAGAGGAAATCGGCCGTCTTGAGGTCTAGATCCAGGTTCCTGCTCCAAAACGAGTCCGTACTTCCGTGAATGACTTGAGAGTCGCGGCATCGTCTAAATGCCATTGCCTGGCGAGAGAGTCACCTGAACAGCTTCCTGGAGGCATACAGGTCGTTTCCTTGCCTGTGGAACAACACGAGTGCCGAATATCGCCACAAACACCTGACAAGGGAATGGCACGAGCGGGGGGTGGCGGTCGGGGTCGGGACAAAGCTAGTCGGGTAGTTTCCTATCGACTGTTTAAGAAATCTGTCGTCAAAAGTTGCGAAATACTCGTGGTTCTCGAAAAAAGTTGATTTTTCAATTTTAAACCTTCAACATGGGGCCTATGGCTTAGAAATGGAGCCTGTGTAGCCTACGAAATTTCAAAAAACTGGGAGCAGTTGAGGGACGGGTGGCTGATTGAGGACATCAGGTCTAGAGGTGATTGTTCCGGTATATCGAGTTCCTCTTGCCCTCTTGTTGTTGGAGAAAAATGCCTCATTTCTACGAGGTTTTAAACATGGGAGCTCTACGAGCCACTCGAAGGGCGTCTCCCCGAACCATTTCGACAGCAGAATCGTGATCCGGAGGGTCGATTATGGGGGGTAGGCGAAGTTTCGCAAAAATCGGGGACAAAAAAAACGGCATTTCTTTCGCGTAAGGGGGTCCCCTTACGTAAAAAATTAACATGGGGTTCTATGGGCTGAAATTTTTTTTTCCGATTTTGACGAAATCTTGCCTACGCTCCCTGAATCGACTCAACATCATGGTTTCGACGTCAGATTCAATCGTGAAGACGTCTTTCGAATGGCTGCCGTAGATCTCTCGTAATAAATGAATGAGCGAAATGCTTCCGGACTGGCGTAGGAACCAGTGGCGTATCTAGGGGGGGGGAGGGTGGCAGAGGGGGCACTTGCCCCGGGCGCCGAACTAAGGGGGCGCAAGGTTCAGGGGGCGCGAGAGGTAAGTTGAAGCCGATACCCGCTGCGGTAAAAATTGTGTCTCGGAGAGGTCAGGGGCGCAAAGCAGATGACACGCGGCGCCGCGACTGAAATTCTGTGAATATTAGTGATTGCCGTACAAATTGAGATCGTGTAGAATTCCTGAATCGCTTCAAGAGTCGCTCAACGCTCCCTTCAAATCGTTGCTCAAAACAGTGATTCCCAAACTGGGGAACTCGGACCCCCAGGGGTACGCGAAGAGATTCCCGGGGGTACGCGAGATAATTTTCGATTGTCTTGGCCAAGTACCGGAGCCCTGCGTAATGCGCGCTCGAGTCTCGATATGATAACGATTCTTCGATCGAGGACAACGCACATCGAATACAGTGAGTCCTCGTTATTCGCGGACTCGTTATTCGCGGATGATTGGAATGGAAAGAGCCGCTGCAGCAATCATCCGCTGAAGACCGCGTCAAGGGCTGAGTTGGAGCGATTCCCGGTGGGGCGGAATTCAAACTCAAATGAGCACTCTCCACCTATTCCTCCCACCGTCGCTGGATGGTCAGAGCGCCAATTGGAATTCGAATCTTTCAGAAACTTCGACTCGTCCGCGGAGTGCTCAACGACAAGCTACTTTATCACATCTTCTAGGGGAACGGCATCATAATATTCACATGACGCCTCTCCGGAACCCTACCTTAGGAGGGCGACAATGATCAAAAAAAATTATTCACTATTCGCGGAAATCTGCCATTCGCGGAGGGTCTTGGAACCAGTTGACCGCGAATAATGAGGACTCACTGTATTTCTGGCGTTTCTGGGCGCACAGAGATTTGGGGGTACACCGAAGGCCAGGATGCGGCCGAGGAGGTACGCGAGATTCGAAAGTTTGGGAACCACTGGCCTAAAATATGATGTTTTGCGATATGATCGGAGGGGAAAGGGGGGGGGGGCACTTCAGCCGGCTTGCCCCGGGCGCGCTTTGGGCTAGAAACGCCACTGGTAGGAACCGACTCGCCATTCCGCCGATTCGTCTCCAACTATAAAAGCCCGGTGAGCCGGGCAATCTGATGAAAAAATCCGGTGTTGAAATCCTGATTATAACGACAAGTCTTGCAACCCTCCGGAAAATCGTTCGATCTTATAATCACAAATAGAACACGAGGTTCCCTTATCGGCATATATGGCTTCCGCTACCGTGATGGCGATCCTGGTACGTCATTTCAATGTCGCACCTGATACGAGGGACGCGGAACGAGCAGACAGGAAACTTGCTAATCGAATCATCGAACTTCTGCAGAGTCACGATGATAACGATCTTGAATTCGAGACCGAAGCCGCTGACTTGACCTTAAGCATGGACCAAGAAGATTTCAATCCAATCATTGACGAAGATGAGGGAATCGACGAAGATACCGTGATAGCCTCCAATATGATTCACTCTAGCGGCGGTTCCGTCGATCCCAGTGCCGTCCGAAAAGCGATTGAACACTATAGGTAGGGCTGGGAGTTTTTCACGGCGGTCGCGGCCACGACCAATCCCGTGAATTTTCCCCTTCCCGAGGGAATGCCGTGAATTTCCCGCGACAAAATTCACCAGTTAAGAATTCGCCTTGTTGGTAATCTTCTGAGGTTTCCACTAGGCAGTCGGGACAACGCAGGAGTCCTGGGCCTCCAATCGTACGTTCAGTGAAGAGTCGGGAGCGTAGTGTGTAGTTCTCCTTGTTTGGACTGTTTATTCGGGCTCTATATATACGGCTTTATCAGAATGCAATTATATCTGCTGAGTTATTACAAAAAAAGCAATCAACTGTTTCCTGCCACAAAACTTTGGAGCTAAAGCGATTCAGGTGTTTCAAGTTGATAGAGTTCAACTTGAACTGAGCACGGTTCAAGGACCGCGCATGACGTTGAAGGTCAGAGAGTACTCGAGAAAAACATCCTATTTTCCAACAATCGCTCCCGTTTTGAGAGAACTCTCGGAGGCGAGGATTCGCATTGAATTCAAGTTTGACGGAGGAATGGATGACTCATTTCCGATTGGCGGTTCCGGCATTCGAATTCGAGATTCGATATTCGAGAATGTTCGAGAGGAAATGTGAGATTATCGCGTGTTTGAGTTTCCAAGCGTTCGAACGTGCAGACCACATCCAATGATTTGTGTTGAATCATTGGATCTTCATCTTGGATCCTCGATGTGAGCATGTGCTGTCACGTTGACGTGTTTGCGGTTCCAAACATGCTTCGTACATTGTGCTGGAAAAGGGAAAACGTCATAAAAAGGGATCTCCGAGGTGATGAAGCTGACTTCGTGTTCTTCCATATTCCGGTGCGTTTGTGGTTTGTGTAGTGTCTCCCAGTCCCGGTGTCGAGATGGCGTTGACTCCTCAACGAGAAGAAGTTCATGCGATGTTGAGATCACGAGCTGCCGCTCATGCCGCCGTTGGTGTTCCCACGTTCCACGAGGAACAGTTTGGAAATCGTAGTCCGGGACTTCTCCGCGGGATTCTGAAGAAGAAGAAAAATCGAGGAAACGCCGATCACATTCCCGAAGGACTGGTGGAAAGTGATCCGGATTCCGTGCGCCGGTGTCGATTTGATTGCCCTGGATCGAACGCCGGAGAAACGCAGGATCCGGCTTTCGACGTTGAACGTGGTGAAGCAATTGATGCTCCCGTCCGGCCAGCGCGGACGCCCGCCAGTTTTCAGTACCCGGGCCGACCAGTCGGACTTGAAGCCCCGACATCCGGAACGGAGCTAGTGGTGACTCCTGCCGCCACGAGATCGTGCTGGAATGACCTTCCTCGCGTTGATGAGACTAATCGGTTCGATAATTTTGTTCGATTCATGAATAGTTTTAAAGTTCACAGGAAGCAACCTGTTTGGTATCGAATCTCCGTCTTGCTTTTAGGATTCGCCCTTGCGATCGGGATTCTGTTGTTAGCAGGAACCGTCTTCCATCAGCTGTCCAGTTTTCCGAGAGACGAGGCGTCCTCTATTGGAGCCGCCGAACGACTGAGGGAAACGTTGTTGCCTTTGTTGAACCGAACGCTGTTGAAAGACCTTCCAAGCGACGCGGTAAATTCCCCAATCGACGAGTCTGAGCCGATAACCACCACGAGGACGCCGGCCAATCCTGAGGTGAAGGCTGTCGATGTTTCGAAATTCTAGGGTGTCGATTTCAGTGGCGTAGCGTGTGGGGGGGTCCGCACCCCGGCGGACCCCGGCGATGAACACGGAATATTGGAAGGATGTCGGGATAGACCACCGCCACATTTGGACCCGGTACGCCATCCCTGGGTAACACCAACAAATATGCGCCACCCTACCCTTCCACGAGCCGTCCGCAGACTGCCGCAACATCATATGCGGTCAGCACGCCACCAGGTATCACGCAGGCGCTTGCAAGGAAGGCCTTCCCCTCGGAGAGCTGGGACGCCGGCCGCGACCCCATCGGCCTGACTGATCAATCTAAACCCATAAATCCGAATGTGTTTCCGACTTTGAGGCCTGTGATCTTAAAATTGTGTGTACCGACAGGTTTGAAATTCCATGGAGAGGTGGGGATGGAGTGTCGGGTGGTTAAAGGGTACTTTTCATCACTATCGTTCCACGTTCCGTCAAGTTTTTCCGGAAATACGATTATTTTTTTGGAACTTTGTTGTTTTATCGGGGTATGGGGTCGATTAGAGGATCCTTTGTTGATTCTGACAACGAGGTCCGACTTGAAGAGGTTGTCTGTGCGGTCTGTGAAATCTGTGTGAGGTGATCGTCGGTGAGTTATGGCACGCAGAAAGGTCTTCTTTGAGTCGAAATACCATTAAGGCTAAGCGGATGAAGGTCCGACGAGCTACCGGGATCCCTGGGCGGTGCGAGTCGACGCTGAGAGTCGGTGAGAGTATCAAGTCTCAGGATGTTGGTCCTGTCGGATTCGGGCCTGGAGTCACTTTCCGTGATTTGTTGTGTGAAACTGAAGAGCGACGGATTGGTGGGCCCCCCCCCCCCCCAGGGAGCCCGGTGACGCTATGCAATATCCCTATCGAGCACTCCGTATGGACTCCAAAAGCAAGATTCTGGAGGAACGTTGGTGCTCAGTTACTTCGAGTTACCCGAAGCTCGCCGAAATAGCTCTTCGGGTTCTGATTGCGTTCTCAACAACATATCTGACAAGGGATGTCCGCGACATGTCCGAGCCCGATTCGCCCCAACTTGTGAGATCTCGTAGCCCCACGTGAGAATAGAAGAACGTCATACCTACATAACTTTTCCCCGTTTTTTGTTTTCACAGAATAACAGCATCGTCAATGTTCAAATTTTAACATGGGCGTCTATGGGGACTTTCTCCAAGATTTTGATTGACCGCCGCCGCCTTTGAGATTCTGAGAATTCCTGAAGAGGGTTTTTATGTCCTCCGGACGAGCAATGGATTCGAAAATAGCGCCACTCTGCGACTGCAGCATTTGTTGTTTCTAAACTTCTTCACGGCTGTCTCCTACGTTCCGCGCGGTTCCTCGTTCGTTGAGTGTGAGATATACGTCGACTCTTGGGGAGGCCATACAGATCAGGAGCTCCATGCTATTCCGAACAAGGAAGTTGCGGTGAAAGTCTTCCCCGAAGGCTCAACGGGTTTCGTTCAGCCCTTGGATTTGTATACTTTTCGGCTCTGAAAGGATTTCGCGAAGAGAATCACCGAACATTGCTTGCTCTTCAACTTCCGTGTCGATCAGCGCAATGATATTTTGCGTATGCGGTCACTGATATATAATCAGTTCCAAAGCTCGGAGTTCCGACCCTTCTGGTTAGGTCACAGGCGTTTGGGTGGTTTCCCGGTGCCCGAGGTCCCGTTCTCGACCATGTCTGAACTGGTTTTCGAAGTCGATGGCGACTTCGCAACGCCGGCCTGTGGCCTTGTTGTGGATGTGTTCATTGCAAGAATAAATTCTGCTGTAGTTGTTTCTATATGAAATACTACTTCCATTGATGCGGACCCGCATGAACGGGAAACGGCCATCGTCCCGCACAACAAACGAAGAGCAGACGACGAGCAGTAAGGATGAACGCATTCAGGCGGAGGCGGGCGGTCGGGGGCACGGAGAAAATGTCGCTATCCCCGAGAGCGAGCCCGCTATGTCAGCGGAGAAATCGCGGCGGTATGCAGCGTTCTTGCGGTGGACTGTAGGTAGCGCGCGCCCTGCGACCTGCGACACAGGTTCATAGTTGATCTTGATGGATTCCGCGGATCGGACTAGCTGCAGGAAGCGGGTGACGGAGAAGGAGGTTAATCCTTCAATAGAAGAGCCTGGCTTTCAGCTTCCAAACTCGCCTAACGCGTCCAGTTGTGGCCTCGGAAGTGCCCCTCCGATCGGTTGCTGCAGGGTCCCATCCGGTCACAAACCTGCACTGAAACAACCTCTGGATTTTCGACGAGCGATGGAGCAGCCAGGTTAATTGTCGATCTTCACCTGATGAAGATCTTCCCAAAGGCTCGGTTAGAGCCCCCACAGGTTCCTCACTAATCGCCAGCGTGGTATGCCACCCGGGGATGCCAGGCTCTACTATTGGAGGATTAACCTCCTTCTCCGTCACCCGCTTCCTGCAGCTTGTTCGATCCACGGAATCCATCAATATCAACTATGAACCTTTTTCGCGGGGCGCGCGCTACCTACAGTCCACCGCAAGTACGCTGGACACCGCTGGGATTTCTCCGCTGACATAGCGGGCTCGCTCTCGGTGATGGCGACGTTTTCTCCGTGCCCCCGACCGCCCGCCTCCGCCGGAATGCGTTCATCCTCACTGCTCGTCGTCTGCTCTTCGTTTGTTGTGCGGGACGGGCTGTAGGCGGGTCTACGTCATGGGATCGTGTCATATGACCGTCAGCTCGTCTGCTTTTGGCCGCCGTTCTAGCAGAGGGTCGCAGTTTAAGTCTGGAATAGGTCAGGTTAGGTTAGGTTTAAAACGCTCGAGAATGAGTCAGTGAACTCCACTGCCACCTGGGGATGCGACGCAAATGGTTTAGGACGCTTCGCGGCCAAACCGATGCACTCTGCGCTCCACCTGCCTCCGACGCGACCAGATCTGCCCGCTAGAACGGCGGCCATTAGCAGACACCATACGGTCCTATGGCGTAGACCCTACGTCATAGGACCGCCGGCCAAGATGGCGGACCCCGTTTTCGACCGCCGTTTCGGCTGCTGCTAGGCTTCAAATCCCAGTGGTAGGAGGAGCGCGGAGCACATCGGATTGGCCGCGAAGTGTTCTAAACCATCCACGTCGCATCCCCCCTTGGCAGTGGGCTTCACTGACTCATTCTCGACCGTTTTTAACCTAACCTAACCTGTCCTAGTCCGGATGTTCACTGCGACCCTCCGCTAGAACGGCGGGGAGGAGCAGACTAGCCGGCGGTCCTATGACGCAATCCCGCTGTAGGCCATAGGGTAGCAAACAATGCTGCGGGGAGCAGACGAATTCGAGGGGAAGGGGGCGCCAGTCACCTAGTCCTCTCGGAGAGGTGGCGCGGGCATTTCCAAACAACGACGGTTCTTTGAAGGCCCCGTTCATCTTTGGATTGAGACAGAAATAACAAGATTGCTCATCGGGTGGTTAACTGGTTGTGTATTGAACATCAGATGATTGATCCCTTTTCAGGGTGTGCCGTTTTCATCAGGAACTCAAACAATTCGCATTGCGAAGACCGTAGCTCAGCCAGGTCATGAATAATCACAGGAGAAATCGATTCCCACAGCAAGTTATCACAGAGGAAAAATACTTATGGTGAATGTGCGCAAAGAGATTAATGACGAATCTTCCCGAAGACAAGGTCTGACAAGGCGACTTAATTGCACTCTGATATCAATGTCGACTTCCAGCGGGACAGGAGCCCTTCGGGATTGGGAACGCGCAGAGAAGAATGCTATTGAAATCGGATTCGAATTTGTCCAAGGTGGAGCACGGATACTAGAAATTGAAAATACGCTAGCCTTGAGTCTGTCAACGGCGCTCACGATGTGATCATTTGACAGCCCTCTCCCCTCGCGTCGTTGGCGCTCAAATCCCCCCGATTCTGGAAACCCTTTGAAGCTTCCTGTTCCCCATTCTATCACGTTGGTACCGGAACGGTTCTCGAAGAGGACGACTCCTAGGTTGCCCAGACGCTTATTCAGGACTGTCCACCGCGCTTGGAGGGAGGGGGGGGAGGGGGGCGACACTCATGTACGTGTGTCCCCGACGGCTTTGAAATCATGACAGGCGAGCGGAAGCATTCTCATCGGAATGAACTGAAAGTGCCTGAGCTTGGTGGATCACTCGGAAGCTGATATTCTCTAAAGAGGAATTTAATGGAATGAAAATACACATCAGAGCCATTCCAAAGCATTTATTGCCGGTCTACGATGTCTCTCAACTCCAGGCATATACATGCGACATTCCGCTACAGCAAAGTTTTCAAGCTTGGACTCCATTGTAGCCTGACTGGACAAAATCAGGGCAGGGATTTTCCGCTCCGACGCGTTTTCTGCGAGGTTTTCACAGCTGGCGAACTCCATTAGATTTGTTGAATGAATATACTGAGTCCCGCTTCGACAGAAGAGACGCCATGCTACTGGAATCTATCATCTGAAATAGAAAAACTCTTCTTATTGGGATCATCCGTTCACGGTGTTCTTTAGGACTCGAATTCAAGGGACTTCAGGAGGAGTCTAGGCCACAAGCCCGCCGTGTTTACATCGAGGCGCCGTCTTGAAGAGGGAGAGGGAAGGGGAATCGAACGCCGAATTGGCTAAATCGACTCAGTTTTGAGCGTTCCTAACCTAACCTAACCTTTCCTAGCCCATGCGCTGGCTTCGAGCCCCGCGGCTACCTTATGACTAGGTCCGGTTAGCTCGCTGCGACTCTATAATTCATATCCCTTTCTCTCTTCAAAATGGCGCCTCGATGTAAACACGGCGGGCTTATGGCCGCCTCCCCTTCAGGAGTCCTCTAGCCGCAGCCAACACTCTCAACGAACCCTCAACTGTTTGAAGCGCGCGCGCTCCCTCTCCGAGCATTTCAGGCCATGTCTCCTCCTTTCCCTCGAAAGCGTCTGCGCTCCGTCGAATTGTTTGCTACCCTATGACCGTTTCGGTGCGGGACGATGGCCTAGACTCGACTCCTAGACCCGACCCGCTCCGGCAGATCACGTCGTCTGTTACGACGGAAAATAGGCAGGCTTTTTCAAGTGCTCCCGTGAAATCGAAAAAATCCGAGTCCCAGTGAAGTGAATCCCGCCAAGGATACAAAATCTGAAGCGTAGGGACGTAGGGACACGCTGCAGACTCGCTGTGAAGTTTTTTTGATCGAGATCAACCTATCCCTGCGTCAAACCAGCGAAATGGCTGGCGCACCATGTGCAGACTTTGCCGCCTTTTCTGCTTTGATGGCGAAGAGACCTGGTTAGTGCACGATCGGAATATTGCGCGTCGAACTTGGAAATTTTGTCACGGCGTGCGAAACCTCCGAAACAGCCGCAATGGCGTCCCAGATCAAACTCGAGCAGGTATACGAAGAGCTTGCAAAGAGCAAAGCGGAAGTGCTAGGCCTAACTCAACGGTGCGAGACCCCGCCAGCAGATTGAAAACCTGCAAGGAAAACTCAGAGAATTCCTAAATTCCCTACAGAACGATGAAGTTGAGGACGCCGCAGTGTCAGCAGCAAATACGATGCGCAAGATTCAATTCAATCCAAGGCTCTTTATTAGACATTAAGGTGTGTTGAGGATTTGGATTGGGGGTCGCAAGAAATCCGCGACTCCGAGTCCAAGCGCCGCAGACAAGGGCCGCCAGCGGCAAAAAATATACAGAGCGTTCTTCCTGAACCCTACGGCGAATTCGTGAAAAGTTGAGCTATGATGGGAACGAGAATAAAATCCGAGGCAGTGCGATCCGAATATTGAAGCTCCATTCCACTCTGAACACTGTTGAATCCTTTCTCTCTGCGGCGGTCAGCGAGCCAGTGGCGGCAAAAATTTGCCGTAGGGTTCAGGCAGAACGCCATGTATATTTTTTGCCGCTGCCGGCCCAGTGCGCGGCGCTTGGGCTCGGACTCGTGGACTCGCGAGTCCGGACTCGTTGGACTCGGTTGCGGACTCGCGGGTAAGACTCGGAGTCTGCGACCCCAAAGTCGGATCAATATCGCAAGTTTTTACTGCGTAGATTGTTTTCACGAATCTAAGTAATGTTCGGTTTCTTCTAACGTCACGATTCGCTTGAGGAGGCGTGGGTCCTGATCATGTGAAATTTCCATGATTGGCCGCGTAAGGATGGTTTCTTCGGTTATGGAGCAGCATAGACATAGCCTTCTGACAAAATATTTTTGGACTGATTCTATCATGTTGATGCGTATGATCTGGTACAGCATCCATACCGTACTGCGGTGCAGAAACCTCGTGATCACGAGCAAGTTGTACCACCTGATGTAAACCTCGGGGTGCTTGATTACAAAACATTTGAAAACTGAGTTTACAGCAGATCGCACCGAACTGACAGTGTTGACTATGTGAGTGTCAAACTTGAGGTCAGTGCACGTGGTGTCTTGGCGCTTCTAGGTCCAGGCTTTAATCCGCCTGGAAGCAATTCTCCCCCACCACGAGCGGCGTCTGCGATGTAAACGCGCCGGGCTTGTGGCCCAGACTCGTGCTGAGGTCACCTGTTCGACGGTGCTGTAGGACGCACGGCGGAATCTTTTGGATATATCCCCCACGTCTGCTAGAGCCGCTGCTCAAGGCGCCGCACAGAGGGAGATTTGGCCATTCTAGGAGGAAAAAAGTCAACTCGGCGTCTGGGAATTTTGCTCGGCGGGATTGAATCCTAGTTGGCCCAGGGTTCAGATGCAACGGGTCCCGTTTGATTATGCTGGCTTTTTCCGTCTCTGGAGACGTTCAAAGTCAGTGCATTTCGACCCGAGAATCGACGACTTTCTTCGTTTCATTACGCGAACAGCTCGAAACTCATCCAGGAAACAAGCGAGCGGACTCGCCTGAACTGAAAACTTCAATTCGATGGTGGAACATCATTTTGTAAGCGGGAAGCGATCGGAGTTCTACTTTCCAGCCGTCCAACTGGCCTTGCGAAACAACGTCAGAATTCACTGATTTTGGCAATTTCGAACGCGCGTGGAAGTTATGCTAGGTAGCCTTAGGCGACACGGAACCTGTGCGAAAATCTTTGCCATCCTCTCACCACTCCGCTTGGGGCGTCTCGCTTGGGGTGCGCAAACCCGCGCAAAAAAATTCTAGAGCGCTTCTTGTAAGGGGTTCGAAATCGAGGTCGACCGGGTTCGTAATTCCAGGGATCCCACTAGCGTTCAAAGAGAAGTGCCGGACGCGAATCTTTTTGGTGCAGAGGGCACTCTGCGATTCTAATCCTCGGAGCTTCGTGCGTCTTTCATTGCTAGAGTTGGGTTTCCCTTGCGGATCCGATCAAGGCGGATCTTTGGAAACCCTATCTGTGACACACATATCAACACATTTCGAGTGAGTGCTCCCCGGACGCACGTGCTCAAGTCCGCACAGTGGCAATATTGTGACGGAGTTTTAGAAAACGGCACTAGAAAGAGCGTGGGATATCGGATATCGGACGAGAATGGAATTTGATACACAAGTCCGGCAATGGTTCGACACTTCTCAGTCACAATCGGCATCCTCACAGAGGAAGCCCAAAAAGCACGCCACAAGGATTGCCGCTTTTATCGAGTCCACAATTCGAGGGAAACATCTCGAGAGAACTGCAACCTCGATCTTCTCTCCATGCTCCTGATTTCCTCAGATCCCGTAATAAATATTCTCCGTGTGCAAACACCGAGGAAAGCGAGCTTAGTCGACGACCCGGAGCCAGTGGCGTAGCGAGACCGAGTGCCGCCCGGTGCGGAAACTCGAAATTTGTGGAAAGTCGGAAAATGCCGCCCCCGGCGGCCGGATTCGAGCTGGAACGACAACAAAAAAAAACATCACAAAACCCCAAAATGCCGCCTCCCGGGACGCGACGCCCGGTGCGGACCGCACAACCGGCACCCCCACGCTACGCTACTGCCCGGAGCTGCGAAACCTGTCGCTTTCCAACCCCCACTCCGAGTCTTCTGGATCTGAGGAGCTTTCGGGGAATGATTCTGGCTCCACGTCCCGAAACGATCCTTCAGATGACGAAGATGGCTTGGATGGGTTCCTCAAAGCAGAGACTGATGAAGAAGGTGAGCGAGGCTAGCAACAAGAGGGGGATCCACAATTCATCCCGAGGTTTTAACGGAGAATTCCGTTTATTCTCCCGGTGTCCCCCTGACCCGCGGAAAGTGGGCACAGAAAGTGGGCACGGATAGTGGGCACAGAGAGTGGGCACAGAAAGTGGGCACAGAGAGTGGGCACGGATAGTGGGCACAGAGAGTGGGCACGGATAGTGGGCACAGAGAGTGGACACAGAGAGTGGACACGGATAGTGGGCACAGAGAGTGGGCACAGAAAGTGGGCACAGAGAGTGGGCACGGATAGTGGGCACAGAGAGTGGGCACGGATAGTGGGCACAGAGAGTGGGCACGGACAGTGGGCACAGAGAGTGGGCACAGAGAGTGGACACGGATAGTGGGCACAGAAAGTGGGCACAGAAAGTGGGCACAGAAAGTGGGCACGGATAGTGGGCACAGAGAGCGGGCACGGAGAGTGGGCACGGAGAGTGGGCACGGAGAGTGGGCACAGCGAGTGGGCAGAGAGAGTTGGCACAGAGAGTGGGCACAAAGAGTGGGCACGGAAAGTGGACGCAGAAAGTGGGCACGGAAGACTGGGCACAGAAAGTGGATCGGGAAAGTGGGCACGGGGAGTGGACACAGAAAGTGGGCACGGAGAAGTGGATCGGAAAAGTGGGCACAGAAGAAGGATCGGGAAACAAGGCACAGGAAGTGGGACATCGAAAGTGGGCACGGAAAGGCAACAGCAGCGGGTATACGTCGCCCTTTACCAAATCACTGGAAGGCTCATTCCTGACAAACTCGAAGGATGATTTGACGTTTAACCACGCCACACCGTAAAATTCCGATACTCTGATCGCTCTCCAAACTGAACTGCGTCGTTCGGAAGCATACAAGTTCGGAACGCATGATCATCAAATTCGCCGTCGACTAAGGAACGCTGAAACCGTAGTTCTGAATCTCAACGTTCAGAGTTTGCGTGCTCACGCTGAAGACCTGGTTACCGATGACGTCCTATCGCAAGCAACAGTGGTTCGTCTGACGCAAACTCGGATAGAAGACGGGACTCACGTTGAATTCGAAAACTATCACTTGGTTGCTCAAAACAAGAGGCGAGGCAAAACTGGGGGAACTGCAATCTAAGCTCGTCATGGAGCACCTACGATGTCGAATGAAAATGCTCAGCCCCATGCAGATGTCAATGACACCGGCGACCTCCACTCTGCTTCCCTCAACACAAGCGGAAAAGGAACCAGAATCGATGCAATTCATGTATTGATTTGATTTTCGCAAGGCGGCTTCAACCTGCTGAATGTATTAATCATGTGAGCTACTTCAGTGTGCATACGCCCGTGCTACTTTTGATGGGCTGCGAACATATTGATGAAGAGTTGTAAGTCTCCAAACTCAGTGAGATCCATCTCCGCATCGGTCAGTCACAATATACACATCTCAAAACTACCGATACGTTCATGTGGAGAAATCTGGATAAAAACGGAACCTCTGGGTCTGCTTTCACTTCCGCGGCTACATCTCATGTTGGATACCGCATCGGTTTCCCGTTTCCCGGCACTATGTCGGAATTCTCCGTTTATGAGCTCACTCCAGGGAATCTATCTACAAAAGAAAGCATGCCCAAAAATACGAGTCAGGCGTCGCGGGCCACCAAAAATGGCCTCGCGGGCCACTTTTGGCCCGCGGGCCACGGTTTAAGCAACACTGGGCTAGTGGGTGGTGGTATCGGTTCACCAGAAATCTGGAACATTATCGACCAGGGATCCGGAGGTTGAGGGCCCAAATCCGAGCTGTAGAAACTGGACAGCAGCTCGATACTATCGTCGGAGGTTGGCTGCAATTTATGGCAGGTGTGCGGTTGACGCCCGACGATAGAGATACACTGCGGCGTTCAACTGAAAGATACGTGGCTTGTAGACGAAGCGTAATATGTGGATACGATTAGGAATTCCGCTCGAAGGTCCGCGGTCTGGATTGTCGACCTCCTCAAGGGAAAAATTGATCTCGATGACTTGCAGCATCATGGGCTCGGGTTCCCTGGGTGCTCGAGGCAGCGCACTGATCTGTTCAGTTCTCTGTCGTAATATGTGGGTACGATTATGAATTCCGCTCGAAGGTCCGCGGTCTGGATTGTCGACCTCCTCAAAGGAAAAATTGATCTCGATGGCTTGCAGCATCATGGGCTCGGGTTCCCTGGGTGCTCTAGGCAGCGTACTGATCTGTTCAGTTCTCTGTTCGAGTTTAAGGTCATCTTCTTCTAAGCCGCCATGTTGGAAGTCGTTTGGAACTTATTACGTGTTCTCTAGTTCCATCATGTTCCGTCTCCCGACAACTGAGTCCGCGGCTATCGCGTTTTTGCAAGACAAAGGAGTCTTGCACCAGAGTCGTCGTTGGCGCCAGGATCATGTGATGAAACTCCAAGTTGACACTCCAGGTGGAGATGTGCGCGGTGCCGGGAAGAGACAACCCTCAGGGTTGATACGTGGTTGGAGAACACACGACTCCCTTTTGTCACCGTGTTGCGATTCGTCTATGGCTGGGCTACGGAAGTTAGGTCCGTCGAGTGGTGTGCGCGTGAACTTGGAATGGGCAGTGAAACTGTCGTCGCCTGGAATAACGGCATCAGAGAACTGTGTTTCTGGCAACTCCAGAGCAAGCCGCGAGTTGGGATCGGTGGTCCCGGCGAAATAGTAGAGGTGGATGAGAGTATGTGCACCAAGAGAAAGAACCATGTGGGGCGTGTCCTCCCCCAACAGTGGATTTTCGGAGGCATTTGTCGCAGCTCGAAACAGTGCTTTGTGATGTGTGTCCCCAATCGATCTTCAGCGGTTTTGCTCCCCGCCATCAAACAGAACATTGAGCCGGGCACTCTGATCTATTCTGATTGTTGGAAGGGCTATAGCACGAAGGAGCTGGAAGCGGCAGGCTACGGACACCAGACGGTGAATCACGAAAAGAACTTCGTGGACCCTGTCACCAAAACCCACACACAGACTGTGGAGATCCGTGAAATTGCGCAACAAGAGGCAGTGTGGGACCGACCGGGGATACTTGAACTCCTACCTCATCGAGTTCCTCTGGCGGAATAATCTTGCTGATCAGGATCCCTTTGAGGCAATCCTGCGAGCAATGGCCGAGAGTTGCGGCCGCGAAGGACGTGCTATTTTTGTGCATTCGGATCATACATATGCTCTTTCACCGTCTCAGTGCTCCGCTTAAGCCTCACGCCGTACAACCTTCCGGTAGGTTTTTGCTTCAATTTCTTTCCTTCTTGACTAGGTTTCCTGTACTCGGGACTGGTTCGCGCGGTGCCCTCGTTTGTTCTGTTTTACTTCGCGATCCCTCTCCCTTTCTCCTCTCCCCGGCCGCTAAAGCTCCAGCGCGGCGCCTTAGATTTCGGCTGCAGACGATTGTGGGGCTATACCGAAAAAATTCCGAGTGATGAGTATGGCTAAATAAACACCCGCCCATTACGTTCCCTGGAAAACCTGTTTTCACTGAATACTCAGAATTCCCCACGTCGAGTCCCCCAGCTATCTACAGCAGCGGTGGGATTTTCTAATGTTCAGTTGAGTGTGTTCGCGACAAATTCCGAGTGAAAACTTCCTTGGTGTGGTGACAAGCTAGTGCACGATCCTCACACGCGGCGAGCAAGCTGGATCCGGAAGAAGTCACAAAGAAATCCCAGGAGTTGCTGGAAGCCGCCATGCAAATGATGACGCAGGCGACTCAGATGATGGCGTCGGTACAAAACTCGGTTGTGGCGAGTCATGAAGAAGCAGCTCCAGTTCCAGAACAGAGTCACAGGTTAGTGCAGGGCTTCTCAAACTTTTCTCGTGGCGGCACCCCGCGGCACCTCAAGCTTGAGGCGCCGTAGGACATGGAGCCACGGCACCACGAGTGCCGCGGCACTCCGCGGCAGTTGGGTGCCGGCGGCACACAGTTTGAGAACCCCTGGGTTAGTGGGCAACAGTATAGATCCTGCGAAAAGCATCGAAAATTTCTCTGGTGGCAGTGCGGCGCGAGCCGAGCGTTGGCTCGAGAAGCTAGATCTTGCGCGAGAAGCGGGAGGTTGGAACGATAAAGTTATGAGAAGCATCATTTTCACGAAGCTCAAAGGCGAAGCCGAGGATTGGCACATGGCAGGAGCCAAGGATATCAAGGTGTATGAGGAATGGAGGGCGGAGTTCGAGGACGCTTTCATCAACGGCGAATTGGGCCGAAGCAAGATAGATGAATTCCGGGAATGTATGCAGCAAGCGGATGAGCCAATAGCAGCATTCGTCAGACGAGTGGACAGAGCGAGATTGAAACTCAACTTATCGATTGCAGATCTGAAGGATCAAGTCTTCAGGGGATTGAGCCCGGAATACACGTACATTTCGCAATCCGTCGGACTGCAGAGGCAGAAGGACGTTAGCGAACTTATCGCCGACATCAGATTCGCGATCGACACTGGAAGAAAAAAAAACCGGGGGTTACTTTCTCCTGGCGCGCCAGTTTCGAGAAAGCATGGCTTCGTAGGCTTACGTTCAACAACCACGTATGAAGAGTAGGGCAAAGCGATGGTGTCACTGAGGTTGAGCAAGCGAAAATACTATGTATTATCAGATGGAACAATGATGTTCGTGTTCGTTCTGTTGTCATTTCGAAACGCTCGTCGGCAGTAGACAAACAGTAGTCAAACAGCAGTCAAACAGTGTTTAGGATGGAAGGCGTGAACAGCTCGTCAGCGTCGACCCGTAGGGAACGTCATCAACAGTCGCAGCGGCGTGTGGTCACAGAGCGAAGTTCACGAGACCGAACGACTCCTTCGGCTGCTGCACTTGTGGCTGCAGTGAGAGCTATGGGTGCCGTTGAGTCGACTGCGTAAACTGGTACTGAACGTCAACGGTTGCGTCGGCAGCGTCTTCAAGTCGAACGTGAAACCGTCAGATCTCAGGCGGGTGTTTCGGGCGCTACATCAGTTGCAGACGCAGCCACTCAGGAGTTTGAAACAAGTTCTCTTCAACAAGAGTACGCTGTTGCATGTACAGGGTGTGATCATCTATGGTTTCGTCGGGATCTTCAAGCTGCGCGATCGGTGCACCGCCCTATCCTTGAAGTACTCGGATGTGAAGTCCGTGATACCAATTTATGATCCACCTGCGCATCTTCTATCGTGAAAGGTCGGATCCCAGCTTTGGCGGTATACAATGGTTCCAAGTACCCTCCATATCCCGTGGGTTTGCCTCCTCTGAATCCTATCACAACCAGATTGATCAGCCCTAGAGTACCGTTCATGCAGATCCGTAGATTACGGTATGAAACGGGAAGGTACTTGATCACAGGCCAGATCATTAATAATAATAACAACATTTATTGCGTGTAGTTACACATTAGAGCTTCTCGCTCGCCCCAGGTGTTCGAATTTGGGATTCGATTCGCACACGAGGGCATGGTTCCGTGGACAGTTTTGTCCACATAATTTACATATACAGTGATCGCTCGGAGCGTGCCAACCTTCTCTTTCACACAACGCATGATGGTATCCGTGTATGATGTAGCGCGTGAAAAGATGTCTCTTCGGATATTGGGCCGCACTCCACCGTTCTGCTTTGAGTAGGATGGGGTCATTCTCCAGGAGATTTGAGGCTTCGTTGTGCTTGGCTTTCCACTCTTCGTAGAAATCGAGGAATGCTGGGGTGGTCTCAGCGTGCAGTGCTTCCCTCATTCTTTCGGCGAAGGGATTCTCTAGCTTCGCCATGATGTACAACAGTCGGTTCTTCGAGTTTGCTGGGACTCTGAAGACGCGTTTCAGGTATGTACAGAAGCACTTTTCGAAAGACTCGAGGTTTCCTTTCGACAGGTGTGGCCATAGCCGCTTCATGCCGTACGAAAGCTTCGGCTGAGCCTT
This sequence comes from Neoseiulus californicus, assembly GCA_028455905.1. Taxonomy (NCBI): domain Eukaryota; kingdom Metazoa; phylum Arthropoda; class Arachnida; order Mesostigmata; family Phytoseiidae; genus Neoseiulus; species Neoseiulus californicus. Next base: position 4,214,357 of record JAMQGS010000012.1, read on the forward strand.
CAGGTAGAAAAGCTTCAGGGCCGTGCTCACTGACAACTGGTACGGATCGCCAGCCTCGCCGTACATTGCTGCCAACGTTTTACAGCACACCTCTTCCACATGTTCAGTGAAGCATGTGCCTGTAGTCTGGAGTCGTATTCCGAGGTATCTGGCTGAGGATACCATCTCCAAGGCTTTGCCTCTCCACAGTATGCGGTCGTGCTTGGCGAGAGGACCTCCTTTTCTGAACTTCAGGGCTACCGTCTTGGTAGGATTCAACTGTAGTCCCTCACTCTCTAGGTGCTCAGCGACTAGATTGAGCATCTGTTGGACCTGCAACCTGTTCTTGTGTAGGATGATTATATCGTCTGCGAACATAGCGATGCAGCCTGTTCTGAATTCACTCTCGATTTTCTTTGGAAGCTCGGCAAGTAGTAATGTGAAACCCGAACAGCTGAGGGGATCGCCTTGCGGCGTGCCTCGATTTTGTGAGACCTCGACGAATACGCCGCCTCCAGTATTCACACGTAGGGGTCTGCGTGGTAGAAGCTTTCGATCACCTTGAGCATCTGACCATTGACGCCAGCACGTTTGAATCCCTCGACCATCCTATGTCGGGGCGCTAGGTCAAATGCTTTTTGGCAATCTATCAGGACGGCGTATAAGTGTTGCTCCGGTCTGGACAACGACCGCTCGATTTCGGAGATAGCCACGTGTATGGCATCATGGGTGCCTATACCCGGTCTGAAGCCAAACTGTTGGGGTGGCAGGTATGACTCTATCGTTGCATGTACAGGGTGTGATCATCTATGGTTTCGTCGGGATCTTCAAGCTGCGCGATCGGTGCACCGCCCTATCCTTGAAGTACTCGGATGTGAAGTGCGTGATACCAATTTATGATCCACCTGCGCATCTTCTATCGTGAAAGGTCGGATTCCAGCTTTGGCGGTATACAATGGTTCCAAGTACCCTCCATATCCCGTGGGTTTGCCTCCTCTGAATCCTATCACAACCAGATTGATCAGCCCTAGAGTACCGTTCATGCAGATCCGTAGATTACGGTATGAAACGGGAACGTACTTGATCACAGGCCAGATCATTAATATACCTGTTGACGTTCAAGATATGGTGGACAGTCTGCATCGTTCTCTGGGGGACGATCATGCCTTCAATGTTTCTTTCAAGAAACAACTGATCCACAAAAGTTCCGCCTATTTGGGTCTCGTCACGATAGCTCATCTCAAGACGTGGTTAGAGTTTCTGCAAATCACATCGTTCTACGTCCTCTAGAATATCAAAATTGATTGGAATCGATGGAATGCGCGGACGCAAGAAATCGGACAGGAAGAAATGGAAAACGTCGATGTTGAGAATGAGGCTGAACTCCTACTTGCAAGACAAGAAACATTACTTTGGATAAATACCTTTGCATCGCTCCTGGACAAAGAAGCACTCCTCTGAGTATTATATACGATGAGTATGCTGAGGAGCTTTCGTTTCCTGGTATATATTATGGTGAGCCGCGACGTTATCGAGCTCGTTCCAAATGCAACAAGAAGGTTGAAAAAAGCGTCGACGGCGAATGGTTTTGCATGAAATGCCGGAAAAGGCGCCCGGACTTTGCGTGAAATTTCTCCTTGAAGATACAAGTGAAAGACGAGACTGAGATCATGTGGATAGCTGCTTTTAATGAGGTGCGTCGCGTGTTATCACGACTCGTTATTCCGTACAGTATTGGAACATTCTAGCCGAGCGACTTATGTTTGGAGTCCTATCAAGGAATCGTCTATCACAGGCAGCGGAAGATTTTTTTTGGGATGGATGCTACGGCCATCGCAAACGATATGGAAGCGAACCCGGCCAGCCGCCTCAACACGACTGTGAAAATACATTCCACAATCAGGGTTCGTCCCCCTGGAATATTGATGACTTATGAATGTCTGTTGGTTCTAAATGACGACTTCTCATCTGTTTTTCACCTAATCACCCTCCCTTCATACCTGTTACAGACGAACGATCTGGAAAATGTCATCGTTTCGAGCATCGTTGTGTATAACAGCGATTGGAAGATCCTGCGACCTCGATCTCCAAAACTGGGGTTAATCGAGAGGTCGAATAGCGACGATACGAAAGAAAGACCGCATTTTTTCCTTAAACTTCATTCATGAATGCTGCGCCTGAACACGGCGATTATTTTTGTTTTCATTTGAACCTCATCCACGAAAGTTGCGTCAGCACTCAACACACAGCCACGGCGACGATGCGAATAAAGCCCACGCTTTAAGACTTTCCCCATGAATGTATGTTTTCTCGCGACTGACGCGCCAGGAGAAGCTACGCCAGAACACGGCGCTCAACACCCTAGATCAAATACTCTCCATTGTGTAGGAAACCCTCTAGAACTTCGAGGACGTTATTATTATACTCAATGGAGCAGTAGCAGAACAAACACTGCCGAGCTCGCTAGCATTTCACGGTCAACGTTGAGCACGGAGTTGCGCGGCAATTCATTGTTTTAGAGTGAGACTGCACGGAGCCGCGCGTGATCAGAGTACCCGGCTGGAAGATTTTGGAGCGGAGTTGCGCAGAAATTCATTGTTTTCCAGTGAGAATGCACGGAGTTGCGCGCGATCAGAGTACCCGACTGTTGCGCGGCAATTCATTGTTTTCAAGTGAGAATGCACGGAGTTGCGCGTGAGCAAAGTACCCGGCTGGAAGAATTCGGAGCCCGTCCGTCACGTCCATGAGTAACTTCAATCCTACTTCAGTTAGGCGCTCTGGGCTGGGAACTTCAACGGAAAACGAAGGGGGTAGCGTGAAGACGTCGATCCAATGTAGAGCTCCAGGTGAAGCGGTGACGTCACTTCCGACAGAACCGCTTCCGTTACATTGGCACGATTGACCATCGCGCGGGTAGAACGTAAGCCTACGTTAAAATCAGAAGGTTCTCGAGCAATACGGTGGGCCGCGATGACCGTTTGGTTTTAGAGATGATCGCGGACCTACTCGCCGCCGGTGTAATAATGTTGGACACCGAGCCGATCAGTGCAGAGAGGAATACGGATCCGGTGGTCGAGGCGATCAGGGAGAGCAAAGGGACCGGAATGATGGTGATGGTCGAGGGGAAAATTTTGGCGTCAACGGTTACGGCAGGTTCGAACGCTACGGTGGTGGAGGCCGCGCGAGCGGATTCAGAGGGAATCCAGCAGAGCCGACTGGAAACGGAGGTCGCGAGCAAAATCGAGAAGTTCGGAATGCAAGCCGGAACTCGCCGACATGAACCACCACGTCTTCAGGTACCCCGAGTAGACGAGGCGGGAGGCCTGACATGTCATCGGATTTACGGGTCGGAAGGCGAGACACGCCACGCTTTCAACCCGAAAGGAGAGAGTATTGCATGAGCTGTAGAGAATACGGTCATAGCAGACGCGATTGCCGACGGGTACATCGCGTGGTCGACGGAAACCGAGCGACAGCTGATCATGAGGACACCGGGAGGAAACTGATTCAAGTGAACGGTCGAGTTCATCCAGCGGAACTAGACAGTGGAGCAGAGATCAGCGTGATGGCTGAAGACGTTCCAGCGAAATTGATGTTGAAGATTGAGCCATCGAGAATACGAGCAATCGAAGGCGTCACCGTGCAGATGACAATCGATGAAGTCAGGGTGGATAAGGCCATTGTAACGGTGCTGCCGGCAGGAGCCATGAAGGAAGGGCAGATCCTAGTGGGGGAAGACATTATGAGGCAAGGAGGCATCACAATGTTCTTTAAGGGTCGAGCATGGATGATGCGAGAGGAACAGTTTCCAGGAATCAGTGGCGTAGCCAGAGGGGGGGGGTGATCGGGCGATCGGGACTCCGAGAGCAGAAGAGCGAGAGTCAAGTTGAAGCTCAAGTCGGCGGTCAGTCTGGAACCGAGATCAATTTGCCTAGTAACAGCTTCAGCAGGTGGGTTGAAGGATGATTACGTTGTTCTGGAGGATGGGTCGTCGATTGAGGCACTGCATCGAGTCGACAACGATGAAGTGATGATCCCATTTGCTAACTTCGGGCACAACAAAGTGAAGCTCAGGCCGGGGGGAACTATCGCTCGGGCTCGAGCAGTTGGCGGTGAGGAAGAGGACTGCTTCACTATTGAGAACAAGACCGCACGAATAAACAAGGTTGAAGCAGAAGAGCTAGGACCTGATGCATCGCTTGTACTGAGCGACGAGCAGGTGGGCAGAGAGTTACAAGCCCAAACACGGGCGGAGCTACAGGCGACGATATTCGAGTTTTCCGATGTTTTCGCATCTACGATGGAATGTCTCGGGAGAACCGATTTGACCGAATTCAATATCGAAGAGATTCCCAACAGCACCCAGCAGCAGTGAGGTGCAAACCGCATCGTATGGCGGAAGTTGAGGAGGAAGCTTTGAAAGGAATCTTGCAGCAGATGGAGAAGGCAGGGATGATTGAAGAGACCAGTGGCGCGTATGCAAGCCCAGCCCTCTTGGTACGTAAGGCAGACGGGTCGTGGCGCATGGTCATAGACTACCGCAAGCTCAACCCGCAGACTGTTCGTCCGACGTTTCCGATGCCAAACGTGGACGAGATCTTAGACAGGATCGGGGGCAGGCGCATGTACAGCACCATGGACCTCGCTTGGGGCTATTTCCAGATACACATGAGCGAGGAGGCGTCCCAGAAGGCGGCATTCGTGACAAGTGAGAAACACTACAGACCGTTAGTGCTCCCTATGGGATTGTCAGGGGCACCCGCCAACAGGGGCGGTCCGTGCCAAAGTGCCGCCCGGGGCGGCTTCGGGAATCTGCCGCCCTTTGCTCAAATTTTCGGCATTCGGGGCGAATCGCAGGAGTCGATATTCTCTGCGGAAAGGGAGCATCACTCTCTTGAACTGAAAATATGTCCTCATCCTGAGGTGTCTACTTGTTCATGACAACAAAACATTAAGTTCTTAAATCACGACTTTATTGCAGACGAGGGATTCGTCAAACTTTTCTGTTCGCGAATTCCGAAATTATTTTATCATAATCAAGACTATCTAGAATACAGTGAGTCCCCGTTATTCGCGGACTCCGCTTATTCGCGGTTTCTCCGATTCCCGACCTCGATGCCAAACGGATGATTGGAATTGAAAGAGCCGCTGCAGAAATCATCCGCCGACGACCGCGTAAGGGGCTGAGTTCCCGGCAGGGCGGGATTCAAATTCTAATGAGCACTCTCCACCGATTCCCCCCACCGTCGCTGGATGGTCAGCTCGTCAGTTGGAGTTCGAATCCGTCAGAAACTGCGAATCGCCGCGGAATTTTCTTTTTCGTTTTTTTCCCATCGAAGGATTCAGAATCTTCTCAGGGAACGGCATCATAATATTCACATGGAATTTCCGATGACGCCTTTCCGGAACCCCACCTTGGGAGGGCAACAATGATGAAGAGAATGATTCACTATTCGCGGAAATCTGCTATTCGCGGAGGGTCCTGGAACCAATTGACCGCGAATAACGGGGACTCACTGTATTGCGTTCCAATGACAGAATCGCCAGGTTGTTCAATCTCGAGGCGCTCATCGACGATCGCAAATAGTTTTTGATCAGTTCTAGTTTTGAGAAACTCCTTTCACAGGAAGCTACGCTTATCCCAATCGTAAGGAAAATCCGGAGAGCTACGACAATGTTCGGTACCGAGGTCTCTAGGCTGAACTTTTGGATGAATTCCAGCACATCAAAGGGTGTGCTCTCTCGAAGTTTAAGCTCTACGTGTGCGGTGTCCGCAAAGGTTCGCAATCGGATGCGTTCGAGCCGGAATTCCTCATTATCGAAGTCCGAGTGGTATTCGTCGATAATGACATCATTGTCTGAGCTCAAGAGATTTTTTGGCAGCAGGAAACTGTATTTCTTTGAGGTGTCTCTAAGCTGCTCGAACCTACGAGGTATTTCATCGATGATTCGCTGGAAGCTCGAGTGCATGTCTCTCTTTGGGTGGTCCTCGAGTGATTGCGCAGGCTCCTGCGAATCGACGTTTCCATTAAGGGACATTCTCACTCTATAAGGTCTCGCTTCCGCAATCCCCAACTGCTCGCACAATTCGTCGCCATTTCTGACGCTCTGAGCAATCATGCTCTCCTTTTGTGATGAAAGGGTGTCCTTCAGTGATCCGATCTTGAGTACGCAAAAGTAAACATCCAAGCCGCGCTTCTGTAGATATATCTATGTATCAATGATTTTTTCGCAAAATTGAAGACCACAGGAAGAGGAAGAACAGGAACTTTTTGGATTGAATGGCGTCAAGAAGAACAGCCGCATCTTCTCTTGTGGTGGGATTCTCGGTTTCATCCGTGAGTTGCCGCGGAACCGAAACGATTTCAGTGAACTGTGTTTTGAAAGCTCGAACGGCATCGTCTCGTGCGCTCCAGCGTGTGTCTGAAACCCGCTTCACTGTACCTGTTTTGCTGGTCAGGAGGTCCCAGCGGTGGGTGGATGCCGCGAAAAAGTGAATATCCTCTCGGTGACTCCGAAAAAGGTTATAGAATGGACAGTGGCAGACGCCGCATGAACCCCAGCCAGATTGAGGGAGTGATTGGCGCATGCGACGAACTCCGCTTTTGGGTTTATATCCTTGATCCGCTGTTGATCGCCTCGATTCTTCCCAGCCATGACGGCTGCATTGTCGTAAATTTGAGCACGGCAATCGCAGATATTCAGGCCATCGCTTTCGAGTTTCTTCAGTATCATGGACGAAAACGCGGCCGCGGTTTTCTCTTTCGTCTCCAAAAGTCAATGAAGGATTCCACAATCTTGATCTTCTGATTTTCCACGACAACGTATCGCAAAACTTGGCTGGTTTGTTCTTTATGGGACGTGTCGGGGATGCTGTCAAACATTATGGCGTAATATTTCGATCGCTTAACTTGATCCAAGATTGTTCTGCGCACATGGTCGCCGAGGACATCGATGAATTCATTTTGTATCTTTTTAGAAAGATCGGAAGTTGCTACTTTGCTGCTTTGAGAAACCTTCCGAAGGTGCTCGTTCAGAACGGGATCGTACTTTGCGAGGAAGTGGGCGAGTTCTAAGAAATTTCCTCTATTGTCTAGGCTACTCTCTGAGCCATCTTCTTCGTTGAAGCAACCGATGAGCTCGCGATGTCCGCGGAAGGCCAGATTCTGCTTTGCTAGGTACTTAACCATGTCGAGGATTCGCACGAGGATCTCTTTCCACTTCGTCACCTCATTTTGTATGACTCGCTGCTCTTTGTCATCGATCGTGTTTCCATGTCTCATACGGAACTCAAGTTCTTCCCATTCCATGAATGATCCATTGTGGGAGATGCTGTTTTCATGGGCCGGCACTTTGTCGCTGAGCTCCCACCAGTTCTGGAAACCGTCCTTGAAATTGAACTTTGAGGCAGCATGCGGAAACAATCTGCAGCAAAAACAGAGCACCGATGCTTTCGATTGCGAGTATGACATCCATGATCTCAAGATCTCTTCTCCATTCGTCAGAGTACGGAAGAACCAGTCGCGAGATAAGTTCTTGCCACGGCCCTTTGTTTGGCAGAGGAAGCGAGAATGAGCTGACATCTATTGCTACGAGGCGGCGCAGATAGTTGCAGGGGTAGAATGCGGTATTCACGGATTCGGAGACGCCCGAAATGCCGCCCCCGCCGTTCGCTCAGTGGCGTCTCGAATCAGGCTCGCCAAAACGGTCCTTCGCTTTGCTTGCGCTTTGCGACACTTTGGCACGGACCGCCCCTGTTGGCGGGTGCCCCTGACAATCCCATAGTGAGCACTAACGGTCTGTAGTGTTTCTCACTTGTCACGAATGCCGCCTTCTGGGACGCCTCCTCGCTCATGTGTATCTGGAAATAGCCCCAAGCGAGGTCCATGGTGCTGTACATGCGCCTGCCCCCGATCCTGTCTAGCACTAGATCAAGGAAGACAAGCAGTTGCAATGCGTACAAAGCGGGAGCAGTTGCTCGTGCAGAGGTTTCCCTTGCACTGGTCTTCAACTCGGTACTGCCGCATGTTTATTAGGTGCCTTATATATCTTTCAGCTAGCCACTGTCTCAGTGGTGTCAATCAGTGTACAGAAAAGTCTGGCGCAACACCAGCGGAACAATAGACAATCACCGCTCACAGAAGAAAACACTGTGATTACGAGAACAATGGAAATACTGAAAGTAAATGATATGGTCATCCGCAGACAGTCATTTGGGATGACCTAGGTGCTGAAGAGCTGTTGACGAAAAAACAAAATACAGAATATCTTGGACGATATTCAACAATATCTATTCCCAGTAGCAACAATGTTGCGAGAGCTCCTTCCGTCCAGTTGAGCACCTGTCACCAAGCTATGCCTAACGTTCCACTTCCATCGCACTCTCGTCGGAGTCTGTTTGGGCACCGTTTCGCCGTGGGTTTCAAACTATGCTCACGGTGCCTCCAACTTCACGAACTGATCTTTGCTATCTACGATATGGCGGCTTGCTCCACTGTTGATGAGATAATCTGTTTCATCCTTCACCTCCATTCGCTCCTCTTGGGTAGGATGATCTTCGACGTTGTGTACCTCAGCGACATGTGCCATTGGTCCTCCCCTGTCTCTGTTTGTTTTCCTGTTCTTGCACTGGAATGATTTGTGTCCCTTCTCATTGCAATTCCAGCACGTGGTTTCGGTGGTCTGCTGGAAAGACCTCTGTTGTGTCCCCTGTCTGTCCTTGAACGATGATTCCTGCCCCTACGGAAGAGCCTCCTACCTCCGGCTCTGACAGCCAGGGCTGTTGAGTTGCCCTGCGAGTTGTTCGCTCTTCGTCGGGCGTCTTCTGCGAGAATCATTTCTACGAGGTTATCTGTTGCGACGAGAACCGAAGGCTGGATCGAGCAGTAGTCGGTATCACTAGCTCAGAGGTTAGGAGTGACCACGCTGGAGGTACGCAAGGAACGAAGGCCTGCACCACAGTGAATTTTATTTGAAAATGGACCTCTCATATACCTACTGGGGTCGTACTCTCCCAGTGGTGACCTAGATCAGTGGTTCCCAAACTTTTTCATTCCGCGGACCCCTGGTAGGGGTCCGCAGACCCCCTTTTCAGTCCTAGAGGGGGTCCGTGGGGACCCCTGGTCCACTTTTGGTTCTCAAATCGCCTCATCTTAGGCAATATTTTGACGCCTAGTTCCATGAAGAAAAAGAATTGCATAGTTCACCCTTATTAGAACACAACTTACTCTTATCCAAATCGAAGCGCAACTCGGAGTTTAATAATACCTATACGGAAACGTGCTGATTTCCCTCAATTCACAATCAGTAGGATGGATGCGCTTGTAACTGCCTCGCAATCGCGGCGAAGTCTGGGATTCTTTCCGAAATTTGAACACTTCTATCATGCTCCGTATCGAGGCGATTCCGGTACTTGGTTTTTGTTGATGTGTATCTCGAGAATCCGTGTTCGCAAAGATAAGTTCTAATGAAGGGGACAAGTATACGTAGGGCCGATCTGGATAGTTCAGGGAAAATCATCGCGAGCGAACACCAAAAGTCGGCCCGCGGCATCTGGCTGGAGCTTTCTTTCAAGTGGGCGCTTTGCTGAAGGTCAATCAGCTGATCTCTCTGTAGGCCAGAGAGGTGATGCTCACACTTCACAACGGAAGGATTTTTTACCCATACTTGCGCGGTTTGATGCTCAAATGACTCGGTTGAGAAGTAGGCATCAAGGTTCGCATAGAGCTGTGGGCGGTACGAGCTTCAGCCGAAGCATGAAGTATCTTGCTCGTAGATCTCCGCGGACCCCCGAAAAAAGCTCGACGGACCCCACAGGGTCCGCGGACCCCAGTTTGGGAACCACTCACCTAGATGAGTAATAGAAGCGGGGAACATAAGTAGCCAGATGTTTGAGCACGGAGCTGGGGTTCGTACCCAGCTCCGTACTCTAGTCTACATAACAGCTGGGCTATCAGCGGTTTCCTGACAGCTAGTGTGGGAACCCCGCTTTCTTTGTACTAGGCACGCGTCCTCTGTCTAGACGCCGTGAGTCACTCTCGTGAGCCATACTATCTAGCTCTAGTGGGATCTGAGCCCGACACTCTTCAATTATTATCTCCAACATCCCCTCTGACTGTCGAGTCCGAAGATCCAGGGCTAAGTATTGATAGGCTCTGAGCCGATGAAGGCGATAGTTCGATTCGATTCCGAGCGATAGCGATGACAAGATTGAACTGAAATTGAAGCTGAAAGATTCCTGCGGAGGGAAACACTATGGAATGAAGAGACGCACGTCAGACGTGAGGTCTGGGTAACTGAAGCTCAATTATTGTATCAATGACTGCTTATATAGTTGATTAACAATGGGGATATAGAAAGAGTCAATATGGTGAAATACTGTCTTTCAAAACAAGGACACGAGTTGAGCTCGAACAACGAACGACGGAAAACAAAGCATCTCTTTCAGATGCATGAGAGCAAAGATTTTCCGCTTTAAACTGTTGGAAATACTAGGCTCAGTCAGCTCTCAAGCGTACTGCTGCTGCACTGGTTTCACTCTAGACGTTTTCACGAAATGAATGCAGGCGAGGTACGAGTCGAAAAAGACGCACACGAGTGCTTTGTTCAGATACGTTTATATAGTTTGGTGAACACGGAACTATGAGAGGGAGAAAGTAACTATTCTAGTAGACGGTAACCAGGTCATACGAAGACCGGGTTTCAAACAGCGCGCGAAGTGTTAACGCTGGATGTTACCAGACTACGGTACGGGAAGTAGAACAGTGAATACGGGGTTGGGAAACAGATGACCGGAACGAATATCTAAAATATTCTAACATACCCTCCCTTTTTCCATACTCCGTAGAACTGATAGTTATTATTTTCCATAATCTTTCGAGAATGTCGCTTGGACTGGAGGATGAGTTTTGGCGCGAAAACAAAATGGCGACGTTGACTTCTACCTGAAACCGAGTACTTAGTTGATCGCGCTGGATTTTTCGGTTCTATTTGGATATATACCCCGCCGACTTGAGTGACGGAGAAGCAGCGGCGGCGCGCCGTCGTGTTGGCGGCGAGGCAGGGGCCGGGCGGCGCGCGAATTCCAGCGCAACAGAGGGACTCGCGCAGGCGACAAGCCTATCGCGGCCTGGATTGCTGATCCCTTCAAATGAAACCCTCACTTCGATGACTCGCACCCGCGTGGGAAAGCCGCTCGGGTCCTCGAATCTCAAATGCTACAGAGGGATTCGCGCAGGCCTCAGGGCTGTCGTGAGTCTGGATTGTCGATCGCCTCGAATGAAAACTTCACATCGATGGCTTGCACCAGCATGGGAACGCTGCTAGCGTTGCCTGGGTGCGCCAGTCTTCGTGCCGGCGCTGTCAGTTCTCGGGTCTGGATTGTCGACCCCGTCGAATGAAAATCCAGATAGTATGTGGGAAAACCGTGCGTCGGTGTAGCAGTGTTGGGAGTTTTGTTTTGATCCGGTCGGTCCTCTCCTTTTCCTCCTCTCCCCTCGTCGCCAACTCGCCAGCGCGGCGCCTTGAGCAGCGGCTCTAGCAGACGCGGGGGATATATCCAAAAAATTCCGATTTTTCTTCGTCATTCTTGATCTCCAAATCCCCATTGTGTAACGCTCGTAAACTTCTCAATCATCGGCCCAGGTATGTCGAGTGAAAGTGAGACCCCTTAACAGAGGGAAGTCAGAAGGAAAATTTCTTCAAGACGTCCCATGAACCATGAGGAAGTAAGGATCATGCAGCGATCGAGGAGGGGATTGTCTACAGAAATCAACCAGGACACGCGATCGGTTAGTTTCAATTTCTGAATCATCCAACGATTTCCAGAAGAGATGCCAATGTTCGATTTGGATTGTTATCATAGTGATTTTTTGTTGTATTTTCTTGGCCCTGGGAGGCACTGGTATAGCATTGAATTTGATCACCAATTTTCGTACCGCAGAGCTCAGTTTGTGTTTGTCGAGACCACACGTCCCAATGGAGGGAGCAGAACGCCTGTTGTTTTTTAAGAGAACCAAAACCCGAAGGGGCTGATCTGCCGCAGGAGGTCCCCGCATTGAGTGCTCCATCGAATCAGACAGAGGAGTACAAGCCGGCGCCGACCAAGAGCCAGCCTGTGATTCTCGTTGATGATCAAGTTACGCAGGCTCCGGAGCGAGTTGTTTTTAGAAATCTGGAGTGTTACAACCTCGCGAATTTCTTTTTGTGCCAGACCGCGAGCGGAGATTGTATCCTGTCATTGGTTGACCTTTCAAAACAAGCGATGATTGAGGTCGAGCGTTTGTCTAGTCCAACGAAGACTATTTCAAAACAAGAAAAAATCTATATTTCGCGGCTTTGTCGATCAAATCTTTACGTTACGTTGGGGAGCGGTTTATGAATAAACCAACAGAGTGATTATTGTTGTTAGTCCGCTTGTCTTTCTTCATCATCAAGTTCAACGGTTCTTTGGTAGGGGTTTCCAGGATCAGTCAAGCCTCCAAGATTGCTTGCCATGGGACGGAGTCGGTGACACAAATAGGCATTTCCAATCAGGCTGAGGATTGTGGTGCCTAGGAATATGATTGTGAGGATCCCGAGTATATTGGTTCTGGTCGCTGGTTTGGGCCCAGGTTTCACAGTTGTCGTAACCGGACTTGACGTAGAAGTTGGACGATTTGTCGTCGTTGTTGCTGATCGATGACGTATTGGTATTGGTATTGGTATTGGTATTGGTATTGGTATTGGTATTGGTATTGGTATTGGTATTGGTATTGGTATTGGTATTGGTATTGGTATTGGTATTGGTATTGGTATTGGTATTGGTATTGGTATTGGTATTGGTATTGGTATTGGTATTGGTATTGGTATTGGTATTGGTATTGGTATTGGTATTGGTATTGGTATTGGTATTGGTATTGGTATTGGTATTGGTATTGGTATCGGTATCGGTATCGGTATCGGTATCGGTATTGGTATTGGTATTGGTATCGGTATCGGTATCGGTATCGGTATCGGTATCGGTATCGGTATCGGTATCGGTATCGGTATCGGTATCGGTATCGGTATCGGTATCGGTATCGGTATCGGTATCGGTATCGGTATCGGTATCGGTATCGGTATCGGTATCGGTATCGGTATCGGTATCGGTATCGGTATCGGTATCGGTATCGGTATCGGTATCGGTATCGGTATCGGTATCGGTATCGGTATCGGTATCGGTATCGGTATCGGTATCGGTATCGGTATCGGTATCGGTATCGGTATCGGTATCGGTATCGGTATCGGTATCGGTATCGGTATCGGTATCGGTATCGGTATCGGTATCGGTATCGGTATCGGTATCGGTATCGGTATCGGTATCGGTATCGGTATCGGTATCGGTATCGGTATCGGTATCGGTATCGGTATCGGTATCGGTATCGGTATCGGTATCGGTATCGGTATCGGTATCGGTATCGGTATCGGTATCGGTATCGGTATCGGTATCGGTATCGGTATCGGTATCGGTATCGGTATCGGTATCGGTATCGGTATCGGTATCGGTATCGGTATCGGTATCGGTATCGGTATCGGTATCGGTATCGGTATCGGTATCGGTATCGGTATCGGTATCGGTATCGGTATCGGTATCGGTATCGGTATCGGTATCGGTATCGGTATCGGTATCGGTATCGGTATCGGTATCGGTATCGGTATCGGTATCGGTATCGGTATCGGTATCGGTATCGGTATCGGTATCGGTATCGGTATCGGTATCGGTATCGGTATCGGTATCGGTATCGGTATCGGTATCGGTATCGGTATCGGTATCGGTATCGGTATCGGTATCGGTATCGGTATCGGTATCGGTATCGGTATCGGTATCGGTATCGGTATCGGTATCGGTATCGGTATCGGTATCGGTATCGGTATCGGTATCGGTATCGGTATCGGTATCGGTATCGGTATCGGTATCGGTATCGGTATCGGTATCGGTATCGGTATCGGTATCGGTATCGGTATCGGTATTGGTATTTTCTGACTCATCGAGTCTCTCCAGTTATCCGTCTCAACTTCGCTAATCCGTTTCTTGATCGCTTTGATGAAAGCCCCATGGAGAGGTGTACCTTGCTCTGAAAACTCAAGATGGATATCGTCACATTTGAATTCCCTGATTAGTTCTTGTACCCTCTGATATGCCTTCGATTTCACTCCTATCAAGTCCATCATGTTTACCATGGCTTTCGGCCATCTGTCATCTGTCATGGACTTCACTCTGTTGAAGTATCGTATCTTACTCTGTGCTTCTCGTGCCTTGAAGGAAGACCAGCCCAGTTCGCCCGTGACGAATTCATTTGCCACTCTATAGGTAGGGACACCAAGAGCAAACCTCCCTGCCTCGTTCTGGGCTGCCGATATCTTCTTCTCCAGAGTGCTGGACATCACTGTCACTGCGTTAGCATACGTGAGGGATGGGACGGCGACCGCCTTCCACATTGTCCTGGAGATTTCAAATCTATTGAATCCCCATAGACCCCGTGCTCGCAGTTGGTTCTGGGCTCTCTGAGATTTCTCCATCCAGATAGTCTCTTGCCGATCTAACAAGTAAACATATGTTTTGGTAAAAAACAATCGCCGATCCCGCCATGATGGATGGAAAGGCCTTGGTCCAAGAAGTAATACACGACATAGCTAGCCGGCTATCAGGCCCTTCTTGATAGTTCAAACGGTCAAAAACTCTAGGAGGGACCTGAAATGAGCAAATTTCAAATGCATGCCATTCCGCTCTCGATGGGGCTAGCGAGCTGATTCTTCCACCATTTTCAAGAGAATTTTGTCCTCTTTCGGATGGTTTTTTGATGAACCTTCTACGACGAATACTCGCTGCTCTGGAACACTTTGAAAATACCAAAAAAAACGTGGAACCCCTAATGGAAAACGTGCACTAGCCGTCATTGGAAAACGCCACTGTGCGGTGTGTTTTCTATTGGAATTCTCACGTTTTATTCGATACCTTTAAAGTGCTCTAGAAAAGCGAGTATCCATCGTAGAAGGTTCTACAAAAAACCATCTGAAAGAGGACAAAATTCTCTTGAAAATGATGGAAGAATCAGCTCGCTAGCCCCGTCGAGAGCGAAATGGCATGCATTTGAAAATTGCTCATATAGGTCTCTCCTGAAGTTTTCGACCGTTTTAACTATCAAGAAGGGCCTGATAGCCGGCTAGCTATGTCGTGTATTACTTCTTGGACCAAGGCCTTTCCATCCATCATAGCGGGATCGGCAATTGTTTTTTACCAAAACATATGTTTACTTGTCAGATGTCCCGATCTGGGAACGCAATTTACTGGAATTCGGTTTCAACTATGGCTTCGTGAAAAGGTCGCTAGAATTCTGACTGGTCTCTATGTAGGATACAGTCGGCTCATGGTTTTCCACCGGTTCCTTGGCGTACATTTCTCGAACGGCAACATGCTTCAACTTCCGGTGGAACGAGCCGGACCCAGCAGTTGCGATAGGGATGACGGCTTGGTTGTCACAAAACACGTTTGGCGTGAGTGGGTAACCAAGTTCGCCCAGTAACCGACTAAGAAATATCGCAG
This sequence comes from Neoseiulus californicus, assembly GCA_028455905.1. Taxonomy (NCBI): domain Eukaryota; kingdom Metazoa; phylum Arthropoda; class Arachnida; order Mesostigmata; family Phytoseiidae; genus Neoseiulus; species Neoseiulus californicus. The sequence continues at coordinate 4,229,898 of JAMQGS010000012.1, forward strand.
TTTGAGCTGTGGAGGTGAGGGCATTCATCTCACGCTCGCAGGATGACAAAGAAATGACTCGCTGCGTGAGCGCTTGCCAATACAACGCTCCTACATTCGATACGACCACAGTTCCAGAAATCGATTTTCTGGTCGTGGGGTCCTGAGCGTAATCAGAATCTGAGAAGTAACTGAAACTGCCATCTTCGTTCTTGTCGTAACAGATACCATAGCGCGGTGTACCCTTGAGGTACCTCAATACGCGCATCCCATGGTTCCACATCTTCTGGGTCGGCTTCTCTTGCTTTCGAAATGGGAAATTTTCCGTAAAACTTATGTCTAGTCGAGAAATTACCGATAACCACATGAGCTCCCCAACCAGCATTCGGAACGGTTGATCGGTTGGCTCCGTTAGGTCCTCAGAGTAAATGTCTCTGTCCAACGGTGTCGCCACCGGACGTCAATGACTCATTCCAAAACTCTCAAGGACCTCTGAGACGGTGTATTCCGAGTATGGTTGACGTTCTTTCGATCTCAATGCCAAGGAAGCGCTTCGCTGGTCCATGAGTAATTTGAAATCGCTTCTTTAATTTTTCCAAGAGGTGATAAATGACCTCTTCCGTCTTGGCACAGATCAGACAATCATCAGCATACAGAATTAGATACAATTTATCTTCCTCGTCCCCTCGGAACACTTATGAGTCATAATCGGATTTTATGAGACCCAACTCATTCAGAACGGCAGCCATTCTCTGGTACCAAAGTCTGCTCGCTTGTTTGGACCCATAGAGGGCAGATCTTCAGACATGGCAATGAACAAAGTTGAGCACGGACAGTTCCGTATGGCGTACCCCAAGGGAGAGTATGTGGTCCCCTCTTCTTTCTGATCTTCATTAACGATCTCCTTGATGAGCCGGGCTCGGGGTCCATCCTAGCCTTCGCAGACGACACAACGCTTTTGCTCTCCCACGAAGACCCGGAAGTTTCTCGGACTGTGGTGCGACCGAGATCTCAGGTTCAGGACACATGTTGAAAAAGTATGCGCGAGGGTTAGAGCTGGCGTGGCTGTCTTGGCGAGAGCCGAACCCAAACGATCTGTCTACTTCGCGCTAGTTGAATCAATGATTAGGTACATGATCCCGATTTATGGTGCCGCGTCCGCTCACACCATTGAGCCATTACTGAGACTCCAAAAGAAAGCGATCCGACCTGTCACTAACAGCGACTTCTTGGCCCGTTCGGCGCCCCAGGTCCGACAAACAAATGCCTTGCCGTTACTTGGACTTACCTTATCACTCGTGCTGATAACGATAATGTTAAAAAAAATCTCGTGCCTTGCACTCGGGGAGTGAAAGCCCTAACAGAGAACTCCGTTTTTAACCATGGCGAAGCAAACTCGTGACAAAGGTTCTAACGAGATACGCGGGTCTCATTGTCAGCTGCGGATTTCACAGGAGTCCAGCAGCAGATCCAACATCGGAAGAAAACTAGCTGAAGGAAGCGCTCTGCGCACAGACTTTGGAGGCGGAGGATCTAATCTCAGTTGCTCCCCATTTGGAAGAGAGAATAGGTATCTAGTTCTCTTCCAGCAGCGGAACAGGCTGGGAAAGCCGTCTCGGCGGAGGCTTGAGACTTGTATTTTTTCAGAATCCATATGTCAATCAAGTCCTCCGCAGCTACATAGACAATTCGATGAAGTTCGCGCAAGAACGAAGGCAATGGCTATTACTTGTGACGGCCTCAAATATGATGCTTCAATTTGAGTAAGGCACTCCTTTCGGCATCCTGCTATCCATTCAAAACTTCCGTCTCGGCCTCTTTATGCCAAATATTGTCGTAGCGTTGCGAACATTGCTGACGATTGGTATCGGTGTGACATACAGTCGAACCCGTTCATCAGAGACCGCTCGGGAAAATAAAAATCATCTCTTATAAGCAGTTTCTCTTACAAGCGGGGAATTTTTCTCCCATGGGAATGGAATCGGGAAATCCAAAACCGTCTCTTATAAGTGGGTTCGACTGTAATGTGAACAAAGCTCTTCGAAGCTGAAGTTGGTAAACAATCACTTTCGGTCCACGATGTCAGAAAACTTCTCCTGAGCACATTAGGGGCTCTCCACGACACTTCGATTACGGGCGGAGGGGGGCAGCGCGGCGGCGGCGAAAGTATACTGACCCGCCCCGAATGGCAAGGTGAATGCCCGGCATCTCGAAAACCCGCCATCTCGAAAAAAATACACGGGAGCTCGAAAACCCGAGAGCTCGAAAACTCTCTCCCCAAAAGTTGCTTTGGCTAGAGCTCAGCGAACCTTCTATGTCAGGGCCAGAGCTGTGCGCCGTCCAAGTTTAAGACGGCGGCGGCGGCGTGGTGAAAAAGTGACAGCGACGGCGGCGGAAGCGGCGCGCCGCCGCAGCGCGCTGCGCCGCGGCGGCCCTGACGTCGTGGATGAACCTGGGAAACTCTTGCTTCCTCTAGAATGGAACTCGAAACAGGACCCGAGGCCCAAAATTCATCAGTTGATGTGGACATGCGAACAAATCGTTTGTATACGTGCCTTCAGTGATTAACATCACCGTTTCTTTTATCCTCCGTTATCCACGGCTTTTCGGCCTGATCCCATATCTCAATCCGTGGGGAAGGAATCACTCTGCGACCGAACTTTTCGAATCTATTTTTGCGTATCCCAGATTAACGTGACGTAACGTGGTTCGCCAAAAATAAGACACTTTCTTATTTTCTCTTTTGGTTCAAAAAAGGGTTAGGCCGTATTTTCGGAAGATTATTCATTTTTCATCCACACGGAGAGGTCCCGAATGCGAACACTCCGATTCCGCTGAAACCTGACCAGCGTGATGATCATGATCTACTGGAGAGAACCTCATCGGGATTTCGTACGGAAACATGTGGATCAGGAGATATGAGCATTCCAATGTTGAGCACCCTCCATGGGATGAACCACGTCGACACCCGCAACAAACGCTGCATATAGGGGAGCTGAAAGTAAACTGAAAGCAGCAACTGTATACCCGTGTGCTTGGCGTTCCTTCGTATTTTCTGGCATGAATTAGGAATTGCGAATTTCCCGGTGAAGGGCATCCAAATGGGGCTTATATCCCAAGTAGGTCTCATTTTCAGAGGAGGTCTTACTTTCCTCCGAGGCCCGAAAATCATGCCGGGTCATATTTTCCGGGTGGGTCTTATTCTTGGCGAAACACAAAAGCAGCGGCGTGAAGCGGCGCGCCGTGGCGGCTCGCTCTGTTGAAGAGGCGGCGGCTGGCGGCTGGCGGCTGGCGGCGGACCACAGGCTTCGGCGGCGCGGCGCGCCGGCGAATCCACGGCGCGGCGCACAGCTCTGGTCAGGGCTCATGAGAGCCGGTCTCGTAGAGCAGAACGTCGGTCGTCAATCGGAAATTGTGATGGTCCGGAGGAGATTTTCCGGTTCTTTTCTGGTAGGCGGTTGGCGTTGTCGCTGGCGGTAGGATGGCGGGTTGGATTTCCGAAATCCTGTAGACAGCGCACGGGCCTGGCATTGATTGTAGCCAGGGCCGGATTTACTATATAGACTAAGTAGGCTATAGCCTACGGCGGCAAATTTTCGATAGGCGGCGAAAATTCTTTTTTAGTATGTCAGGCAAGTGATAGAAAAGCACGGCGTAAAATTTGAGTTAAATGAATAAAAATCGCCCTTATCGCATACTTTGGAAAGAACGAAGTTTTAATTCTAGGTCACAGATCAACCCAAGTAAGGCGGCAAATTTTGGCTAGCCTATAGGCGGCAGAATCCTAAATCCGGCCCTGATTGTAGCGCTTTCTTAACGCGCGATTTTGCCGCCTTCGGTCGTGCGGGCGTCAATCCACAGCTCATTCACTGTATTCCGTCAGTGTTCCATGATAGGACTTCGAATATGCTCATTCCGCAGTACGTACAGGAAATTACCGAGTCTAGGCCATCGTCCCGCACAACAGACGAAGAGCAGCCGACGAGCAGTGAGGATGAACGCATTCCGGCGGAGGCGGGCGGTCGGGGCACGGAGAAAACGTCGCTATCCCCGAGAGCGAGCCCGCTATGTCAGCGGAGAAATCCCGGCGGTGTGCAGCGTTCTTGCGGTGGACTGTAGGTAGCGCGCGCCCCGCGAAACAGGTTCATAGTTGATCTTGATGGATTCCGTGGATCGAACAAGCTGCAGGAAGCGCGTGACGGAGAAGGAGGTTAATCCTTCAATAGTAGAACCTGGCATCCCCGGGTGGCATACCACGCTGGCGATTAGTGAGGAGCCCGTGGGGCTCTAACGAAGCCTTTGGGAAGATCTTCATCAGGTGAAGATCGACCCTTAACCTGGCTGCTCCATCGCTCGTCGAAAATTCAAAGGTTGTTTCAGTGCAGGTTTGTGACCGGATGGGACCCTGCCGCAACCGATCGGGGGGGGGGGGCACTTCCGAGGCCACAACTGGGCGTTAGGCGAGTTTGGAAGCTGAAAGCCAGGCTCGACGATTGAAGGATCAACCTCCTTCTCCGTCACCCGCTGCCTGCAGCTAGTCCGATCCGCGGAATCCATCAAGATCAACTATGAACCCGTGTCGCAGGGCGCGCGCTACCTACAGTCCACCGCAAGAACGCTGCATACCGCCGCGATTTCTCCGCTGACATAGCGGGCTCGCTCTCGGGGATAGCGACATTTGCTCCGTGCCCCCGACCGCCCGCCTCCGCCGGAATGCGTTCATCCTTACTGCTCGTCGTCTGCTCTCCGTTTGTTGTGCGGGACGATGGCCGTTTCCCACCTCGGCTCTCATAAGCCCTGACATAGAAGGTTCGCTGAGCTCGAACGAAAGCCGCTTATGGGGAGAGAGCTTTCGAGCTTTCGGGTATTTTTTTCGAGATTGCGGGTTTTCGAGATGCCGGACCCTAACCCAAGGACAACGGGAAACTCCAATCCTCAACACAGAGGCCCCATGGGCCTCACGCTTTACACAGTGAAGTCTTGCTAAACATGGAGCCTATGGGAGCCAAAATCTTTTTCCGAAAAACCGAAATTTCAGAAAACTGGGAGCAGTTGAGGGACGAAAATGGGTCGATTTAGGGAACGTAGGCAAGATTTCGTCAAGATCGAAAACAAAAATTTTCAGCCGTGTTTCAACCCCATGTTAATTTTTCATGTAAGGGGACCCTCTTACGCGAAAAAAATGCCGTTTTTTTTTGGTTCCCGCCTACCTCCCCCATAATCGACCCGCCGGATCACGATTCTGATGTCAAAATCGATCGGGGAGACGCCCTTCGAGTGGCTGTCGTAGAGCTCCCATTTCAAAAACCTCGAAGAAACGAGGCATTTTTCTCCAAAAACAAGAGGGCAAGAGGAACCGGACATACCGAAACAATCACCTCTAGACCCGATGTCCTCAATCAGCCACCCGTCCCTTAACTGCTCCCAGTTTTCTCAAATTTCGTTTTTTTCGGAAAAAAAATTTGGCTCCCATAGGCTCCATGTTGAAGCCATACGCCCTATGTTTGAGGAAAAATTGAAAAATCAATTTTCCTCGAAAATCACGAGTATTTCGCGACTTTTGAAAAATTCGATAGGAAACTACCCGACTAGCTATGTCTCGACCCCGAACGCCACCCCCCGCTCGTGCCATTCCCTTGTCAGTGCGCGTCTGGTAAAGGAAAATCGACGGACCAGCACAATGAATCGGGTGCATCATTGCCGGAGAATCGTCCTTCCCGGAAGAGAGTTTTCACACGACGTCATAGTCAGCCAAAAGTTCCGGCATGTTCTGGACAACCCCAACAACGCTTCCTATCTAGCCTCAATGATGACGTCGACCCTTACACGGGATCGACAACAACATCAGGCTATTGGGAGGCACTCCCCCACCTCTGCAACGCTTTCAAAAACACATACAACGGTATCATAAGCGGGCGCGAAACGGTCGTCTCTCAAACAATTTCTCGGCCTCACACCCGATGGACTCTCCACCGCACAGTGCTTCTACGAGCGCGAGCAGTGTGAGACACAACGTGATCCCGGCATGAAGACGAGAGAGTCAGAGTAAGCGTTTTGAAAACACGAGGACTCCTCAATTTTGTCTTCTTGGTACTCTTCTTATATAGCCGTGCTCTAATCTCAGTTTGCTCGTTTCACAGCACCATGGACCGAGATCGAGCCACTTATTTGAAAGTTGATTTGACCGGAGACGAGGACCATGTACAACTCTCAGGAGATGAAAAGAAAATCGGAAAACTGTCTATCAAGTGGGTGATTACTTCCATGGTCATCGTGTGCTCTGTGATTGCTGTTATTGGGTTCAGCTGTGAGTTTAATAACTCTGTCCTTTCTCATGTCTCTCAATGTTGATTTCTCTTAACTCCCTGAATTTTCGAGTGTTAATTCTTCTCATCTCCCTTTTTAGGTTGGTACACCATTATCACAATCGCGACTGATATAAAAGTTGATCGGCCAGCCGTCATTATCCAAAACCCGGAAAACAACGTCGTTATGTCGGCATCATCTCATGGTGCCATCTCCAGCGTAGGAATCGCCCAGAGTTCAATTGCACAAGTCGACTTCGAGAACTTCCCAAGAACGGTGTTATTCGAGGCGACGTCGAGAATTTCAAGACGAGACGCTTACAGCACTGTTGGAACAGCAACGACCGAGGGCCCTGTGGTCACAAGCACGCTAGTAGCGAACCGAAACATCACGACCGCGAGACCTGAACTGGAGCTGTCACCGCTCGAATTCATCGTAACGAATTCACGGAAAGTGTAGATTTCGCCATATGGTCTGAAATGCTAATCGGTGCGCTTTCTCACCGTTTGTTACGCGCATCACGTTGAATTTTGCGTTTTAACGATCCCTCCAAAACGACCGAGCGGGCAATCAGTTCATGTTTCCCCTGATTCTAATTTCAATAGGGAACTTTCGTTGGAAGAGGCTTCGCTTAGAAACTCGCGTTGTGGTCGCAAAACACCTTAATATTTTGTTTGATTCATCGCTTTGTTTCGTGATTAAAGATAGAGTCGTCAGTCGAGTGACATTGACGAGGTTGTAGCGAGATAAACTGGAGATTCTTGTCTTGAGGAAATGGGGACATAAGAGCTTCGCTTCCAATACTTTCTGTAGATCACGGTGCCGATGCCAGCTAAAGTTATCATTGATAGACCGGCAAGAACGGACACGATCATTCTCGTTCTGGCTTTTTAAGGTAACGTCGTAGGTGGTTCAGGACCGATTGTTGTTGGCGACGGTCTTTTCGTTGTTGTAACGTTTGACTGCTGCTGGCTTTTCCAATACATCCAAATGGAGGTTCCACCAAGGGCAGGTTTCCCTGGTTGGAGGCATACGACGTTGTCGCTAGCATGGAGTTCACATGCGACAGGTGATGTTATGCATTCACAGTGGAAGTTGAAATGCGTGGGCTCTGAAATGAGGCAGCTTCTGGCGTCTTTCGTGCACTTCGAGTCGCAGTCAGAATACGTGAAATAGTCAGCCGCGTTCACGAGTGGAAACACGATAGCCATTGCGAGTAATCTCATTTCGTCTGTAAAGCAGTGTTTGACTCATTAGAACCCACGGTTAGTTTGAGTAATCGCTTCAGCATCGGACCGTTGTGAGGCTTGGTCATTAAATTAGAAAAATTGTGATCCGATTGTATGAACTCTACCTTCCAGACTCCTTCCTCGATCAGTTCTCGCTAGACGAAGTAACGCGCTGCGATATGACGCGTTTTATCGTGGTATTGATTTTCACTCACTAACATAAGTGTATTGCGGCCCTGTTGTCCGAGAAGAGAACGGGTACTGACTGGTAGTTCAGTTCTTCGAGCAACCGGTTAAAGAACAAGGCTGTTTGAGCCAGTGCGGAAAGGGCTTTCAGTTCCGATTCGGCCGCTGACAGACTAACAAATCTTTGTAGGCTGGATTTCCAAAATATTGGACAGCCGTTGCCCTGAATCATCAACCTCGATGCCGACCTCCGAGTTGTCGGGTCGCTCGCGTAGTCACTGTCAGAGTAATATCGGAATTCGCTTTCGCCGTCAGTCATGTATTTTATCCCGTAATTCTTCGTTCCCTTCAGATATTTTGGTACTCGTTTCGCGAATGACAGCTTTCTTGTCCTCGGTTTGTCCAGAAAGCGACTCAAGGAAGAAACTGCGAAACCCAGACCCGATCTGGAAATTTGCACAAGAAATTGAGGTGGACCGACTATGCTACGATATTCAGAGTCGTCGATCGGATCGGTTTCGTCATTCGAGTATATCGTTCTATCCAACGGCGGCGCCGACACTATCTTGCAATCAGACATGCAAAACGGGTAATAATTTCACTGGCATACTTTGTTTGATGCAGAAGGCGCCCGTTAGAAATGCGACTGATTTCGATTCCCAAGAAGAAATGAGCGAAGAATGATATTTTTTCTCCTGTATGCGGATGATATTAACTTATTCGGTCCCGCTCTCGACTCACAGGACCGCGTTACCATCCAGGCTGGAATTGACGGTGTTGCACATTGGTGCACTGACAACTATATGTCCCTGTCGTCATCTAAGTGTGCAGTGTTGGCAAGAGATGACCAACACCGCCAACGAATCTGGTATAAAATCGAAGGACATTAACTCCCGACGGTCAGCTCGATACGTGATTTGGGAATCACTATTGCGGCTGATTTGAACTTCGATGAACACATCAATACGATTGTTAGCTCGACACGCTCAATTGTCAATTCTATTTTCATTGTTTTGTTGTCAAGTGCCCGGAATTTTACATCCGGATGTATGAGTCGCTTATCGTTTCTAGATTCTTGTATTGTTGCCCGGTGTGGCTCCCACATCGGGCCACGCACATTCGCAGAATCGAATCTGTGCAGAAATATTTTATCAGAAGATTGAGACTACGATGTTCGATCTCCGATGGTTCTATTGTTCTCCCACCTCTCATGTCGATCCTGACACAACAGGATATTCGGGCCCTCAGAGGAATTGATTTGATTGAAGATTTGGATATGTTGAAGATGGAAACTTGGAACCACTGAAACAGCTCAGGAGAGCAGGCAAGCTTAGCTCAAAGCAGCGAAAGCAAACACACACAGATGAACGTCTCACACAGATGGGAGACACCATAGTGACAATTTTATTGAAGTAGGGTTATTTATACAGTCGTACCTCGACTTACGTCGGTAATTGGTGCCCGAGGGAGCGACGTAGGTCGAAAAACGACGTAAGTCGAAATCATAGCTCCCCAGTATCATTTTCGTCTTCTATATGCATCATTTCGGTCCCTACAGCCCCTTACAAGGTGTCCAAGATGGTAGGAACGTTCTGGGGAAGAAAAAAAATCGGGAATCAATGCGAAAGGAAGAACAACTTTTATTCTTGCGGACGGAAGAAGCTATCTATCTTTGTTTGCACGGTCTGCTCCGTTTTCTCGTCTATAATTATCCGGTATGGGGTCAGAGCGTCGGTCACTGCACCCAAGATCTTCGCGAAGCGTTGAGCGTCAGGATCCATGTCTCCAAAGAGAGACAGTGCTTCATCTATCCGGGAAAAACCTTGTTGCAACATCCTCAAGTTGAAGTTCCGAGGTCGACTCTCCTTCTCGTCCGTGCCGTCGCTGGCGGATTCTTGATTGGAAGGATTCATCAATTCCTCGTTCGAGGGAAGGTCCTCAGTGAGGTCGAAGAGAGGCAAGAAATCCTCTTCTCCAGCTCCATATCAAAGTTTCTCCCCAAGCTGACAAGCTCTTCAGTGATGTTGTCTTCGTTTGGACGATCTTCAGTGATTGTCACGCATTGAGGGCACAGTTTGAGCCAAGCGTGCTTGAGGCATCGCTCTGATACTTCGCTCCAAGCCCGTCCAATGTTTCGCACAGCTTTGTAAATGTCGAAGGCTTTCCAGATATCGCGCAAACCGAGATTTTCCGATGAATCGTAAGCGGCCACGGCTTGCCTGAATGTGCAGCGTAAATAGAGCTTCTTGAAGTTCGCTATCACCTCTTGATCCATCGGCTGTAGGAGCGAGGTGGTGTTCGGCGGCAAATGAACCACAGTGATAGAGTCGTGAAGATCATTGAGATTTTTGGGATGTCCCGGTGCGTTGTCTAGAAGGAGCAAAATCTTGAAGGGTATCTTCTTCTTGGCGCAATAGTCCCTGGCTGCGGGAACAAAGTGATCGGAAAACCATGATTCGAAGATCGAGCAGGTAACCCAGGCTTCAGGATTTGATGCCCACACGACTGGGAGACTCGCCTTGGGTATCTTCCTTATCGCTCTCGGATTTTGAGATCGATACACCAAAAGGGGCTTCAGTTTGAAATCACCACTGCAGTTGGCACCAAATAACAGAGTCAGTCGATCTTTAGCAGATTTGAAACCGGGCATCGCTTTCTCCTCACGACCAATGAATGATCGATCCGGCATCTTCTTCCAGAACAAGGCCGTCTCATCAGCATTGATGATTTGCTCCGGGAGGAAATCTTATTCGGAGATGATTTTTCTCAGAGTGTCCGGGAATTCGGAAGCCGCCACGGTATCCGAAGGGGCGCTCTCGCCTTGAATCTTCACATTATGCAGGCCACGTGTTCGAAGTCACTGGTTCTCTAACTCAAGAATGGCACTCGGAGTAAGGATAATCTGCACACAGTGTTTATTACAAAGAAACCTGTTGCCTTTATATGAACCATCACCAAAAGTAGGAGAGAGAATAGAATGGCTTGAAATTACTTCGTGAGGCCCCATGGGCCTCTTTGACCGATGCTTCGTCTCTACTTCAGTAAGAACACTGCTCAGGGAATTTTGGTTTTCTCAACACACCCCCGTTCACTGAGCCGTGTTTCACAAATCTTTGAATAATTTCGAGTTCCGTTATCTCATTGTATGTGCTACCTACATAAGTCTCCGCCCGACTCTTCCAAAAGTTGGGATATCGCGCTCTGTCGTGACATGTTCGTGTACATGGTGAACACTCATTGACACATAGTTCAGATTTTGATAAGAATAAATGCATATTTGGCGCTGATGGCCGATGTTGTCCACTCTTGCACTGGGAATTTTGATCATTTGAGCTCATCTCTCACAAGTGGTCTTACACTGCGCTCGCTCCGAGATTCGTTTTGGTTCTTGGTCGAATATTTTCCGTCCTTTGAGGTCACAATGACCCCCCGACCTGCAGTTTTGCGTTCAGGCAGAAGAACTGGATCTGACGCCATTGACAGCCCTGAGGATTTCCAAACTTCGCGCGTCCGTCGCCGCAACCGTCGCACTCCACACTCGGAAGATGCCCTTCCCCAGGAGAGAACTGAAACGAACTCTCAAGTCTCTCCGGAGCTGGAAACCACTGTCGGAGAGCCCAGCATCTCTGACGATTCCGGAGATCCCCCAATGGACAACGTTGCGTTGGTCAGCTCCCCGAGTGTTTGCAGTCAAGAAGACCCGGACGAAGTTTGCCATCTTGGTGTGTCCCATCTCAACCGGACTGAAGAAACCATGGAGGAGAGTCAACGAAGAGCCCGACGAAGTCCTCCGCGCTCCCTGCCAAGACGGGCCGTCTTGTGTACTGTTATTCAAGTCCTCGTTTTGGTGCTTGTCTTGACGATCATCGGTGGTGTTGCCTTCTTCTTAGCCCGGTTCTCCTTTATTGTTGGTATGTTTGTTGTCCTGTATCAGTATTGTATCTCACTTAGTCATCGTCGACGGTATTTTTGAGGTGTTTTCGTCCTGTTTTTCTAGACGAATTTGAAGCGATCGTGGGTTCCGAGAGTTCGTCAAGTGTTCCGTCTGTGCCATCGATCTTCACCCCGAGACAGCAGCTCCCGGCCGGGTATACAACGACAACCCCAGCAGGCGTCACACAGGATCCATTCGAACTCTATCACTCGGTTGGCCGCCCTCTTTCCTTCAACCTCGGTGACTTCATTTGCCGACCATCCACGAAGTCAATGTTGTGCCTGTCTCGTGTTCTCGAAGTCTGTGTTGTGCGGAGATTCGGCCGCAGCTCCGTGGTGAATCTTCTTGTCCATCCTATTCCGTCAGAGAAATTCGCCATGTTCATTGACGCTGATGACAGACGCGTCGTGAATTGTCATCCGGACCAATGGTTCATATCTTCCAATTGATTCCATGTTATCAAGCACCGACCATAATAAATTCGCTTATTATGAATAATGAGTTCCTCTCCATTTCTATCATACCTAATGCTCCCGGTGTAGGTCTAGAAATTAAGATATGGGGAGCAGATTCTTCCTTTTACTGGACCTCTTCACTGGTGTTCATTCACTCGTATTGGGTATCGGTTCCGTGGTTGATTGATATGGGTTATCTTCACTCACGATCGACACAGGGGTTATTGGTTCATAATTACGATATCGGCATATTCTCATGACGTATAGGGATAGAGTTATGGTTAATACGATTATGTATGAGCCAGCCAGGACTCCCGCAAATATCATCCATGCACTGCATTTCTCTGAGACGTTGGGCGCTGGCGGTTTCTTTTTCGTAACAATCTCGCAGGAACAATAGCCGGATCTCTATATGTTTAGTTCTGCGGTAGAAGATCGGGTTCTTTATGAGCCGTATTGTTGAAATGCTATCAATCATGATAGGAATCTTTGTTTCAATGATTTCAAGCTCTCCAAGTAGTTTTCTTATCCAGAGAAGGCTTTTCAATGCCTCTGCTGCACTATAGAATTCCGCTTCGGTGCTGCTCTGCGCTACGTTACTTTGTCTCGTCGATGACCAGACCACTGCTCCTCCCTGTCTCTCGACGAAGACTCCCGGAACTGATTTTCTGGTTTCGGGATCGTTAGCGAAGTCCGCATCTGAGTAGACGGTTGTCGGCAACTCGGATTCCTGCGCTCCAGTGCCTCTCCGTGCACTTGTCGAAGTACCGTGCCAGGTATGCTACGGTGAACGCTATATCTGGCCTTGTGCCAGTCGCAAGGTATAGCAGCGACCCGATCAGCTGCTTGTACCGAGTGCTATCTGTTGATGATGTAAGTTTGTAAAAGCGCGCTCTGCCCCAGAGCGCCCCCATACGACAGTTTCAATAAACACAACACAGTTCCTATCCTGAACTCCAAGGTCATCGTGCTGTCTTCTCTGGAATTAGTAGAACGCACTCCTATCTATCTAACTCTATCTATTGGATTTGACTCAGGCACGGAATAAATCCCAGCATTGCAAGGCGTCGATATTGGTTTTGCGTCACTCATTCCGAATCTTTCAAGAATTTGTTTTGCATACTTCGTCTGATGCAGATGAATTGAATGGTCTGGCTTGATATCGATTTCCACGCCTAGAAAATAGCACAGGGGCTTTGAGGTGAACTCGAATTCTTTCGTTAAGGAATTGAAAAACTCGTTGATTCGTTCAACGGTCCTGCTTGCAATGATTCCGTCATCGACATAGAGGAGAATTATCGTACGCTCCTCTCCGTTCTTCATGTACAAGCAGGAGTCAGTTTTTGATTGGACAAAGTTTCTTTCAAGAAGGATCGATTTCATTTTTTGATTAAATACGTGACTCGACTGCCTTAATCCATAGATCGCCCTTTTAAGCTTCAGTACTCTTTGCGTCCCATCATCATACCCCTTAGGTTGTTTCAGGTAGATCTCGTTTGACAAGGGGGCCGTCAGGAAAGCCTTGGCCACATCGAACTGATAAAGCGTGAGCTTCTCTGCCGCTGCCACGCTCAGTACACATCTTATGGCCTCCTGGCGTGCTACGGGGCTGTATAGCTGATCTGCCGAAAAATCCTGACCTTCGATCTGATGAAAGCCCCTCGCCGTCAACCGTGCTCGGAATGTGATTTTTCCGGTTTTCGGGCATTGCTTCTTGCAAAAGACCCATTTGGTATCCACGGTTTTTCTGTCCGGCGGTAAATCGGTTGGCTCCCACACACCCATCTTTGTCATTGCTGACAACTCGTCTTGAATCGCATGATTCCAGGACTCTTTCTCATGGCTTTTGACCGCTTCTTCGTACGATCTCGGGCTTCTGTCATTTTCAAAGTCACGCGCGTCCGCGTTCGTTTGTTTGCTTGAGCAGATGGAGAGAGCCATAGCTCCCGTTGGCTTGGCGTCTTCTCGCCATCCATGCCAGTCGTTCTTGAGCCATCGATGCTCGCGCAACGAGAAATAAGTGCCCTCTATCTGCATTACATTTGGAGAAATTTCTTCTTCCTCCTCAGACTCGTTCCTTTCACTCAGAGAGTCACCGGTTTCGATTGTTTCAGGCTTGTTCGTTTGCTGTGCTTCTACTCTTGGTTCGGCGTTCTTGGGTTGAGTTAGCCTCATGAGGATCGGTTCGGTTTTAAATGTCAAATCCTTGGTTTTAATTATCTCAAAGGTTCCGGGAATCCAAGCACGATACCCGAGACCAAACTGTGAATATCCAACTAATTTTGCAGGTATCCTTCTTTTATCGAACTTCTTCTTTTTCGAATGGAGTTGATCCACAAAGCAGTCCGATCCGAACGCTCTAAGCTCTCCCAGGTATGGCTTTGTCTTGTACATTATCTCATGGGCAGAGATGTTCAGTGAGTCGTGAATGCTGGTCAAGTTCAGTACTTCGATACAATAATTGACCGCTTCCGCCCAGAGATATTTCTTCTCAATCAGACCTGCGGCGATCATCACCGCTCGTGCTAGATTCACGACTGTCCTGTTCCCGCGTTCTGCTATTCCGTTCTGCATCTGAGAATATGGATTGCTGAATGATTGGTCGGCACCAATACTCTTCAGATTCTCCTGAACTGTTCGGACGGTAAATTCTGTACCATAGTCCGAATGGAATCTTCTCACTTCTTTACCAGTGAGGTTCTTGAACCATTTTAGGTAGTTGTCAATGCATTCGCTGGTTTCGTCTTTTGTCTTTAGAAAGTATACCTTTCGGTATTTTGAGAATTCGTCCGTAATCATCAGAAAATGCCTTGACTTGCCAATAGACGGAATGTTCGGCGAACAAAGGTCAGCGTGAACTGTGCCGATCTCAGTGGCTCTACTCTCTGTAGGTCTGCTGCGATAGATTGCCCTAGGCTGCTTGCCTTGGATGCAATGCTCGCACTGATCTAAGTCATCGATGAAGTTGATTTTTTCTAGCTTCAGAACCTTCATGACATTTTCTTTGCTGACATGTGCCAGAATCTCGTGCACTTGTTTGAGACTCACAGGTCTGTCTTTGTCAAAGACCTCTGGCTCCTCTTCTTCCTCTGGGTGTGAGCGGATTTCAGTTTCTAGTGCTTGACCACTGTTTGTGGTGATGTCGTCAGCTTCCAGCTGATAAAGACCTTCGCTCATTGGTACCATGACACTTGCATCGCCTTTACTGATCTGCAGATCTTTTTCACCGATTACCATCTTGTAACCGTCGCGCGCCATACAACTCACTGACAGAAGGTTCAGTCTCATCCTCGGCACATAGAGGACGTTTTCAAGTTCGATGTTCATCCTTGACTCGCCAGTTCCAACGGTCAAGACTGTTTGACCTAGAAGTTGGTATGGATGGCTCACTAGCTTTAGTTCACCAACATGCAAGTTCAGTCACAGGCAAACGAGAATCTCTCGTGAACACGGAGTACACGCACAGTGAGGATGTTACGAACGGTAGTTTATTCTTGTACGGATACTTCTTATAAGTTTTAGCACTGGATGTACTGATACGATTGGAAAGGGTACTAGAGAGAGGATACCTATCTAACTCTAACAGGCAACCCACGGCTGCCCCGGGTGCGTTCTAACCGCACTGGGGCAAGATAACTAGCTGCAGATGTCGTTTATGATGCCGACGGGCTGTAAACCGTCGGCTCAAGTTCTCTGAAAACATTCCACTCCGTATTTGAGATGCTCCGGAAGATAGCTCTAGTATCATGGCGACATTCTGGCGCCTATGGGGTGTACATCGGTGTTTACACAGTCTCAGATGGAGATATCGGAGCGGTGAGGCTCTCGATTCTCAACAAAGACAACCTTACCATGCCCGAAGACCCGCAGGCAATGGCTGCTGCCTACTCTGACCTCCGGAATGTCAGAATGGTTGGCAAAGGATGTGAACCACTTTTTCGAATTAAGGACACTATGAGTAGCGCCCGTGTCGATAACGAACTCATTTGAATTAATTTTGCTCGCTTTCTTGCAAGCCAAGAATGCATCGGCATAACTTGTGCCTTCTGCAAGATTTGCTCTTGGTGCGTTATTAACATTTGATCTCCTAGGTTTTCGGCACTGGTTTTTCATATGTCCTTTCTGACCACAATTGTAGCACTTAATTTCTTGCCTGCTTTCTCTTCTTTCTTCGAAAGAAGTTCGAGAGCTGTGCTGTCGTTGTTGGTAATTTCTGCCTTGCCATCTTGATTGGAAGTTTCGTCTGTTCCCACGAAAACCTCCTCTACCTCTTCTATTGCCTGCCACATTCATTTGTGCGAATAAGGCCGACACGTTTCCACCGTCTTCTTGAGAATCTTTCCTGAATGATTCCGCTCTGATCATTTCTATCAAATTGGTCAGTAACTTATCGGTTTCTGCTTTTGTGGACCATGCAATTCTCATTGCTTCCCACTCCTTAGGCAATGCCGCTAGGAGCCTGGAACACTTGACTTCGTTTGCCATTGTCAGTCCTACATCAGTCAAGCTGTTCACATTTTCAGTGAACTCTGCCAGGTTTTGGGAAACCGTAAGGTTCTTTGAGAACCTGAATGACATAAATTTTGCCGAGACTGCGTCTTTGAGCGCTCCAGTTTTCTTTTGGAAATTGGTTGACAATCTTGTCCAGATCTCTGCGCAATTGATAGTTTCTGTTTCTCCATAAAATATTTGCAAACTCAATTTTGGATCGATTGCGGCAAAGAGCAAGGCCCTGGCCTTTCTGTTGGCTGCATCAAATTTTTCTTGCTGCTTTATCTGAGCATCGGTAGGATCGGTTCCTTTCGGGACTTCAGGAGGTTTTAATTCTCCTTTAGTGGCTTCCCAGACATTCGTATATTCTTGGAGGTAGACTGGCATGAGGTTCTTGAATTCCATATAATTGTGGCCATCACTTGCCAGCTTGACTGGGCAGGTAGCGGTTTTGCAGCCGCTCTCCGAGGCCATCTCGGCTGGCAAGGTAAAGACTTGTGCTACTCTAGTTCTCTTCTACGATGCAAGATTTTCTCACCCAGTTGGTTGGTGAACAGAGCTTCGTGCCTGATAACGTGTTCGAAGTCACTGGTTCTCTAACTCAAGAATGGCACTCGGAGTAAGGATAATCTGCACACAGTGTTTATTACAAAGAAACCTGTTGCCTTTATATGAACCATCACCAAAAGTAGGAGAGAGAATAGAATGGCTTGAAATTACTTCGTGAGGCCCCATGGGCCTCTTTGACCGATGCTTCGTCTCTACTTCAGTAAGAACACTGCTCAGGGAATTTTGGTTTTCTCAACACCACGTCGCTCTTTAAAGTTCATGAACCAACCCGAGCTTTCAGCGAGGGGAGTGTCGGCCTCTTCCTCGTACTTCCGCTTGAGGTCCTCGAATAAGGAAACCGCTTTTTCTTGAATCAGAGCGGTGCCGAGAGGAACCCTGTTCCGGAATGCCGTTCCCATCCAGAGATACAGGAGATCCTCCATCTCGTCGAAAATAGGCCCGCGTCTCTTGCTGATGACACACTGATTCAACACAGGCGTATTGCGTTCCAGATGATTCAAGATGCGTTCCTTGTCGTGGACGATCGTCGAAAGAGTCGTTCGACTGAGTTTGAGGGAGCTGGCAATAGCAGCAACTTTCTCGCCTTTGTCATGCCGCTTCACTATAGCGAGTTTTTCCTTCAGGCTAATTGTTTGTCTCTTCCAAGGGGCATTGAAAGTTTCACCGACTGCTGACCTGGTAGGCGCCATCACTTCTCAATCACCGTGCGTGGACACAATATAGGAACAGTGCAACGGAGCTGCGCTCCAAGAAAACTCAAGAAACGCTACGAGCGTCAGCTGCACGCAGCCCGTACCGCCATCTCTAACCATTGTCTGCGTGGAACGCGAAGCAGCGAGATGATTCCCATGCAGCAATTTGATGCCGAGGCCACGGTAACCGAGCAGGAGAATTGTCAATCAAGCTGGAATCCCATTACCTGGTCGAAGAAAACTTGGATTGTTTGTGTGATAGTCGGATTGGTGCTTTGCGGCGTTGTGATTGGTGCAGGCGAGCTGAGGACGAGAGGTTGACGAAGTGATCCTGAACATGTCGGAGGTGAACGAAGTGCGAGTTATTGAGCGAAGTTTTGTTATTCATAGCTGTCGAAGTCACTCGAAGGGTGGTTTTGAAGAACATCATGAAAATGAAGATCGAGTCAAGTTCTGAGACTTCGGCGACACTTGAGGGTCGAAGCCGAATTGCAAGTTCTGCCATTCGAGCAGCGAAGATGCTTTCACTGGACTCTTTCGCCTGTCGGATGACAACCGGAAGGATGGCATGTTATTCGCCCATGTTGCACCAATGTGTGCTTTCGAAGGAGGACCGGGCGCGCAGGCCGAAGACTGTCAGAGTTGCTCAAGGACCAGTGATTGAGCTTGAGATGTGTGCTCACTTCGAGAATTTCCAAGAGATTTGAGCAGATGCCATTTTAATATTACATTCAGTTATGTTCATTGTGCATTCACATCACAACCGAGAAGCGATCGGTTTTGAAATATTAAGAAAGATTAAGTAAATAAAGCATTGAAGATCTTCATTTGAAAGAGGACTCATCCGTTAGATCAGTGGTTCTCAACCTTTTTCGGCCCACGGAACCCCGAGGGGCTCCTCGAAGCTCCCCGCGGAACCCTGAGTTTCTGCTGATACCTGATAAATCGATCTCAATAGGGGTACCGCCTGATCGCCTTCACGTGGGTTCATTAAAACTTCCCTCTCGTGCTGGATATCTCGTTGAAGTTTGGGTCCTCTCGGACATCTGGAGTCGCATGTCGTTTCCCGCGTTCACTATTTGATCCCTTTCGTGGAATCAGATGAATAAAAAAGTTTGTCGGAACCCCAGGGTTCCAAGGAGAATTCAGCGGCGGAACCTTGAAAATCTCTCGCGGAACCCTTGGGTTCCGGGGAACCTAGGTTGAGAACCACTGCGTTAGATAATATAGAGATATTGTATGAGGTATCCACGGGTGCATCAGGTTGCAGACGAAGTGAACCTGTAAAGGAGAAAGGTGTAGCACACCGGGCATGCAGCAGACCCGCTCGAGCCAGTGCCCCCCGCGACCCGCGAGCCCAACTCGGAGAACATGTTGTTCATGGTTGCAGAAGGGGCTGAGTAGTCGACATATAGGGGTTATCAAGTTCAGGCGAGGGATTTGCAAATTGTTGATAATCTTGGGATTTCTTTGGCAGTAGAACACAGCAGAGGGACAGGGCCAGGAGAATTACCAGGGTCAACAGGGCCGCCGACACGGCAAGGGCGAGGTACAAAGCAGCCCGGGGATCCAAGCCGCGAGGATGGGCTGGATGATATTTCAATTTGAAAGCAGGCCATATTTGCTCTCCTCCAACAGGAGGGAAAGAAGGGCGTATGCAGACCACTGCTGCACGCGCCTCACTCACACATGCACACATGCAGTTGCTGAGCGAGTGCAGCGATTGAGGAAATCATTGGTTTTGTCCAATTCGCAGATGAGACAGCTGATATTTAAAGAAATGCAGGAGGGATCGCAGTCGTTGTAAACAAAATAATTTTGAGCGGAGACAGGCTGGAGAAGAACAATGGTCAAGCCTAGGAAAACAACTTCCGAAGAGGCCATGCTCTGAGAGCGATGAGATGTCGTAATTTTTCAAGGGTTCGTTTAGAGATCGGTTTTGTGAGCGCGTCCGAGAGATTCTCGGAGGTCGAGATGTACCGGTAGTCAATTTGTTTACGCTCGTAGGTCTCTCTGACGAACAGGAATCTGACACTGATGTGTTTTGAGCGTTTGTGATGCTGAGGGTTCCGAATCAGTTGAAGAGAGGCCTGGTTGTCACCAATGATGACAGGGAGGATTTTTAGACGGAGCTCCGCGAAGAGAGTTCTGAGCCAAAGAGCGGATTTGGCGCAATCCGCGATAGCGTAAAATTCGCTTTCGGTCGTTGACAAGCTGATCGAATGTTGCTGAGTTGAAGACCAAAGTATTGGTCCTCCAGCAAGTGTAGCGATCGTTCCAGTTCGAGAACGGCGGGAAAGCTTGCATGCAGCGAAATCAGCGTCAGCGAAGTACTTGAGTGTATCCTCGAGCGGGATGGTGGAATCTCCGGAGTATACGATTGCCAGGTGCGCAGTGCTCTGCAAGTACCGCAAAACCTTTAGGCACGCTCCCCAATGAGCCTCTGTATACGTCTCGAGGAATTTTGAGAGATAGCCAACGGTAAAGCGATATCGGGCCGTGTGCAGATGGCCAGAAACAAAAGAGCACCGATGATCTCTCTGTAGGGCCGATCTCTCGGCGATGGCCCCTCCGCCGGAAAAAGATTGTATATTCCAGGGTCGGAAGGCACCGCCAGCGGGCGACAGTCCTGCATATTGAACCGTTTGAGAATTGTCTGGATATATTTGAACTGATTTATCCAGATGTTGTGATGGTCGTCAACATGGACATGCATGCCCAGAAAGAGACCAAGTGGAGCGGATCGAAGCTTGAATTCCCTTCCGAGCCGTGTGTGCATGGAGTCAATGAGAGGTTGATGAGTAGCGGCAATAAGCCCATCATCAACATAGATCGCAAGGAGAAGAAGTTCTCCATTTGCGCCGTGCCAATAGTAGAGGCAATTGTCGGCTTCACTCCGCTGCAGGCCGAGCCGACACAACACACTTGCAAGCTTGACATTGAAACACCTCGGGGCCTGCTTGAGACCATACAGACTTTTAGATACGAGGTAGACTCGTCCAGAGTCCAGAGCCATCGCCAGAACCCGGTGGCTGTTTGACATACAAACGTTCCTTTAGATCTCCGTAGAGGAACGCTGTAGTGATATCAAATTGACGGACCTGCAGATGGCGAGAGGCACAGAGAGCAAGCAGGGTACGAATAGTGTCCATACGTGCCACCGGCGCAAACAACTCAGTATACTCCATTTCGGCGATCTGAGCAAATCCCCTCACGTCAAGTCGTGCACGGTAGCGGTCGATTTTATTATATGCAGTGGTTTTGATCTTAAAGACCCACTTGCAGGTCAGTGGCCGCTTGTCGGGAGGTAGATCCACCAGAGTCCAAAGCTGACGCTGCTCTATTGAGGAAAGCTCGTCCTCCATGGCACGCTGCCATTGCTCTGCGTCAGGACTTGATGTTAAGGCCTAGAGGTTAGAACTCAACAAAAATCGGTTGGAGCAGTAGACGAAGATAGGAGTCTCAAAGCACAGTGGATGAACTCGGACTGAGGGAGACCTGTAACACAAGAAATGAAGACACGGCTGGGCAGAGTGATAGCTAGGACAACTAGCAGCAGAAGCAATTTATTGAAGAAGACACTCGCTTTATATACTCGTATTTTTGGCACCGGAAACTCTAATCAAATTTAAATTCTGGTCTTCACCAACCTTGAAAACGAAAACATTGTGTCGAGTTGGCTCGTTACTCTGTTGGTTACATGCCAATGACTATCTAAGTCTCGAATAACAAAACGATGAGTTTCTGGTGAGGCCACACGTACATCCGAAATATCATCATAGTCCCCCTTTCGGATGAGAGTGAGCCTGTTATAAAAGACCCCTCATGTTTTACTTGTTCAGTATCCACAAGGCAGAAATTGAAAACAATTCTGGAGATGCGACTCGACGCTCTTACCGAGAAGGTGAACAACGACGACTCTACACCATCACCGGGAGTGTCGGTTTCAACACAAACCGATTTGTGGCTAGATCCGTATCCAGAACGAATCTTACGCCGAGGTTACTACCGAGAGCTGGAGGAACATCTCTGCAATCTTTCTCTGTACCCGGTTCGACCAGTGAGTGGTCTGAAAGAATACACAACCACTCTCTACTACAGTCTTGGGCTGGATAATATGCGCCAAGCCAGAAAGATTGCACGTTGCATCTGGTCAACAAAGGATGCCGACTTCAAAGCTTCGTTTCGCCATCAAGCTTTGGCTAACATGGAAGCCAAACTGATTGAACACACTCGAGTAGCGAAACGCATTCTTCGAGAACTGAGAGAATAAAGAACACTTTGAATCGCATCACACTTTGTCCTTTTTCTAGTTCCTGATTCGATGGTGCTGGATTTTAGGATCTAGAATTCCGTGTTCGAGAACTGCGCAGTTTCTGATTCTCGAAATTTCTTTTCGTGACGTCAGCGAGATCTCATTGCATCTCAACTTGCACCTGTGTTCGCATCTTGAATCCTTTGTGCACGTCTGCAGGATTCAAGAAGAGACACCGGCTTCGAGAGCCTTCTCGCTGAGGACCAATGGTGTCCTTTGATTTCAACGCGCAGTAATGAACGACCAATGCACTGTTCAGAATCCGCGATGATATGCACGTTTACCATTGCGTACCATCACTGGATTGGTCAACACGCTGTCTGTGTGAAGCACGACGGCGTGCACGGAGTTGTGCTGGTTAGGTACCGCACAGCTCTTGGTCATTCGTTCGTTCGGTGCTCTTCGAACAGTGTCTCCTGCTGCGAAAACTTCTGGACCGAGTCTTCACCGTCAACAAGTTCTCAGTACTGCGTGTTTCACTCGAACTCTTCCGAATTTTCAGCCTCAATTGCAATGGAGTTCGAGCAGGTTCTTGCGTACATGAGAGCCTTCCGCAGCATGCTAAACGAGAACGATCCAGCCGCTGTTTCGCTCGGGAAGAAGTGGGACTTATCGATCGCGCTAATTGAGTATATTTCCCACTACCCGATTACGGAGACAATTCGCGACAGTATAATCTTGTCCACAGTATTCCGGTTTCAGAGTGCGATACCTCGATCTGCCACGGAGATTGTAGACGGTCTGGTGGATGATTTTTGTTCGGACGTCAGGGGACTTCAAACAAAACGACAAGTCCAACTCAATGCTGACGTATCGTGGCAACAACGGTTACTGAGTGGTAAGAGAGTGCGTTTCAATGACCACATTGAATATTACAACGCCTCTAACTGTTCCAGTAGCTCCGACGAGGAGACCGATGTGCCACTTGATCCGAATCCCAGACCGGAGGAGGCTGTTAAGTTCGAAAACGTGGTCAGACCGAGCTCGCCAACCGGAGGTGAATACTGTGCTGTGGACATGTACCAGTTTGGCGAAAAGAAGAGCGGCAGTGAGACGGACTCAAATCACACGTACATCGAGATCGACTCGGACTCATCCGTTGAAGAAGCGATCCCTTTGAGGATGATGGGCCTTGAAGCCTCGTGTGAGGAGCCTCGTTGCCTTCAGAACGAGACTGTTCGAGATCGATTTGGCTCCGGAACTTCAGAAACAGTGTTCCAGTCTCGAACAGTGACGATGAGGAGCACACGAACCAAAGTTGCGGTGTGGGGAGGTGCGTCCGCATCAGTTGTGATAGGGAGTAAGTAGACTGGTTTTTCTCATTATCATTTCCGTATCCGTTTCGTTCGATTTCATGCATCCAACGTCCATCCGGTCTCTGATGCCTGGATACCTTTTCCGGTCCAGCATTATTGACATTTCGGTTTTTATTCAACAGCGGCATTCACTTTGCTGTTGTTAAAGGGCCCGCAGCTAATGGCGACGGAAACGGCTCACGACGGTCAACCGACCTCGAGAAGCTCGGCGGTGGCAGGAACGAACGTGGTCAACTGGATCCAGTTTACGTCTCCAGTTTCGCTCCCTCGACCGACTGTGATTATTCATCACCCGTTTTCATCACAAGCTACGCCGTTAGCAGTCCCCGATACTCCACAGGCCGGAACGAGTTTCGATTCTCCGAAAACGTCGTTCAACTCTCAACAACGGCCAGCCGCAACAACAACGCCATCGGCAGTGGTCAAAACGATGAGAACTCCACCGAACGTTTTGACTCAACCAGGATCAATTACGACATCGTCCTTCAGTTCGCCGAATGGTATGCCGACCATTTTTCAAGTGACGACTGACTCGACCAAACGCAGAATGGAAACAGTTGAAGTTCTCCCCTTTGCCACCTTTAGATGCATCTGGATTTCCGTCTATCTATGTTATGAATCTCAACGGAATATCTGCATGTTTAGCCAGGTTAGGCCATCAGCAAATAGGGTAGTAGTAACAAGCACAACTGTTCCTATGTTCGAGTCTGAGTATTTTAGGTCGCAGTTTCTTAGGTTTTGCAACTCGGCTCGGCTTGTTAGGTTTCTTCGCAATGCTTAGGATTTTTCAAATACTAGGGTAACTTAACAAATTTTAGGTTTTGTAGGCTTGCGAAGTTTTATGAAATAAATTTTGCCGAGAACGAGAGAAGAGAAAATGAGAGCAATAGTTCTAAGGCTTTAAAGAACGAAAAATAAAAGTGCATTTATTGATCAAATCTCTTCTGTGGTTGCTTGATAGGGACCTGAGCTACCTAGAGTCGTATAGTGGCGTCTTCTATAAAATTGATATCCGAAATAGCCACCAGTGCCAGTTGCAGCGGCAACAATGACACTAACAACGACAACTGCTGCGATGAGCAGTGAAGACATCTTTCTTGGTGTCGGGCCTGGTTCAGGATGCGGACCTGGCTGCGGATGCGGACCTGGTTCCGGATGCGGACCTGGTTGTGGAGTTGGAGCGGGCTTGGGAGTCGGTGGTGAAATTGTGGAGGCGTTGGGATGTTTGTATCGATCGTAGTCATTCCATATCGCTGAGCCCCCGATAGGAGACCCACTTGGTCTCAAACAGACGACGTACGAGTTTGCTTCCTCGATGCAAACTTGTTCGTCTCGGCGACACTCACACGAGAAATAAGTAGGACTTATTTCCCGTATGTTGCAGCTCTGGTTGGTTGATGTGCAGTCTGATGCGCAATCCAGATTCCATTGGAAGAAACCTGTGGTCCCCGACTCGAGGAGGACCAGACCGACGCAAATGACCGCCCAGAGCTGCATGTTCTGGAAAGATTGAAAATTCGATTAGTCAGGGCAAGCCCTAACTCCGATCAATTCTCTTAGTCTGAGGAATGCTGCCTTCAAATTCGGCTTGGTACATATGTCGCTAGCGTTTTTCTCGGAACATACATAGTCCAGTTTCAAAACACCCTCTTCGACTAATTGGCGAATCCAGAAATAGCGCGCTGCGATATGCTTGGTTCTCTTGTGGAAGTTGTACGATTCCGCCAGTCTGATTGCGGCGGTGTTATCCATCAGTAGCGTTGGTGTCTGGTCGTAGCCAAATTCCTTCAAGAATCGACTTATAAATACGGCCGACTGAGCTGCAGAGGTTGCAGCAATGAGCTCTGATTCTGCACTGGATAAACTCGTAGTCTTTTGCAAAGATGAATTCCACTCAACCGGTCCCCCATTCGCGAGGACCATTGAACCAGAAACGGACCTTCGAGTGATTGGGCAACTGCCCCAATCAGAATCGGAAAAGTAGTAGAATTTATCGTCACCAGTCTTATCATAGCCTATTCCGTGTGTTTGGGTTCCGCGTAGATATCTTAATACGCGTTTTGCCAAACCCCACGTTTTCTGTGTAGGTTTCTCCAAATGACGGCTCAACCAAGATACGCTAAAAGCGATATCCGGTCTTGTGGTTTGATCCAACCACTGGAGACTTCCTACGACTTCGCGATATGGAACGTCAACGACTGGTGTATTGTCCTCGGAGTAAATATCTTTCAGAAGAGGAGTTGAAACGGGCTTTGACTTTGACATATCGAACTTTTCTAAAAGATCAACGATATACTTTTCTTGATACAGGAAAAGTCCAGTATCAGTTCGTCGAAATTGAATTCCCAAGAAGAATGAAATGGGCTGGTATTTTACTTCGAAATATTTTCTTAATCTTTCGAGAAACTCCTTCACAATATTTTCTGTCTTTCCGAGGACAACTAGGTCATCAACGTAGCACGCTACCACAAGCGCATCCATCTCTGATCCTTTGAAAACACAAGGATCGGTCGTCGATTGAGACAACTTTAATTCAAGGAGAATGGACTTGAGTTTATCGTGCCAGCACTTCGCTCCTTGGCGACTTCCATACAACGCTTTCTTTAACAACAGAACATTTCCCTTTTTGACCGATACACCTTCTGGTGCTGCCATGTATAGTGGCACGTCAAGTTCTGCGTTCAGATAGGCATTCCCGATGTCTGCCTGATAGATCGTCAGGTCCTTTCGAACTGCTATGGTGAGCAAAGTTCTTAGGACCTCGAATCTGATGACAGGTGAATACACCGTGTCAAAATCGAAGCCAGGCTTTTGGGTAAACCCCCTTAAAGTCAAACGGGCTTTGAACTTATCGATTGTGTTATCAGGGAGATACTTGGTTTTGAAAACCCATTTGGACGAAGTTATTCTGGCACCAGCCGGGGGAGAAACTTCTTCCCAAACTTTGAACTTCTCCATCGCAAGTAACTCCTGATTGATGGCTTCTTGCCATCCAGCTTTCTGGGGTGAGTTGAGCGCCTCAGTAAAAGTTAATGGATCTTTTGGCTTCTCCATGTCACAAGTGTTCGCAACGGCGACTTGTGAATCGAATCCATAACGTACGGGCGGCTTCAACTTCGAACGATCACGTAAACGAGCTTTTCTATCATCACTCACCACTGGATGTTGCGTGGATGTTTGACGACTAGTTCCAGGTTGCTCATTGACTGTTGACGCTGATCGTGACGGTCCCTCTGAAGGAGAGGGTTCCGTTTCTTCCACGCTCTCGCCGTCCTCTGTTGGATGTTGCAGTTGATCGGCAGGCTGGTTGACGTTATCCGGCGCTTGGTTCGTGACGTCAGACGGTGGTTCCTCGGTGATGTCATCTTCTGGGTCCTTGAAGATTTCGCTGCTTTCTTCTGGTGCAGGGTCTTGTGATTCCAGCGGCGCTGACTTTGGGAAGATCACGTGTTTGGACTGGATGACGGTACGAGTTCCTGGAACGTACAGCCTGTAACCGAAAACTCCGGAATTCAAACCAACCAGTTTCACAGCCAGTGCTTTGGCCGCGAACTTTGGGAGCTTCTCACGTTGATTCAGCACTGTGCAGTCGGTGCCGAAAGCTCTGAATGAACCGAAGTAGGGTCGAACTCCGTGGAAGATTTGAAAGGCTGAAGTGTTGGTGGAGTTGTTGATCGTGATCGCGTTCAGGACTTCACAAGCAAATTGAACGGCTTCTGCCCATAGGCCTCTGGGCAGTTTGCTGTCGACCAGCATCGTCCTGGCGAGCTCCACCAACGTTCTGTTGCTTCTTTCTGAAACTCCGTTTGCCTGTGGGTCTTTCGGATTGCTGTACGTGAACTCACATCCAATGTCAGTGAAGAATTTCTCCAACTCGGCGTTGAGAAATTCACCTCCGCGGTCGCTGTGGAATCTGTAGATGTGACGACCGAAAACTGTATGGAACCAGTTTGCGAATTGCCGAATGTATTCGGCTGCCTCGTTTTTCTTTCGGAGGAAATAGACCCGACGGTATCTTGAGAAGTCATCACAAAGACACAGGAAATATGATTTTCCTCCGAACGAGGGCTCCGTGGCCGCACAGGTATCCGCATGGATGTAACCTGGTTTTGTAGCCCGACATTCTGCTGGCTTGTCTCGGGATGGCTCCCGGTGTTGTTTGGCGAGGTTGCACGGAAGGCATGTATCCAAGTCATCCTCGAACTTGATGCCACTTCGCCTGAGAACTTGTAGGACCTTTTGTTTGCCAATATGTCCAAGAGCTCGGTGAACTTCTCTGAGACTCACCTTAGTCTCACACTGTGCCTGCAGGGCTTCAAATTCACCAATGAACGGATCCGCATGGAGGATGTACAGCCCGTTTTCTAGGCGGGCTTGAGCTCTCGTTCTCCGATGGGACATCACAATCCTGTTGGGTTTCACCGTGACCTTGTAGCCGTCCTTCGCTAGTTGACTCAGCGAAATCAGGCTACAGTTCATTTCGGGAACCATCAGGGCGTCCTTCAGCTGCATCATCACTGTCCTGTTTCCCTGTTGGATGGCCAACTCAGCCAGGCCGCATCCCTCGACTTTGAGGGCAGCAGAGTTGCCGAGCTTGACCTCACGTGAATCCTCGGGGGATTTCAGAGTGACGAAGAATCTCCTATCGGCGATGATGTGCCGATTGCTTCCGGAGTCAACGATGACCCGGATCGGAGAATCAAGTGATTGGGAGCAACCCTCATTGTCTTCCGAGTCCACTTTTGTAGCATAAGCTACGCTGAAGTTTGCCCTCGGTTGGGGCTTTGGCTTGCCCTTCGATTGATTGTTCGGAGCCTTCCTTCTCGGGCAGGATTGTGTCATGTGTCCCCGTTGTCCACAGGACCAGCACGTCACTTCAGTCGTCCTGGAATATGACTGTTGTTGGGTGGTGCTGGATTGCTGTCTGCGTTTGTAGTGGAAACGCTTCTTCCCGAAATTCCTCCTTCTGATGTTTGTCCGGGCCATGAGTGCGGTGACGTCGCCAACTCCTTGGTCCACCTTTCGACGCACTGCTTCAGCTTTGATCAGGTTGATCAATGACGACATGGTTTTGTTGTCCTCATCGCGTGTGGTCCAGGCTTGTTTGAACGCATTCCAATCTGCTGGAAGTGAGGAGAGTAACCTAGAGCTTAGTGCTGGAGCTGGAATTCCTGACTTACTCTCGGTTAGATTGAACGTGATCTTTTCGTAGAAGTCAAGATTTTGTTCAACCGTCCTTGATGACGAGAATTCGAACGCCAGCCAGCTTGTGATCGCCTGCTCTCGGTACAGTCCTGATTCGTTCTGAAAACGCGCCTTAACCTTGGCCCAGATGTCTACAGCTGACACTGTGTCCGAGTCACTGTAGAATAAGGAGAGGACGATGTTGGGATGGATGATCGCGAAGAACACTGTTCTGGCATTCCGATTGCCAATCTCCCAATGCTCCTTCTGTTCTGGATTATCTGGTGTGATCGGGTTGACGGGTCGAATGACGTCCCAAGCATACAATTCGCTTTGCATGTAGTTTGGGACGAGCGTTTTCCACTGAAGGAAGTTCTTGCCGTTTTCGTCAAGTACGAGAGCGGTCCCGAACCTGACTTTGGCTGAACACCCTTTATCGTCAGCCGTGGGGACGACGCCGACAGCGGAGAGATCCGTTTCAGACATGACGGATCGAGAACTATCACTTGCAGTCTTGTACACACAGGAAGTCACTGAGTTCCACGAATTGTTAATTCACTTCACTTGGTACTTTGGTATCTCTACCAACGTCTTAGGTCGTGCTGATAACGTCTGTTAAGGCCTAGAGGTTAGAACTCAACAAAAATCGGTTGGAGCAGTAGACGAAGATAGGAGTCTCAAAGCACAGTGGATGAACTCGGACTGAGGGAGACCTGTAACACAAGAAATGAAGACACGGCTGGGCAGAGTGATAGCTAGGACAACTAGCAGCAGAAGCAATTTATTGAAGAAGACACTCGCTTTATATACTCGTATTTTTGGCACCGGAAACTCTAATCAAATTTAAATTCTGGTCTTCACCAACCTTGAAAACGAAAACATTGTGTCGAGTTGGCTCGTTACTCTGTTGGTTACATGCCAATGACTATCTAAGTCTCGAATAACAAAACGATGAGTTTCTGGTGAGGCCACACGTACATCCGAAATATCATCACTTGACAATGCCTGATTTACAGTTAGAGGTTCAGCCTGAGAATTGGAACCACCGGGGGCCAAATTGGTCTCATACCAGCTAGGTCGTCTTATGGAATCACGACGTCGTGAAGTCATGGGCTCCCGTGGAGGCATCGAGTCGGCTGTCGAAGACACCGACTCGGGTGATGAGTTTGCGACTCTAGGCAAGAGAAAATCTTCGTCATCTGAGAGGTCAGGATCGACGGTGTGTTCCACAGCGGACACCGGATCATCTTGTTGCAACCCGCGAGTTTCAGAGGCCTCATCGGTCATCCCTGGACCGGAAGCGGGCGCTGTGCACGTTTGTGCCTTCTCCACAAAAACGACGTCTTTCGTTAGCTTGATCTTATGGTTTCCCAGTTGATATATGCGATAACCGTCCATGTGATCGGTATAACCGACCATGATGCCTTCAAGACCACGGGGGGTCCATTTGTCTCGGGGCAGCTCTTGATTATAAAAGAAGCAGCGAGAACCAAACGGTCTTAAGTGAGAAAATTTTGGTTTGATGTGATATATCATCTCATATGGAGATTTGTTCGTAGCGGGGCATATATTTACAATGTTTTGAACATAGACTGAACAAAGACAGGCCTCGGCCCAGAACGGCGTTGGAAGACCAGAGGCGATCAGAAGACTTCGGGCTAGCTTCGTGATCGTCTGATTGTTTCGTTCGGCCCTTCCATTTTGTTGATGAGTATTGAGAATGGAATGTTCTGGTAGCCGGTTGTCGGCCTTCACAAAGAAGTTATATTTAGAACTTAATTTTCTGGTAATTATTACCCTTCCGCATTTGCGGACTATATAAGCACGCGGTCTTCAATGAATAAACACTGGCGTAGGACTGAAGCACACAGACGGTGTTCTTTATTGTACTGGACGAGTGGAACCTGAGCTTGAAGAACCGATCAATGAGTGAAGGGGTTGCTCCTGACAAGTTCTGCGCCCACCGCCGAAAGGGCGTCTTTCACTCGGGAATTATTAAATTCAAGGCCCTGGTCTGAAAGTACCCTAAAGTCTTGCGTATAACGAACCCGGTTTCCCGGAAAAGTGTCGATCGTATAAAGAACTTTTCCTATAAAGGACTTTTCGTATAAGGAACTTTTCCTATAAAGGACTTTTCGTATAAAGAACTTTTCCTATAAAGGACTTTTCGTATAAGGAACTTTTCCTATAAAGGACTTTTCGTATAAGGAACTTTTCCTATAAAGGACTTTTCGTATAAAGAACTTTTTGTATAAAGGACTTTTCGTATAAAGGACTTTTCGTATAAAGGACTTATCGTATAAAGGACTTTTCCAATGAAGAATCAGTACGAGGGACGAAGAGTCCTTTATACAGAAAGTCCTTTATACGAAAAGTCCTTTATACGAAAAGTCCTTTATACGAAAAGTTCTTTATACCAAAAGTCCTCTATACGAAAAGTTCCTTATACGAAAAGTCCTTTATAGGAAAAGTTCCTTATACGAAAAGTCCTTTATAGGAAAAGTTCTCTATACGAAAAGTCCTTTATAGGAAAAGTTCCTTATACGAAAAGTCCTTTATAGGGAAAGTTCTCTATACGAAAAGTCCTTTATAGGAAAAGTTCTCTATACGATAAGTTCCTTATACGCAAGACTTTAGGGTAGTTGCTTGATGTCAGAGCCAGTCTGGTTACGAAACCAGACAAGAAATTGCTAAATGCAATCCGAGGCCTGGTCTTTTGACTTTAGGAGATAAAGTCGATTGAAACGCGATAATTGATCATGCATGTTCATGAAATACCTTGCCCCCCCCCAAGAGAGGCAGTTGGCATTGGCCCGCAAAGATGGTGGAAATATAAACTAGGGACCGTGGTGCTGAGGAGGCCGGCTTGGAACGATAGCTCGACCTATTCAGTTTCCCTCTAAGACAAGCTGCGCAAGTACTCTGGTCATCTTTGAAAGGAATTCCCTCTCGAGTGAAGAATTCACGCACCAGACGTTTGTTGATGTGGCCAAGCGCCATGTACGCACCTTGCAAGGTTAAAGTCCGCGATGTAAGTAGCAAGCATTCGGCTGAGGGATTTTTCACGGGTCTTGCTCGAAGGGCAAGAAAGCCACTCTCCATTGGAGCCTCGAGAGTAGCTACGTCCGCGCTCAGATGGAGAGCGGTCTTAGTGGACAGAATTGACCAATTATCCGAAATCAGCGCCGCCATTGAAAGTAGGTTGCGCCTCATCTCCGGGACGTAGAGAACGCCCGGCAGATTCAACACTACTCCGGAGGCGCCCTCCACACGGAGGAGAAGCTGACCCTCCCCGAAGGCCAGGAGCCTTTGCTTCCCCCCCACTTTAACGGTGCGAGGAGCCGAGTACTCCCGGTAATTCCGGAGGAACGCCAAGGAGTTTGTGACATGGTGCGACGCCCCTGAATCAAGAAGCCATATTGTAGATGGCAGGGGTTCATCAACAGAAGTGGCGGCGAAGACCTCGACCTCAGTATCGAAGGAGGCGGCTTCCGCGTAATTTGCGGAAGGACGAGCAGAACGACGTTGGCGATTAGAGTTGGAATAGGCGGTGGATTGACGGGGCGACACAAAAGATGGTTGAGGGCGACGGCGATCATTGGATTGATAAGATCTTTGAGGAGCAGGAGAAGAATTAGAGTAAGAGCGATAAGGGCGTGGAGGTTGATCGGAATACCGAGTGTTTTGCGGGTTATTCCGTGACGAGTTATAATTTGAAGGGAAATCGGAACGATTTGAAGTAAAGTTACGGCGCCGTGGTGGTCGCCGCGAGCGATTGGAACGTAGTGAAAGTTGCGAGAACATTGCAGAGGGGTCAGATTGTCACTGTGTTGCATTGCAGAGGGGCTCCAGGGCGAGCCAGAGGCTTGGAATACCGCGGCAAAAGCGATCATACTTAACTCTATCTCACAAAACCTCATCGCAGCCAAATTCAGTATCGGTACTGAAGACCTGGCTTCTGCCGATATTTGGACTGCTCTCAAAAATCGTTTTGGAAAGACGACTGATTTGGCTCAAGATGCCGCCCGTTCTCGTTTCTTTTCCTTCAAATACAATCCAAACAAGAGCGTTCTCCAAAACATGGACCTGTTTCAACAGGTCATGGCTCAAGTGACGCTGAGCTCCGCATCTGTAGATGAACGGACGGGTCGTCGTCGTTTCCTACAAATCCTCCCTTCTTCTTGGGAAAACTTACGCCTCTTTTGAGGAATAAAAGCTGTCACTGATCAGACCCTCCCAAACTTGTACTCCTTAGTACAAGACGAGGCCAACCGCAGAGCTGAACAATCATTACTTCGACTTCTGGCTGAATTGTCTGCGCAGTCGACGATCGATCCGGCCAAAATCCACTGCCAAGTCCGACCAGGTCATTATTCTGTTCTCATGGAGAATTTGTTCTAAGATCAGTAGCGGACAAATACCGAAAGATCTACTTTTATCTACCTTTTCCGATAAAGAGCTATGAAATTGAAATTGATTGAGCGGGTCGCGCAGTAATCTCCAGATGTTTCTCTAAAGTTTTTAGAAAACTGGAAATGACTGCTTCAGTCTTCGCGAGAGCCAATGAGTCCTCAACATTTAAGCACAAATACAGTTTGTCTGACTCATTTCCGATGAAGAGGCACGGGTCATTCACGGATTGTCGTAGGCCCAAGTCAACCAGTATGGACTCCATCTTTTTGTAGAACAGTCTCCCGGATTGCTTTGCGCCGTATAGCGCCTTGTTCAGACGGCAACAAAGACCTCTGTCTTTGACTTCCAAGCCATCAGGTATGGCCATGTAGATCTCGCTGTCGATGTCTGCCGAAAGATAGGCACACTTGACTTCGGGTTGCCATATGATCAGGTCTTCTCGTACTGCAACGTTGAGCACGCATCGGATCGTTTCGATACGCACTGGGGGCGAGAATATCTCGAGATATCCCACAGATTTTATCTGCGAAAAACCTCGCAGGACCAGTCTCGACTTTCGCTTGTCAACTTCCCCGGATGGGGTACGTTTGGTTCGGAAAATCCAACGCGATGAAAGAACTCGTTTGCCAGGCGGCAGTGGGACCAGCGTCCAAACGTTCAGGATCCTCATGTTCTCAAGTTCTTGTTGAACGCATTCATACCAATCCGCTCTGAACCTTCCGCTCATTGCCTCTGCGTATGAGCTGGGCTCATCTTCAGCTGAAATTTCACTGACATTTGCCTCAGTATACCCGGCTTGGTAGCGATCTGGCGGTTTCAAAGTGGAAGGGTCTCTCAACCTGGATCTCCTATCTTCCGAGGGCTCGTACACTTTTCTTCTTCTCTTCTTCTTCTTCTTTGCATTACTAGCACTATTACTAGCTACCTGCTCGTCCGGCGATTGTAGAGTTGACACTTTGTCTCCAGTTGAATTCATGGTCACATCTTGCGGTTGTTGTTTGGCAATCAAGTTTTTCCGTAGGGAAGGCACGTGGAAGACGTGATCAAGTTCGAGCACGTGATTCCCGGAAGGAGAGGAAATTCGCAAGAATATGGTGCCTATCCCGTAGGCTGGAAGCTGCTCCGAGTCTCCAACTTCGACGAATTGAGGACTCTGGAGTTCCTCGTAATCAAAGAAGAAGTCCGGCGACGTAAAGAAATGCCCGAACGCTCCCGAGTCAATCAACCACAGAGTGTCATCCGGAGGGGTATCCACAAAGTAAGCCGCGAAGGCACTGGATTCTGAATATGAGGCTGAGGGTGATTGCTCGGTACAATATGCTCGGGGATTTTCATTGTTTCGATTTTGATTGAAAGAGTTGAAGTTCCTGGGACGGTTTTGACGTGGACGGTTTCCCATTCCGTTTGGATTCCGGAATGGAGTTGGACCAGAGCGGCCTCTGAAGTTATTGGAATTATTTCGCGTTCGGGAATAGTTTGGGGTCTGGTAGTAAGAAGGGTTATACGCGTTACGAGGATTCGAATTATATTGAGGAGGTCGAAAATCGTTATTTCGGTAGTTTTGAACGAACGGTCGAGAATTGTTCGGATTTTGCCGCGGAGTGTTTCCGAGTCTTCGTGGGTTGTTCTGACGCGAGCCAGAGCTTTCTGGCGTCACGAGCGCTTGGGAGTAGAAGATCGGCTGATTGTTGTTTGAGAAATTCTGATTGGACGGCGCGGCGCCTCTGATCGGAGGCGAACCTGCTCGTTTTCAATCAGCGTATAAAGATCGGTGATTGCTTGTTTGTCGGATGAACGAGAACTCCAAGTCTGTTTAACAACCAGCCAGGACGCTGGAAGCGCCTCAAGAAGTCTGGAGACTCGGATTGAATCATCAACTTTTGCTCCGGAAAGAAAAACATCTTGGAAGGTCTGGCGAAATTGATTCAAATTCTGCATGGGGGTCTTGTTCGGATTGGATTTGAAGTTGAACAGGCGTTTTACTTCTGCCTGTTGGCGAGTGTTCAAAGTTGTCTCGAATTACTGTTTAATTGAGGTCCACGCATCAGCAGCTGTTAGCTTACTGACATCCTGGGAACTGAATTTGGGATGAATGAAGGAAATTTCTAAGGAGTTCAGAATAATACCGCGAGCAAGCGCGTTTGCAGCTTCATATTTGGCATCGGCGGGAAGGAGGTTTCCATGAACAACGTCATAGCAGTTGGGTTCAGACATCAAAAGAGTGTTGGCCACCGTTTCCAGGCATGGTAATTGCGGCCGGATAAGTCAAGTTTGACGGCCGTTAGATTAGAAAGCTTGGAGGCCGCGGAGTGCGTTGGAGCAGGATCCGCCATGAGAGCCTCCGGGAGACTGGGATCAGAAGAAGAGCTTTGCAAGTCTTCGTCGATGGAATGAAGTACACGAATGTCCGAGTCAGAAGATGGCATGGAGGAGTATGACAGATTGAGATGGCCCAGTAAATGTAAAAAAAAACTTACCGGTTGTCAAGATTGCGAGCAGGAACCACACTAGCTGCACAAAACGTCGAGCTTAAACGAGCTGATAACGTATTGGGGTTGTAGATTTCGTGAACAGCTCCCTCACAAGTTCATGCACCGGCAAGCAGAGAGAGATGACGCCTAGCGGTTGGTCATACACACAGTAAAGCGTTCATTGGAGACGCGGGAGCTTACAAGGGTTTCGGGTGAGTGCCTAGAGCACTCCCCTCTTCTGGGTACAGTCGGCCCTTCCCGTACCTATACGATTCTATTGTCAGCATGCGGTCCGATGTACGGAGCAGTACTCGGTACTGGCTCAGCTGGAGCCGGTTTCTTGACACAATGCAAGTCGGCGAGAATATCTCGAAATATTCCACAGATTTGATCTGCGAGAAACCTCGCTAGACCACTCTCGACTTTCGCTTGTCAACTTCCCCGGATGGGGTACGTTTGGTTCGGAAAATCCAACGCGATGAAAGAGCTCGTTTGCCAGGCGGCAGTGGGACCAGCGTCCGAACGTTCAGGATTCTCATGTTCTCAAGTTCTTGTTGAACGGATTCATACCAATCTGCTCTGAACCTTTCGCTCATTGCCTCCGCGTATGAGCTGGGCTCATCTTCAGCTGAAGGTTCGCTGACATTTGTTGGGAAAACGTGGCCTGAAAGTCAATTTGTCACTATGCTCAGTTCGATGTCAAAGCCTAGAAGGCGTTCGACGAAGTCTGCCAGTACAGATGAACACTGATGCTGCTGGGTTGGGAAGCTGTGGAGGATCAACGACGCGTAGCGTGGTGAAAGTAAAACTCAACTCATTTTATTGGATATGTCGCATGCTTATATATCTGTTTATCAGGTCATGGCTCCCCCGTATTGGGAAACTGTGTCGCTGACCCATTTCGGTATGAATAGAGTTTGCTAACAGGAAAATCGGACAATAAGCTTTTCAGTCTTTTCATACTGAGTATCAGTGCTAGTGCGTTGTAGTCACGCTCTACATAACATAGAAATTGTCGTGAACCATCGAACAATATTCTCATCATTCTCCCCCAATGTTGGAAGAGGGTTCACGTATTTAAGTTTGCCTAATAGGCGTTTCCCGTTACATAACTTCGAGAGTCATCCCAGTGCTGTGCTAACACATAAACTTGCGAATGGATCTTTACGTCAGCGTGAAGTCGAGAAACGATCTCGATCGTGATACAAACGTGCGGGATCCATCTGTGAAGACGTTTGTCGACGTCAGTACGCAAACAGATATCGACTCATCTTCACGAAGATACCATTATCGCGAGCTGGAGAAGTATCTGTGCGACCTCGAATTATTTCCAGTTCGCAAAGTGACTGGATTCAAACAGTACACAATCAGCGTGCGACGCCTGCTGGAGCTTGACGATCACTATACTGCTCGGAAGATTGCCTCAATCATCTGGAGTTCCAAAGACGACGAATTCAAGGATCCGTTCAGAAAACTAGCCCTTGAGGAACTAGAAGCAAAACTCCTGTCTCATTCTCGACAAGCCAGGCTTGTCTTGAGGGAACTGCGTGAATTTTCCTGTCCAATAAGACTCCACGCCAGTGTTTTGATTATGATGTGCGACATGCTCGTTCGCTTCGTTTCAAAAAAGAGAGGGAAGGTTTCTTTAAGTGTTTGCCATACGCAGTCAGTTGTTCGCTTGTTTCAGTGTCCTTGTAGACGTTGTGTTGTGAGGCACGCATTGTTCGTCGTACAGCCCAGTAAAAATCATCGGTTGATCAAGATGCGTCGTCGCCGATCTGTCAGATCGATGCATGAAATCGTTGCCGATCGTCAGACTCGGATTTCAAAGGATGTCTTGATGAAATACAGTCCAAGGCAGGTAGCTTCTGCTACACGCATGCTGAATCGGAGCATGGAAAAGGTCGGTCCGGAGCTAAGCAAAGCTCAGTATGATGAGTATATGGAGGTAGTAAGGGAAACTCTATCATACCCTTATCCAAGACCAAGCCTAACCTGCCACTGCTGGGATGATTTTGATAATTCGGCACAACCAGTTGAGGATTTCTGCATCACGAGGCCAAGGCACGTTTACCATGACGTTGAGCCTCGTTGTGCCATCGAGTCCAGAAGAGAGAGTTTCAACTCACTCTACGGAAAATACGTCGACTCATGCAGTTCAACTGAATGGATCAAGGATGAAACGTGTAATCCCTATGGTAGCGAACTGGATGCTACCCCCTCTACAAGCTTAGGCAGTGTCGGACCAATCATCGACCACGTGCATACTGAGAGTTCCGAAAAACATCGTGAAAGCCCCCAGATGGAATGGGACAGCAGCTTTGACGACGTTTCGCTGACGACATTTCATGAGCGTCTGGAACCTCTGGAGTCGTCGATTCCATTAACTCCTGAACCTCAGCAAGGTCGACGTTCACCCTCGATCGCTGTAGAGATGCCGATTCATCCCGCATCGCCTCCCCCGAAGCATGAAGAACCAGATCTCAAGCAAGTCATTGGATCACTTCTTGCCATACTTGGTTTCGCTGGGGGATTCGGTAAGATTGTTGTTCTTGAATCATTCTATTCCATTTTTAATTTCCTCATATTGATGTCTTTCATTACATTGAGACTTCCTTCGTCAGTTATTATCAACTTCTATTGCATAATGAAGGTTCCGGATCATCTGCCAGAAATCGACCCGACAAATCTCACGATGATAACCTCAACGACGCTCTCGTTGCCCTCGCTCGATCCACAGCAGATGTTCTCTGCAGATTCGTGGACGAGTACGGAGCCGTTCGAAGAAATCCCACCGACCGCTCCTTTGATCTCGACCAGCATGAAACCGACCGAAGGCCAGTTTGTCACGGAGCCATTCAAAGGGACCTCAACGACTCAGCTCCCGATCCTGTCCAGCACGAGGCCGAGCGTACTTCTACCTGTGACGAAACCGTCCGAAGGAACCACATCGACTGTTCCCCCGATCTTGACAAGCCCAGAGACGAAACGCTTTCAGTTCGTAACTCCAATGCCCGTTCGCGTCATTGTTCAGGTGAAGACGGAGATTTTGCCAGTCGAAGTGTCAAATTCGAGTTCGACATTGATGATCCAGTTGACTCCCCCCTTTCGTTTAACGACGAAGGCTGCAATGGAAGATGTGAGTCCACCAACGGTCCACCCCACAACTCATGCTGCCAGATCAACAGTGAGTTATATCTGGTCCACAACAACGGACGGTCCGCCAGGAAACGACTCACAGTTCCCGGTGCGGAACCCGCGAAGAAGGCGAACTACCCGAAGCCCGTTGAACGTAGCTGCATCGACTGGCTATACTTTATTGGAACGTCAAACCTCAACAAGCCAGCCGTCGATCGAGTTCGCAGTTCCCTACGTTTCAACAAGAGCAAGCCCAACCATGACTGTGCGACCCACGCGTGCTCCAAGGACATCCAAGAGGACAACCGTCGAGCCAACAAAACGAAGGGTCGTTCGTCAGACAACATCAACCACAACGACGACAACCACGACGATGAAACCCACGGTAGGAAGTACCTCTACGACGACCGAAACTGCAGCAGTCGCAACCACAGAGCCTCCTAAGACCGTGAGGGTAGTTTTCGATAATCGTCGATGTATTTGGCTAGTGAAACATTATTTGTGCTATGAAGTGGAAGGATCTCGATGCCTTGTTTCTTATTCGAGTCTTCCCAAAGGGGATGTCTTCCACGTCATTGTAGTTCCATCATATACGCTTAACGATACCATTTCTGATTCATACGTATCTCGATTTTGTAAGAAAGCTGTCAAATATTTGCTGCCCAAGACTTCTTAGTGAAAGGTAGGAAACCTGTTGTCTTAATACAAGAATCGAAGCGAGTTTTATTCTATTTGAATTTGTTTTGATTATTGCTTATTCTACAAATCAACAGTCTCGGAGCTTTCTGATTCGTTTCTGAGATTTGCATAAGATCTTCTCCTCCGTATGAATCCGATCGTTCGATAGCCGATGGAGCATATGGTTAGCAAACCAGCCATACTGAGCGCTCCCTCCAATACTTCTAAAAGTATTGATTTCCTTGTATTGGGAATTGGCGTTGGCTGACTCGTCGTTGGGGCTTGGGATGTAGTCGGAGTTCTCGTTGTTGTGCTCGATGGACGTGCAGTTGTGGAGGCGTTGTGATGCTTGTAAGCATCATATGCATCCCAAATTGCTTCACCGCCAAGAACCCTCATGCCGTACCTCAGGCAAGGTACCTCCTGGGTGGATTTTTCTTCACAGACCGAATTCCGCTCATGACATTCCTTGGTGAAATATGTGGCCGTGATCTCTCGAATTGTGCAACTGAATTTTGTTGCAACACAACTTGCCGGGCAATCGTCTTCGTAGCGGAAGTAGCCACGAGCCGACTGACCAACAATCAAAATGACGAGAACAGCAAACCACATTCTGTAAAGAGAGGACTTCATTTAGGAATTGGCCTGACACCTGCCATTTCTCTTAGGCGGACAAGGGTCGGCTTGGGGCTAGGCTTTGTCATTAAATCTGAGATATTCAAATCACTTTTGACAAATTCCAACGATAACCTCTTTTCATCGAAAGCCTGCTTGATGAAGAACGACCTCACAGCGATGTGCTTGCTATGGCGGTGGAAGTTATCGTTCATTATGAGATGCAGAGCACTTTGATTGTCCATGAATAGCTTTGGAATTTCCACGTATCCGAATTCAGCGGCCAGTCGGCTAAGGAACATGACATTTTGAGCCGCTGACGTCGCTGCTTGAAGTTCGGCTTCCGATGTGGACAGAGAAGTTGATTTCTGGAGCGTACTGCTCCACATAAGCGGGCCGTTGTTCGCCATCGCGATACAACCGCTTACTGACCTTCTCGTCTTCGGACATGATGCATAGTCGCTATCGCTGTAGTATTGATAGCTCGTGTCTCCGTTATTCTCATAATGAATGCCGAAATGAGAGGTTCCCTTCAGGTATCTTAGAACACGCTTGACATAACCCCACGATCTTTGTGTAGGTCTGTCAAGTGTTCTTGCGAGATAATTGACGCTGAAAGCCAGATCGGGTCTCGAAATCTGTACGAGATACTGCAAACTCGCGATGGCCTCCCTGTAGGGAACATCCACTTCTTCTGTTGTGTCCTCCGAGTAGATCTCTCTCAGCAATGGACACGAAACAGGCATGGCTTGGCATTACTCATGCCGAATCTCTCAAGGACTTCCTTGGCATATTTTTCTTGACCGATGAACAAGCCATTGCTGGTTCGCTTGACCTCCATTCCTAGAAAATAGTCCAATTCTCGATACTGGAGTTCAAGCTCTTGTTTCAAGCGATCCAGGAATCCTTTCACGATGCCGTCATCTTTCCCGATGACAATTAAGTCATCTACATAGGAAGAGACGGTTAGCGCTTGCTCTTTTGGACCGTGGAAAACACACGGATCCACGTCCGAAACAGTCAGCCCAAGGGATTCGAGTGCTGATCTCAGTTTCTTGTAGAAACAGAGACTTTCTTGGCGACTGCCGTACAATGCTTTCTTGAGCAGCAGAACTTTTCCTTCCTTGATAGGGTAACCTTTAGGAGCCGACATATACAGCGGCACGTCCAGATCCGCTCTCAAGAAGGCGTTCTGAACATCCGCTTGGTACATGACCAAGTTTTGCCTCATAGCGTGGTTTAGGATCAAACGAAGTATTTCGAACCGGATTACTGGGGAATACACTTCGTTGAAATCAGTCCCGAATTTCTGACTGAAACCACGGAGCACCAAACGACTCTTCAGCTTATCCAGGGAACCATCCTTTTTAGTCTTCACTTTGAAGACCCATTTGGTTGACGTCGCTCTAGCACCTGGAGGAGGGTCAACTTCCTCCCAAACCTTCAGATCGATCATAGCGGCAAGTTCGTCTCTGATCGATTGAAGCCAACCTTCTCTCTGAGGAGAAACAAGAGCCTCTTCATAAGTCTGCG
The DNA here is from genome assembly GCA_028455905.1 of Neoseiulus californicus. Classification (NCBI taxonomy): domain Eukaryota; kingdom Metazoa; phylum Arthropoda; class Arachnida; order Mesostigmata; family Phytoseiidae; genus Neoseiulus; species Neoseiulus californicus. Next base: position 4,271,403 of record JAMQGS010000012.1, read on the forward strand.
GAGTACTGATAGCCTGCGATTCGCAGCTATGCGCGATAGCTGGTGCAGAGCAAATTTGTACTCTTGGCTTTAACTTGGAACGATCTCTTAACGAAGCCAGTCGTCCGGGATTCACCTGATACACCTTACGCCTACGCTTACGTCTAGTACAATCTACTTGCCCTGACGGTGGTGCAGCTGATGAAGTTGAAGGCTGGATGGTTGAATCTTCTGGTGAACCTGGCAGCTGATTCGACTGGTCGCTGGCGGTCAGCTGGTCCTCTGGCGCTGTTGACGGTGCGCCAGCGCGCTGAGGCGAAGCTGATGGTGCTCGGCCATAGGGACGCAACCAAGATGGCGGCCATCGGACGGTTTCGAGGGAGAGGGGAAGGATTGGCTACACCAACGTCAGGGAGAAACCGCGCGATTCTAACTGCGCAGGTGCTCGATCCCGAAGGATGGCGCCTCAGGAATATCCCGAACCTGCCACAGCAGGAAAACTTGCACGATCGCGGGATGTTCGCCCTGAAATATGCGGATCATGCCGCTCGGGACGCCGAAATCAAGTTCACGCAAGGCGATGAGCCTACTTTCAGGAAACAAATGATGTACGAAATCCTGAACTCAAAAATCGTCACGGCCGCGGGTTGTGACAGCTGAATTGCTCGCTGAGCAAAAAAAAACGGCCCTTTTCAGGGCCACCAAATCCTAACGGATCGATACCTCCTCGGTTGTGCGTCTCTATCTTACTCGAATAGCTGCTTGAGGGAAGCTCTTCCCCCTTAAGAGCTACGATGGAAGCTGCAGCTTTCCCCGTATCGATTGAACTGGAGGCTTCCAACTCGTAATCAACGCCTCCGTCGCGGAGAAAACTTCATCCGATGTTACTAGTCTTCTTGATCTCTCAGGTCAATGTGTTATAAGCTGCTCAATTTTTGATCATTCTACTCTCCGAAAATTCATATGGTGAAACACCGTAAGACGAACCCCGCGGGACCTGGAAATTCGTTCGTTGTGTCTGTTGAGTCGGACTGGTTCGAGGAGCTGGAAGGTGGTGTTTCCACTAGCGAGTCGGCGGGACGAGTCAGAGAAAACACGGAGATGCGTCGGGTTCAGAGGTTTTCACCACAGTGAGTTTTATTGAGAAAGGCTCTCCCTTAAGTACGAGAAAGGGGACCATGGTCCCCGCCTACCTATCTGAGTGAGTCACCAGGTAATGGTGCACACGAGGCTGCAAAGAAATGAGAAAGCGGGGTTGCACCCCGCTTTCGTACAAGATATATGTGACAGGCTCGGGGAGCCTGTCGAGTCAGGATAGGACGGATCCGGGGTTCTGTCCCGAACCCCGTCTCCCATACAGCTGCGTGAATGATACGCTAGATTATAGTCTGAGTCATTCGATGGTAGCATAGGATGACTCAGTTCATAGTTCGAACCAGGGACACAGAACAGGGAGTCGAACATTCCCAAAAGTTATCCCTGAGAGAATCTCTGTCCAACACCCTCCGTGAATGTGAAGAGTCCTGTTCCGATGAAGTGGCATTGTGAGATTGCTAGAGTTATCTGAGTATACAAACGAGAGGCATGGATTAAGCCGATCGGAAGAGAACGAAGTGATGTCGGAAGCGAAACCCGTCCGCGAGCGCGGAGAGAGAGCATGCCAGCGAGGGAGAGCGCGCGCCGTTGCGCACGTGACCAGCGCGAGGTGGAAGAAGTGATTGGAAAAGTAATTTTTGTTACTGATTTCTATCATTTAGAGCAGGGTTTCCCAGAGGTTTTTTCCCGTGCCCCACTTTTTGAGCCAGAATTTCCTCATGCCCCACCGACGCCTTCTGGAGGGAGAGTCGCATGATTCGGCATGTAATCAGCAGAATCAAAATGACATGATTAATCGGGGCGGGATTTCGAAGATTTATCATCTCAGACAAACACTCCAATGCCCCTCAGTTTGTATGGGTAAATTGCGCAACATGAGCTTCACACAACTTTGCTATCCGCGGCGTGATCGCAGTGATCCTCAGCCGGAGGTCCCCTCTTTGTTACCTCGAGCCGATGCCTCTGATCGGACACGAGCTGGTTCATGGGACCAAACCCACACTCCACGAGATATGAGGACGGGAAATGTACCAGCATCTGCGCGGCGCAGAGAATCGGTTCCGGGTCAAGTCGGAATCTATCTTCATCCACCCACATGAGCACACCTTTGTCTCGAACACCGTTTCCTTCAAATCATTACATTGGAGTTCTGCCATCTCTTCCTAGTATTCAAAATCAACGTCATCTGAACTTACCAGGAAAGGCTGAGCGAGTTGCAACTGATTGTGAGAACTCTCGGTGGGGAATTCCACGCTCTGGGTAGAGAGGTTTGATAGTATGAAAAGTATTTACGGCCCCGTGCCCCACCGGAAATTCGCCATGCCCCACCGGTGGGGCGTACGCCCCACTTTGGGAAACCCTGATTTAGAGCATATCTCTGTGGTAGTTTAGGTTGTCCCGTATTCCCCCTCTCACAGAGGGTATGGTTTTGTTGTTGAATTTATTGTTGAATTTTGCTTTTGTTGTTGACATGTTTGATGTGGGAGAGAGCGAGACTGCGTTGAAATTTTGGAGGCGCAGTTTGGAGGTGGTTGTGTTGGATCCTGTTCCGTTCTTCAGTTGGCGTTTGCTTTGTCTGTGGATGGTGTGGAGTTGGCAGCATGCAGTTGCGCTCCGGTCGATCCACGCGGTACCGTACGGTTGAAGGTGCGATTGAGGAAGTGTCTCGCAGTCGCAAAGCATCCCTAGTGAGGGACGTTCGCTCACCGCAAGTTCATTTGCCTGCGGAAGTTTCCGTTTGCAGTGAGTCAAGAGCTAGTGAGGTAGCTTCTGAAGACATGGGGAGTTTCTGGAGTGGCCCCGCGGAGAGTGATGTAGAAGCAAGTCGTGCGGCGAGTGATGCTGCCGAGCGCACTTGGCGTTTGTCAAATCTTCTCAGGAACGAGAGCAGTCGTGAGAGCGTTCAAGTGGCAAGTTCTCACTCGCCCGCTCCGGTCTTTCCGTTCGGAGATCAGAGACGTCTCCGCGAGCAGCGGCGAGCAAGTTTGTCGTTCCGCCGCTGGAGTGAGAACATGGCCGAGAATGGCAGAGCGGGAACGCGCGGTCCCCGTGGATGCTCGCTTAAGGCAAAGATAGGAGTTTTCTTGAGCGGAGTTGTCATCTCATTGGTGTTGATTGGAGTTATCATCGGTGAGTTGAAGGAGTTAAGAGGTTCCCGTGATGATGATTTGTGGTTTCGTTGTCTGGAAGTGTGTTTTGTTGCAGGCTTTTTGTGTGGAGTAGGGTCCTCGCCAAGCAAGGGGCCTGGAGCAGCTGTTGTGGAGAGTTCCACGCGTTTTGTCATCGCTGCCGAAAGACATCACCGGAATGAATGGGCCACTGGAGACTCAAGCACGAAGATCGAGTCGGGACAGGACAGCAAAGTTGGCACGGGTGTCGTTGGTGCGAAGCAGTTGGCGCTGGACGGCTATGTCTGCAGAGCCGTATTGAAGAGACTGGTCTGTTACAGCGCGAGTGGGCGTGTGTGTGTGGTACTTCGCGCGGGTCGAGCCGAAAAACCGAAGACCGCATTCGTGAGACCAGCTGTTGAGGTGCCCATGACGCTGTGTCGAGACTTCGTGCTTTTTGAAGAGATGTGAAGCATCAAGAAGAGACTGCGTCAAGTCCATGTGGGCTGGGTTAAGGTCATATCTATTATTCGGTCTATTTGTCAATATGGTATCATCGTGGAACATTTGTTATTATATCACTTCATGTCAAGCTATATCGCATTACGATAATTGAATAAATTCGGTTTTGTAATTATGGAGTTTTGTTTGGATAGAAAAAAAATTATTTTGGAAGGGGTTGTTAATTGTCTGGCCAATCGCAGGGGCTCGATGGCATCGAACGCGGAGAGCGTTGTTCGAGGCGTTGAATCGAGCGTTGTGCTTCCTTCAGACTATTTTGTAGGTCGACGATTGTTTTCACATGCTCGACTCGAGTTTTGAATTCGCGATCGTTTGTCAGGCAGAGTTCCAAGTTGTTCTGTTTAAGACGTTCCTGTTCCGTTTTCATCCTCTTCAGTTGATCCTGGAGATCGGAGGTCTCGTTTACCGCTTGAGCCAGATTTCGGCGTAGGTTTATGATGTCCGAGGATCCAGGTGGGGTCGCCGGTGGTTTTGAGAGTAGATTTTGGAGTGCCGTTGCTTGGTCATTTAATTCAGCTCTCAGCGAGTTTATTGTCTGAGTGCAAGAGTGGAGTTTGGTCATGTAGGCCTGACAGAGATCTTCTTTGTCATGAAGTCGTGTTTTGAGTCCCATGTCTGAGAACCACACGGTGGAGGCCTGGCGTCGAGTGACGTCGTGGTAATGACGCTCAGTTTCCAGTTCTTTTTGGAGGTTTGCAATTGTTTCGTCTTTTAATGTGAGGGCCTTGTTGTCTTGAGCAGCGGTGTTGTTTCGATGGTCGTCGAAGTGTGTTTGGAGCTTGTTATACTTTCTAGTGAGAGCCTCATATTTAACTAGTAGTTGCTCAGTATAGTAGGAGCTGCCAAATGTGGCATTATTGGCCTGTTGACGACGAGATTCTGCTCGTTTTGCTAGAGCAGCCGGGACATTTGTGTCGGAGCCAAGGTTTCGGTAGTAGAATCGATCTACCTCGTCAAATGTGGGCCATATGATTTCGGCCGCCGCACAGTGGGCCGGCAGCGGCAAAAAGTCATTCTCGCATCGAGACGATTATGATACATGTGGATGGGTACTAGGAGGCTCATATATAACGAGATTCCATACCTGGCAACCTGGAGCTCACATGCGTGTGTCCGAAAATCAAGGAAATCATCATAACTATGGAAAATTAAGTATGGAACGATCCAACACAACCTTAATCGAAGTCATCGGGGCTTATCGGGGTGCTCCTGTAAATTTTCCTCGACTCCTGGGAAGCCACACAAGCCGTTGGCATTTGATTCAGCTGCCCGTTTCTGCCCCTTTTTTTGCAACGGATAACACGTCATTTAGGCCGATTCGTCAGTCCAACCAAGCCATGCAACGGCAGTTTCGACGGTCCTCCTCAAGAAACCGCAACTTCTCGTTACGTTGGAGCTTGAATGACACAGGCGACAACGAAGACAGAGCATACCGAACTCGGCATTCCAGGATAAGTGGGTTTGGCCGTCGAAACTGCCGTTGCATGGCTTGGTTGGACTGACGAATCGGCCTAAATGACGTGTTATCCGTTGCAAAAAAAAGGGGCAGAAACGGGCAGCTGGATCAAATGCCAACGGCTTGTTTGGCTTCCCAGGAATCGAGGGAAATTTACAGGAGCACCCCGATGAGCCCCGATGACTTCGATCGTGGCTGTGTTGGATCTTTCCATACTTAATTTTCCATAGAAATGATGATTTTCTTGAATTTCTGACACACGCATGTGAGCTCCAGGTTGCAAGGCATGGAATCTCATCGTATATAAGCCTCAAAGAGCCCTCACACATACGTCGCAATCGTCTCGATGCGAGAATGACTTTTTGCCGCTGCCGGCCCACTGTGCGCCGCCTCAGCAGGCTCCCGGTCAACGCTGTAGAGGCTTTGTAGTTCTAGAACATAATTCCAGTAGGGTTTGGTACGGGGCATGTCGGAAGGAGGCGTTGTGTTCTGTTAGAAGGTGCGGGGGAAGGTGGGTTGCGGGCCTAATGGGGGTGGAAAGAAAAATCACATGAGTTTTATTGCTGTGCATGCGAAGCCGTAAATTAAGTAAAACATGCTTGCGGGATGTGTTGCAGTGGGAGATGGCTCAGGTCGATTGAAGTAGTTCGGTTGTGGGCAAATAAGGATTATCTATTCCCGGAGCCGGTGACGGATTAGCGAAAGGTCGATAGCCTTTTCGCGTTTCACATAGCATGCAGAGTACCGTGACAGCCAAAAAATACTGCCAATGTAAGCAAAGCGCCAGCGCCGGCCAAGATCCAATGTAGGAATGTCGAATCTGGGAGGACTGCGGGGATGTTTGGATAGTATTTCGCTCGATATGACAACCAAGACTCTTGACCTCCGACCGGCGGAGAGAGCGGACGGAGACAACAAGTGGTTGGGGAGGATTCCGAATAGCAGGCGGAAGCGGAGCGCGTGCACATTTTCAGAAAACCTGTTTTGAGCGGCGAGATGGTGCAGCTTATGTTAAGCTGGATGCAGTCAGAATCGCAGTCTGTTTCATATCGGTAGTAGTTGGGGAGGGTAGAGTGAGTGGAGTCGACAAAGAGCGCGGCGAGGCAGAGTATCGCTGTGGCTGGGGCCATGGCTTTAAATGCAAGAGTGCGCGATGGGCCTGAAGCACGGATTTTGGTTGAGGTTTGGTGAGCCCGTCAGCCTCGTTCAATGAGCTAGAAACGTGGCGGAAACTAACCGCGTGTCGTTCGTAGAGTTCACGCAGAAAGGCCAAGCGCACCGCAAAGTGCTTGGAGCGTTTGTGATATTGGTTGTTTTCGACGAGAGAAAGAGCTCCTGCGTTGTCGCCAAAGACAACAGGATGAATTGAGATGTGGAATTCGTCGAGAAGGGTGCGGAGCCACAAAGCGGATTTGGTACACTCCGTTAGACTCCAAAATTCAGATTCGGTACTGGATAAGGTCACCGAACGTTGTTGCTGTGAGGACCACAGAATTGGGCCGTCTGACAGAAAAGCTATTGTGCCGGTTACGGATTTTCGCGTGGTTTTATCCGCGGACCAATCTGCGTCAGCGACGTAGCGCAGTGATTGTTCCAAGTGCGAGTGTCCCGAGTAGCAAATGGACAGGTTTGAGGTCGCCTGCAAATAGCGCAGAATTTTGAGTGCGGCTGTCCAATGCTGTTCGGTGTATGTTTCGAGAAACCGAGAAAGGTATCCCACGGCAAATGCTATGTCAGGACGGGTGCAGATAGCCGCATAGAGCAGAGCACCGATGAGATTTCGGTATGGTCGCTCGACGCGGCGGCGTTCGGTGTTAGGTGCTAATTCGTAAAGGCTGGCGTCTGCAGGTACCTCGGAGGGTTTGCAGTTGTCCATTTGGAATCGCTGGAGTATTGATCGGATGTATTTGTATTGGTTGATCCAGATGTTATGATCGGTATCGATTAGTACATTCATTCCGAGAAAGTAGGTTAAGTCGGAGACTTTTAGTGTGAATATGGTTCCCAGATTCTCAAGGGTGGTTTTCAGCGTTTGCTGACAAGTGGAGACGACTAAACCGTCGTCAACGTAGATGAGAATTGCCGTGAAGGTGCCATCTGTACCATGTTGGTAAAACAAGCAATTATCGGCTTGACTTTGGGAAAATTTTAAGTTTGTAAGTTGGCCGGCGAGTTTGCGATAAAATTGTCGCGGGGCTTGTTTGATGCCGTATAGGGAGCGCTGGAGTCGGCAGACTCTGTCACTGTTGTCGGACCAGCCAGGTGGCTGTCGGACATACAGAACATCGTCGAGATCACCATACAGGAAGGCCGTGGTGATGTCGAACTGCTTGATATTTAGATGTCGCGAAGCGGTAATTGCAAGCAGGGTTCTGAGGGTTTCCATGCGGGCCACTGGGGCAAAGATTTCATGGAAATGTTGGCCCTCTATTTGGCGGTGGCCGCCGACCACCAGGCGGGCTTTGTAGCGTTCGAGATGATTATCGGCAGTGGCCTTTTTTCGAAAAATCCATTTTGTGGGGAGTATTGTGGTTTTCGCAGGAGGCGGGACTAGTGTCCACACCTGGTGAGCTTCTATCTGATCGAGCTCTTCTTGCATAGCCTTTCGCCACATATGCGAGTCCGGCGCCGAAAGAGCTTGAGCTAGTGTCTTTGGGTCGGAATCGGCGGTGGTCGCTGTTTGAGCAGCGTTCGCTTCAGTGGCGAAGCGAGCAGGCTTTCGTAGAGTTGAGCGACGCCTAAGGTTCTTTGGCTCCAATGGGGGTACAGAAGGTTCGTGAGTCGTTTCATTGCTGTCAGCGGAGTCATATTCACTGCGCTGACTATTCTCCTCGTCAGGAGATAGGTTGTCTTCGTGATCAAGGTGTACGAAGGGATCTCGCTCGTCCAGAGTAATGGTGGCCTCATCGGTAGTTCCCGTGCCGGGGACGGGCGGTGCGCTTTCTAGCGCCTTCCCCAAGAACCTGACGTCTTTTGATTCGACAGTGTGTGGAGTCGGTTTTGGTATAAAGATTACGAAACCGTCCATTCTGTCGGGGTAGCCGACAAGGAACGCGGGAGAGCCGCGAGCATGTAATTTGTCGGTTGTTTGGCCCTCGTTATAGAGGTAGCATGGAGAGCCAAAGGGGCGTAGATGAGAGATTTTTGGTTTCACACCGTAGATTAATTCGTAAGGGGATTTGTTCGGGACTTTGGAAGTACCTACTATATTTAAGAGGTGAACCGCGGTGCGGCAGGCCTCAGGCCAAAGGTACCGCGGGAGATTTGAGTCGATGAGTAGCGTACGAGCCAATTTGGTTATGGTTTGGTTGTTTCGTTCGGCTTTGCCGTTCATTGGAGAGCACGCAACATGGCTCATGGCCAGCTCTGCACCAATGCCGGCAAGTGCCTCTTTGACACGAGTATTATTAAATTCGAGACCGTGGTCGCACAGGAGTTGTTTGACATTAGTGCCCGTTTGGGTGTGAAACCATGTGAGAAATTGCTAGATCATCGTGGGTGCTTGGTCTTTGGTTTTGAGAAGGAAAAGTTTGTTGAATCGAGAGTATTGATCATGGAGGTTCATAAAATATTTTTCGCCTTTGAGGCCTTGAGTGGGAAAGGGACCGCATAGGTAAGTGCAAATGTACCCAAGTGACTGTGGCGTAGCAGATGAGGGTCTAGAGTGGTACGAGGCCCGATTCATCTTTCCTCTGATGCATGCAGTGCAGGTCGTATTGTCTGGTTTGAATGCGACCCCCTCTCGAGTAAGAAATCCGCGCACCAGCCGTTTATTTAAATGGGCTAGTGTTTCATGGGCACCCTGCACGGTAATGTTACGTGACGTTGTTAGCAAGCATTCGGCGGCATAGGGAACTGTCACAGCGGAAGCTCGGAGGGCGAAAAGGCCGTCATCGACGTGGACCTTGAGGTTAGCTAGACCTCGGTTCATGGAGAGGACGGCCCTAGAGGCAGTTATGGTCCAATTGTCGGTCATCAATTCAGCCATTGAAAGGAGGTTGCGACGGATGTCAGGTACGTACAGTACGTGTTTAAGGTCGAGTACTGTTTCATCGTTGGAGGTGGGGACGGCGAGGAAAATATCGCCCTCTCCATACGCTTGAAGACGCTCCTGACCGCCTACTTTTACTTGGCGCGGACAGGGGAATTCATAATAAGCGCGGAAGTATGAGAGTTCCCTTGACATGTGGTGAGTCGCACCTGAATCGATGAGCCAGACGGTGTAGTCGCAGGTGTCATTAGTAGCAGTTGCGATATGGGCTTCGATGTCGGACCCAAAGGGATCGACGAGATCAGCCACATATGCTGATGGTCGCGAGGAACGGCGTTGGGGCGGCTGAGGTCGTGAGCGGGGTGCGCGAGAGTCAGAAGGAGGGGGGTTGGAGCGATTGAAGCGCCACGAGTTAGTGGAGCTGATCTGAGGAGCAGCTGGCGGTGCAGAACGACGAGATGCGGAAGCGTTGTTCTGATTGCGAGAGGTGTTCGAGTAGTTGGGTCGCACAAAGTTGTTGTTAGAAGCGTTCGAAGCACGATAATTTTGATACGAGCGGTTGTTGGCGTTGTATCGTGGGGGACGTGAGTTAGTGTTGGAACGACGATTATTGTAATGTTGACGATTGTTAGTGGACCGGGGGCGATTCGGGAGAGAATTCAGGGAGAGACGTGAGAACATGGCTGAAGGGTCGTTTTGTGGGGAGTTTTCACGGCGTGCTGCTTCACCGCGTAGAAGTGTATAGAGATTAGGTAAGGTTTGATCAGTTTCGTTTTTGATGCTCCAGAATAGGCGCAAGTTTTCCCATGAAGAGGGCATAGATTGGAGGAGTCGTTGGCACGCACTTTTCTCCTCAACCCGAGCGCCCGCGAGAGTGATGCGTTGCATCACTTGTTGGAAGTTATCGATATTTTTGGAGGCGGATTTGGCCGGATTATAGCGGAAGGAGTAAAATTGACCAAGAGCGATATCTTTGGCAATGCCGTCCGTTTGAGCGAAACGATTGGTCAAACTGAGCCAAATGTCAGGGGCGGAAAGATCAGCAGTGACAATGCTGAAGTAAGTCGCAATGAGCGTCTGGGAAATTGAGTTCAGAATTATCGTCTTGGCGAGAGCGTTCGGGACGTCGTATTTGGGGTCCGTCATTTTGATCTCCCCGAGGACGACCTTGTAGGCGTCACCGTTATTTTGGAGAACGACCGTTACTAGGGAGCTCCACGCCAAATAGTTCCTACCATCGTCTGCGAGAGTGACACTGCACACCGGAGTAGGTTTAGTACCAGACATGCTTGCGTCGCCGACCTGGGCCATCAGGTCGTGCGTTGGAGAGCCAAGGAGTTCGTAATCGCTTAGATCAGGCGAACCGGTTGTCTCTGGAGCACTTTTCATTAGCCGAGAATGAGAGAGACCTGACACTGCAGCACTGAGCCGCGAAACTAGTTTAGAAGAACTAGAGACAGCTCACCCTAGACGCAGGAGAACGCGTAGTCGCTGGACGTCGTCGTGCAATCAAGTTGCTGATAACGTGTTGAGTCGGACTGGTTCGAGGAGCTGGAAGGTGGTGTTTCCACTAGCGAGTCGGCGGGACGAGTCAGAGAAAACACGGAGATGCGTCGGGTTCAGAGGTTTTCACCACAGTGAGTTTTATTGAGAAAGGCTCTCCCTTAAGTACGAAAAAGGGGACCATAGTCCCCGCCTACCTATCTGAGTGAGTCACCAGGTAATGGTGCACACGAGGCTGCAAAGAAATGAGAAAGCGGGGTTGCACCCCGCTTTCGTACAAGATATATGTGACAGGCTCGGGGAGCCTGTCGAGTCAGGATAGGACGGATCCGGGGTTCTGTCCCGAACCCCGTCTCCCATACAGCTGCGTGAATGATACGCTAGATTATAGTCTGAGTCATTCGATGGTAGCATAGGATGACTCAGTTCATAGTTCGAACCAGGGACACAGAACAGGGAGTCGAACATTCCCAAAAGTTATCCCTGAGAGAATCTCTGTCCAACACCCTCCGTGAATGTGAAGAGTCCTGTTCCGATGTAGTGGCATTGTGAGATTGCTAGAGTTATCTGAGTATACAAACGAGAGGCATGGATTAAGCCGATCGGAAGAGAACGAAGTGATGTCGGAAGCGAAACCCGTCCGCGAGCGCGGAGAGAGAGCATGCCAGCGAGGGAGAGCGCGCGCCGTTGCGCACGTGACCAGCGCGAGGTGGAAGAAGGGTTAGGGTCCGGCATCTCGAAAACCCGCTATCTCGAAAACCCGCCATCTCGAAAAAAATACCCGGGAGCTCGAAAACCCGGGAGCTCGAAAGCTCTCTCCCCAAAAGCGGCTTTCGTTCGAGCTCAGCGAACCTTCTATGCCAGGGCTTATGAGAGCCTAGGTTAGGTAATTCCCTGTGCGTACTGCGGGATGAGCATATTCGAAGTCCTATCATGGAACACTGACGGAATACAGTGAATGAGCTGTGGATTGACGCCCGCACGACCGAAGGCGGCAAAATGGTGCGTTACGAAAGCGCCACAATCAATGCCAGGCCCGTGCACTGTCTTCAGTATTTCGGAAATCCAACCCGCCATCCTAGCGCCAGCGACAACCGCCTACCAGAAAAGAGCCGGGAAATGTCCTCCGTACCATCACAATTTCCGATTGACGACCGACGTTCTGCTGACCGAGACCGGCTCTCATGAGCCCTGACATAGAAGGTTCGCTGAGCTCGAGCCAAAGCCACTTTTGGGGAGAGAGTTTTCGAGCTCCCGGGTTTTCGAGCTCCCGGGTATTTCTTTCGAGATAGCGGGTTTTCGAGATGGCGGGTTTTCGAGATGCCGGGCATTCACCGGAAGAAGTGATTGGAAAAGTAATTTTTGTTACTGATTTCTATCATTTAGAGCAGGGTTTCCCAGAGGTTTTTTCCCGTGCCCCACTTTTTGAGCCAGAATTTCCTCATGCCCCACCGACGCCTTCTGGAGGGAGAGTCGCATGATTCGGCATGTAATCAGCAGAATCAAAATGACATGATTAATCGGGGCGGGATTTCGAAGATTTATCATCTCAGACAAACACTCCAATGCCCCTCAGTTTGTATGGGTAAATTGCGCAACATGAGCTTCACACAACTTTGCTATCCGCGGCGTGATCGCAGTGATCCTCAGCCGGAGGTCCCCTCTTTGTTACCTCGAGCCGATGCCTCTGATCGGACACGAGCTGGTTCATGGCACCAAACCCACACTCCACGAGATATGAGGACGGGAAATGTACCAGCATCTGCGCGGCGCAGAGAATCGGTTCCGGGTCAAGTCGGAATCTATCTTCATCCACCCACATGAGCACACCTTTGTCTCGAACACCGTTTCCTTCAAATCATTACATTGGAGTTCTGCCATCTCTTCCTAGTATTCAAAATCAACGTCATCTGAACTTACCAGGAAAGGCTGAGCGAGTTGCAACTGATTGTGAGAACTCTCGGTGGGGAATTCCACGCTCTGGGTAGAGAGGTTTCATAGTATGAAAAGTATTTACGGCCCCGTGCCCCACCGGAAATTCGCCATGCCCCACCGGTGGGGCGTACGCCCCACTTTGGGAAACCCTGATTTAGAGCATATCTCTGTGGTAGTTTAGGTTGTCCCGTATTCCCCCTCTCACAGAGGGTATGGTTTTGTTGTTGAATTTATTGTTGAATTTTGCTTTTGTTGTTGACATGTTTGATGTGGGAGAGAGCGAGACTGCGTTGAAATTTTGGAGGCGCAGTTTGGAGGTGGTTGTGTTGGATCCTGTTCCGTTCTTCAGTTGGCGTTTGCTTTGTCTGTGGATGGTGTGGAGTTGGCAGCATGCAGTTGCGCTCCGGTCGATCCACGCGGTACCGTACGGTTGAAGGTGCGATTGAGGAAGTGTCTCGCAGTCGCAAAGCATCCCTAGTGAGGGACGTTCGCTCACCGCAAGTTCATTTGCCTGCGGAAGTTTCCGTTTGCAGTGAGTCAAGAGCTAGTGAGGTAGCTTCTGAAGACATGGGGAGTTTCTGGAGTGGCCCCGCGGAGAGTGATGTAGAAGCAAGTCGTGCGGCGAGTGATGCTGCCGAGCGCACTTGGCGTTTGTCAAATCTTCTCAGGAACGAGAGCAGTCGTGAGAGCGTTCAAGTGGCAAGTTCTCACTCGCCCGCTCCGGTCTTTCCGTTCGGAGATCAGAGACGTCTCCGCGAGCAGCGGCGAGCAAGTTTGTCGTTCCGCCGCTGGAGTGAGAACATGGCCGAGAATGGCAGAGCGGGAACGCGCGGTCCCCGTGGATGCTCGCTTAAGGCAAAGATAGGAGTTTTCTTGAGCGGAGTTGTCATCTCATTGGTGTTGATTGGAGTTATCATCGGTGAGTTGAAGGAGTTAAGAGGTTCCCGTGATGATGATTTGTGGTTTCGTTGTCTGGAAGTGTGTTTTGTTGCAGGCTTTTTGTGTGGAGTAGGGTCCTCGCCAAGCAAGGGGCCTGGAGCAGCTGTTGTGGAGAGTTCCACGCGTTTTGTCATCGCTGCCGAAAGACATCACCGGAATGAATGGGCCACTGGAGACTCAAGCACGAAGATCGAGTCGGGACAGGACAGCAAAGTTGGCACGGGTGTCGTTGGTGCGAAGCAGTTGGCGCTGGACGGCTATGTCTGCAGAGCCGTATTGAAGAGACTGGTCTGTTACAGCGCGAGTGGGCGTGTGTGTGTGGTACTTCGCGCGGGTCGAGCCGAAAAACCGAAGACCGCATTCGTGAGACCAGCTGTTGAGGTGCCCATGACGCTGTGTCGAGACTTCGTGCTTTTTGAAGAGATGTGAAGCATCAAGAAGAGACTGCGTCAAGTCCATGTGGGCTGGGTTAAGGTCATATCTATTATTCGGTCTATTTGTCAATATGGTATCATCGTGGAACATTTGTTATTATATCACTTCATGTCAAGCTATATCGCATTACGATAATTGAATAAATTCGGTTTTGTAATTATGGAGTTTTGTTTGGATAGAAATAAATTATTTTGGAAGGGGTTGTTAATTGTCTGGCCAATCGCAGGGGCTCGATGGCATCGAACGCGGAGAGCGTTGTTCGAGGCGTTGAATCGAGCGTTGTGCTTCCTTCAGACTATTTTGTAGGTCGACGATTGTTTTCACATGCTCGACTCGAGTTTTGAATTCGCGATCGTTTGTCAGGCAGAGTTCCAAGTTGTTCTGTTTAAGACGTTCCTGTTCCGTTTTCATCCTCTTCAGTTGATCCTGGAGATCGGAGGTCTCGTTTACCGCTTGAGCCAGATTTCGGCGTAGGTTTATGATGTCCGAGGATCCAGGTGGGGTCGCCGGTGGTTTTGAGAGTAGATTTTGGAGTGCCGTTGCTTGGTCATTTAATTCAGCTCTCAACGAGGTCCCGGGAAAGGTTCGAAAGGCCTTCAACAGGTTCAGTGAGAAGTCATTCGGATAAATGAATCAAGACGTTTATTATGAATCAATGCAGAGATAGTTCGTCTCCTCGGGACGATATCATCTTCCTTCCGCCCCTCACACATTGCGCACAAGTTCTGCAGAAGATTCCTTCCAACCTTGAGTTGATTCGACATGGCGTCTACATCCAGATTGAAACGAGTGAAGTCAAGGCAGAATCGCTTAATGCAGTCTTCGTCGAGGAAGCGAGGACTGATTGGATGAGAAGCTTCGAGAAGGTCGTACAACTCGTCGTTCTTCACGAGTCGCTCGAATATCTCCGTCGTTATGTTGTCGATGACTCCGAAGTAGGTCGCCTTGAGAGAATCGAAAACCCTCTCGGATTGGGAGTCATCCGTCCCAGTTGACGCAAGAACTGAGAAACCTTGGAGTCTTCGTCGCGCTTCCCTCATCCTTGTCTGCGGAGGTGCGGATGTATCGCATGGTATATCGATGGAGGCAGCCTTGGCTATTTTCTCTGCGTCCTCCCAAAAATTTTCAAAAACTTTGGTCGACCTCATGTCTTCCAAAACATTGATGGTCGCTTTAGATAATTCGACTGCCCTCGTGAACATAATGTTCGAGCTCTGCAAATACTCGGAGAGAGTGTTGACTTCGCCGAAAATCTTATCCAAGATCACGAGCATAAGGACTACCTTGAATGATTTGAATTGTGCCAAGAAGCCTCTACAGAGAACTCCATCCTCGGCGTTCCCATTGGAAACAAGATCGCCAAGCGCCGATATTGTGGCCTCCAAGCGCTCCTTGAAGTATTGCACACCCTTCCGTCTGCTGAACCACCTGGTGTCACAGGATTGTGGCATTTTTAACACCGGCAGCTTAAGTCGCTCTTGCGCCCTCTCGAAGTATCCAGCTCTTCGGGGAGAGTTACTCTGGAACCCATGGACCGCCTGAAGCAGACCCAACAAATCGCGAACGTCGCGGATCCGACCGAATGTGCCTACAAGGACCAAATTCAGCCGATGGCTGTGGCAATGGATATACGGGCACTTCCCATCGATGAGGCCGCTGATTCTCGTATGAACACCGTTCATGTGTCCAGACATCACCGCAGCTCCGTCGTATGACTGTGCAGCACATTTCCTTATATCCAAACCGCATTTCTCCGTGAGGGTCAATATTCCTTTGACAATCGCTGGAGCGTCGAATTCGTCCAGTTTCAGGAATCCGATGAAACGTTCGAGGGTACTTGCTCCACGGACGTAGCGCACGCACAGGCTTAGCTGTTCAGCTCCGCTCGTGTCACGAGTCTCGTCCGCCATTATCGCATAACAGGAACTATTTTCGACCTCTCTCCTGATTCTTTCCAGAACCAGAGAAGCGCATATTCCAAGGAGTTCATTCTGGACTGAGTGATGCGTGTACTTGCCGTTCTCCGGCATTCCACTCACGTCAGCGGCGAGGTCGGGACACATTTTCTGGATTTCAGAAGGAATTTCGAGGAAGTTCCCTCGATTACGCTAAGCAACTCCTTCCCTATGACCACGGAGAGCGATTTCTTGCTTCGCGCACAGCAGGAGAACAGAAATATGGCTGGCGAGAACTCTCCGGTTCCTCGCAACGACTCCTCTTCGATGACAATCAATCTGCGATGTAACTGCACCGACAGTCTTCGATGCTAGATAACCTGAGTACTTCTCCTCGGCGAACAGGTGCTGGGGACTATCCTGATGAACTTTGAAATCTCTCGCAGCGTTCTTCCAATTCGAGTAGCCCGTGGTAAAGTTTGTTTCGCACGTCGAAAAGTATCGGCAGACAAAGCAGAAAGCGAGGTCCCTCTTCTGTGAATACTCGAGGTATGGACACTGTTTGTACCAGGCGGCGCTGAAGCAGCGAGTTTGCTTTCCGAAGACTTTCTTTGGATACGTGTCCAAGACGGGTTGAACGGGACCTTCATCCACGTGTGCGCTTAGGTCGCAGGTTGGGGTACTCAGTATCTGGGCTTCAGTATTGTTCGAAGAACGAGAAATATCCGCTTCTGGAAGGCGGAGCAATAGCATTTGGATCATATTTGTGTGGAAGAGTATTGAACTGTGAACCTATGGGTCATTGTTCAGTAGCACCTCAATTTGACCTAACAGTTTTGGACTCCTACTGCAACCGAAGACAGGTCACTGATCCTGACTAATGAGAGCGTCGAGGACTTTCCGAGCAGAGGGATTGTGGCTAAGCAAACGAACTGAACTGTGGTTTAGGCTCCTTACCATTTTCGAGGTTTTCGGGGTCGCTCTCGGTTGGATTGTCTCGCACGCGCGGAAAAAACTTCGTCAGTAACTTCTGTTCATGCATTCTGTAGCGAGGAGAAGGCCAAATCACGCAAAACGGACTCGGAATAGCTGGTGCGAAACGCTCTCTGCGCCTGCGCAGTTCAAAAAACGCGTTCGCCTTTGTTCCGAAGACGAAGATGTGGCCATCCTCGAGTCCGCCTTCCGGTCTACGACTCGTCATCTTCCCGCGATGCTTCGCGGGATTACATGCGTTAGCCCCGTTGGACATGAATTAAGGGACTTTATTCCGAATAGCGACATGCAAAACCCCGGAGGCTGACGAGGCTAGCCTCCGGAATTTTGGGTCCGACGAGGCTATAGCTTCGTTCGCTTCGACCTAGCGCCGCCACTGGTAGGGAAAGTCTTATGATTTTCTGCTCCTGTGGACCATGCTTGTTTGAAGGAGGACCAGTCCCTAGGAAGGGCGTTGACCAGACGAGAACAGATGGTGCAAGCTTACATTAACTCAGAATAAATTTATTGTTGTAACATCAAGACTATAGAATATTTAGAATATTGAGGGAACCTGATACATATTTTTTTTCTTTCGCCATCTCGGCTTTCTCGGAACCGTCGGCGTCACTGTTCTTGTCTTCGACGGATGTCGGCGCGAAGTGTCATTCCGCCGTTCTGGAGAATAGGCTCGATGTCGACGTCGCGGAGGAAAATGCCTTTTCCCTCGTTAACCTGGTCGGACAAGTCTGAACCAACCGGTAGCCCATTGTCGATCTTGGAGATGCTGAACCAGTTCGATTGTAGTCGTAGCCGGGTGTTCCACTCTTCTGCTTTTTCTTCCATCTCGACGAGGATTCCGATCTTGGTGCCTATGCCGGCGATGCTTCCGACCGTTATGTGGAACCACGCGCCTTGCTCTACGCTCACGCGGCTGAACCTCCACAGTCCCGTTTGTCGGAGTGCTTCGTTGACTCCAACATCAGCGCCCGTCTCTACGAACACCGCAGCATGAACCTCTCGGACGTGTGCTCCGATGCTCTCGCGGGAGCCCGTCCATCTGCACGGCTGGTGATGTCGCGCAGGACACGGTCTGGCTCTCCACTCGCAACTCGGTTCGTGGAAACGCATTGTGCTCGCGGAACCCTCTTCTTCGCAACCTTCGTTTGGGCATGTGATCCACAGAGACGCCACCATTCGCTCCACCACGAAGTTGCGCATTGAACCCGGCCACTCCGATCTGCATTCTGGGCATGACCTCATTCGCCCCTTGCACTCTCCACAGATGGAGTGCCCGTTCGGACACGACCATATCTGACCGTACATTCGCTCGCAACAGATCGGACAATCCATCTGCTCGATCAATTTGGCCAGAACCTCGGTCTCTCTTGCTGAACTCGCCTGTGGCTGCCTCCCCGGAACCTCTGTCGTAGTTCCTTCTGAACCCTGCTGAACCGTTGGAGCCACCTGCCTTCTTCCCCGGTTTGGGTCGTTTCTCTGGTTCGGACATACCCGACCGTAGTGTCCGATCTCCTGACACAAGACGCACGACGCGCTTCGTGCCGGACACAACGTTGAACCTGGCTCGTGGCCGTAGAGTCCGCACTTCTCGCACCGTTCTCTGGCGTGGCGACTCATCTCGATGTTCCGACCGAAAAGACTCCAGCAATACGTTCCTCATCCGTTTCTTCTTCCCGCGCCACCTGGCGGCCCGCGCTCTCGAACACACTCGTATTTTCGCGCCTGCTTTTCGTGTTCGATTTGATTCCACTCTCTCTATCTCTCTCTCTACCTATGCTTGGCCACGCTACCTACAGCTGACGTCCTCGGCAGCTCTACCTCGGATACCTGAATTCGCTATGTTTGAACTTAGCCTGCCTGAACGGTTGCCTACGCTGTATCGGCGCTACTCTATCTTCCTGCGGTGATTCTATCATTGCTGAATTAAGATCTAAACCTCTACTTGCACTTTTTGGTTGCTCTTGCTCTGATGATTCCGACTCCATTCCCACGCTGTCAGCTGATGTGTTGTTGCTGCTTCCCGTAGATGACGCTGAAGCCTCCGCCATGGGCTCTCGAAAACTTCCTTCGAACAACATTGCTGGAGTTTGTGCCGCCGTTGTCTCTCTCCAATCCATGGTCTGACTTTCCGGCTCGATGTTTCCATCTTCCTCTTCCGAGATCTCGTCTTCTCCTTCTGGTTCATGAGGTCGATACCACTTCAACTGTGAACTATGAGCGGTACAGACGTAGTTTCGTGACTCGTCCACCTGGAATAACTCATAAGAATCTTTGGCGAGAACCTTGGTAATGGTCATGGGTCCACGATATTTCTGCTGGAGTTTAGTTGGTTCCCCGGTCTGTATTGGCAATTCTCCTTTCATTTCTCCGACACACTCTCCGTCGGCTTCTTCGACTGTTTTCGCTTGGTAGGTAACCGTGCAACACTTCGAAGGGAGATTTCCCCAGACTTCGCGACATCGTTCGATTCAGCCAGTTCTGAACCTGCCCCATCGCCTTCATAATTTCCGCATATTCTTCCATCCTTGCCACTGAAGATGAGTTTGCACTTTGCGTCACTTGCAATCCACTCAACCAAGAAATCCCACCGCTGCAATGTAACAGCCTCTGTCGGGGGAACCTGGATGGACTCTCTAGGAAGAGGGATTACGCTGGATGCTTCGTTTCACTCTTTTATTTTAACTTCACTTCACGACCTCAGCCTCCTCGGCTGGCCGTGCCGTGCACTCTCGACGAAGACTCGCTTCAATCTGTCTAAACTAATGCCTCTCTCTGCCACTAGGTGGCGCTATCGTCGCATGCCGCCCTCTCTCAGGCTCTATCCAGCTAGCGCTTCGCTATCCGTTACTCGAACCTGCGCTCCCGACAAGCGAACATCTATTGGGCGCTTACATTTGCGTCCATGAAAATGACGTGGCTGATTGCGAGCACGACTGACATTCATCTCAGCAAAGAGTGCTGTGGCATTATCGGTCTCATCGTTTCGCTCCATTCTGAAAGCCTCACCCCTGATCAAATCCATGAGGTTTGTTAGGAGCTTCTCTGATTCAGCTTTTGTTGACCATGCGATACGCATAGGTTCCCACTGTTTGGGAAGCGCCTCAAGTAATCTGGCGCACTTCATGTCGTTTCCCAGAGTCACTCCAACCTCCGTGAGATTGTTATCTAATTCCGTATACATTTCCAAATTCTGAGTTACAGTTTTGTTCCTATTGAACTTAAAGGACATGAATTTCGCGGCTGCAGCTTCTTTCAAGATTCCAGTTTTCTTGGCGAAATGGGCCTGGATTTTGGTCCAAATTTCATAGCATCGAATGGTTGTCGTTTCACCGTAAAAGACTCGACTGGATAGTTTTGGGTCAATTGCCGAAATGAGAATGATTCTTGCCTTCGAATTAGCATTGTCAAAACGGGTTTGTTGTTTCGTTTGATCAGCGGTGGGGGTTTGTCCAGTAGGTATCTCAGGCGGCTTGAGTTCACCCTTTGTGGCAAGCCACACATCGGCACCAGCATCCTGAAGATACATGGGGATCAATTCCTTCCACGCAATGAAATCGCGGCCCGACTCTCCCAAAGTCACTGGGCAGACAGCGGCCTTGCCGGCTCCACTCTCCGAGGTCATCACAATCGGTGAGGACGGGAGGAACTCAACGGGGGAAAAGTATCTAGCTAACCAGCTAATTTTTCTCACCGATCACAGAGCTTAGTCGTGCTGATAACGTGTTCGAAGCCTCAGGTTCAGGCACTTAAAGATGAGCACTCGGAGTCAAGAAAGAATCCACACCAGTGTTTATTGAAGATACGAAAGTTCCTTTTATAAGATTCCGTCACCGTACCTAGGAGAGGGCTACGGTAACCGTGAGGCTCCGCTGGGCCCCAAGGGGCCTCCCATGTTAACTGCCCAAAGTCAATTCTAACGAAGTCCTAAGAACCACGACTCAGAGAATATTACAATTTCAACAGAATGTTCGGTCAAGTCGCCACCTTGGCGTGTTGGCGCGGCACAGTTTAACTCGGCTGGGGATCAACCGAAAAACTGAACGACAAGCTGAACGACAACAAAGCGCGCGCTCAACGAGTTTGAGAAATTCATGTCAAACGAAAGGCTGTCGAAAGGACAAACAACACAAATCTCATCCTCTGCCGATCAACAAATTTGTACGTTGACCATGAACCTACAAAGATAATTATCTCGGTCCAAAAGGATAGTGTTCTTGTCGCCAGTAAACACCGGGAAAACTTCCACTGCCGTTACTTCGGTCACCGGGGGATCCACTCCGGTCTTCAACGTCTGATTGGCCTCTTCCATCGCATCAGTAACAGCAACTGGAACAGTTTTGCCAACATTCACTGAAAATATCGAGTCAAGCAAAATCCGATGCTGCATCATCACTTCACTCTGTGATGGTCCCCTCACCTGTACCCAGATGGATCGTCAACAGGAACGACAGAGCCAACGCTCCAGCCAGGAAGATTGCACATACGGCTACTCTTGCAGCCAGATAGCAGCAAGTTGTCATTCTGCTCCTTCTGGTGGAGGAGTGGGTACTGCCTTCGGAATCATCAGGCCCACCAAACTGATTCAGTTCCACACCAACATGACTTGTATCTTCGATGGCCATCTCTGCTCTGATGATCACGAGCTGAAGTTGACTGATACTGACAGCTGATGTTCAATGCTCAGAGGATCCAACCGAAATACTGAACTGTCCTCGCTCATTGAGAGGAAGGCCAAGAGATCGGAGTTCACTGGATCGGGAATCCGGTTGATATTTATGAATAATCTTTTGTCTTAGCGTACTGACAAGGGAGGTACACGAATTGATAATCGCCGATTCGATCCAGATAGGTTGCATCGTATAGCTCGTTCCTAGTCTACAAAAACCCTCAGGGACCTATCGGCAAACAGGCCCTTCCTACGAAATACGAGGCTTTCGTATTTCGTATTTCTAGAATTTAGCATGGGGAAAGCCCCTAACTCTGATGGAAGAAAAATTCGATGATGGGAAAACTGAAGGAAAACTCGAAGATGATTCCAGCGGACTACAGAACATACGAAACTTTATCTCTCTCGTGATATCATGAACTTATTCTCGATGACAAAAATGATACATCATATAGAAGCAGTCAGCACATAACACATTGGTACAGTATATACAGCGGATGAATGGCATGAGTCTACAGTCCGGTGTGGAGCAGTCTTCGTCGCACGCGAATAACATGTCTGCCAGACTCGGGAATTCTATCTCCGGCACCTCAAAAC
This sequence comes from Neoseiulus californicus, assembly GCA_028455905.1. NCBI lineage: Eukaryota > Metazoa > Arthropoda > Arachnida > Mesostigmata > Phytoseiidae > Neoseiulus > Neoseiulus californicus. The sequence goes on from JAMQGS010000012.1 coordinate 4,293,517, forward strand.
CTCCGAAGCGCCAGCCGCATAACCACATGGGCCGGAACGCCGGATGCTGGAATTGGTTGTATATGAGCGAGTGCATACGCAGCACGTCGAGCCTCTGGTCAACACGGAAGTTGGACAGTAAACATTTCTCCGTCAATCTTTTAGCGAAGTCGTTCCACTGCCTGGAGCCTTGATCAAATCCTTGGCGACTTTTCTCTCAAGCGGTCTTACTTCATTAGCCCAAGAGTAGTCCAGATTCATGGCGAACATCTCCTGATGCAGCAACACCATCAAAGTTTGAATTCGTAGCGACATCACTGCGAGAATATGAGAACTTGGTCCGTACACGGTTCACCAGCACAGATAAAAAGACTCTCAGAGCGCGCCATGTGCCTAGAGCAGACGCGGTAAACAAGCACTCCGTGGCGCCATATTCAAATGGGCGGCCGGGGAACTAGCAGTAGAGAGCCGTTTCCCCATCATGGAATTTTTCTTCCATCAGAGTTAGGGGCTTTCCCCATGCTAAATTCTAGAAATACGAAATACGAAAGCCTCGTATTTCGTAGGAAGGGCCTGTTTGCCGATAGGTCCCTGTGGGTTTTTGTAGACTAGGAACGAGCTATACGATGCAACCTATCTGGATCGAATCGGCGATTATCAATTCGTGTACCTCCCTTGTGAGTTTTTGGAGTGCTGAATATTCTGATCAAGGTTTCGCTGTCAAACGTAAACACTTACATATTTAATATCCCCGTCAACAGGATGCTGTGCATCTGATATTTTCTATAAACGTAGCTAAGAATATCTTTTCTTTTGCTCTCAGCTCGATCACGCGAATGAGGGGCTATTGAGATTTAGTATTCTTCCCGTGCTCGAGCTTACGGGCTCTAGCTGAGTTTACCTTATTTGCCACCTGAGGGGCCAAGAGGCCCCGGGCTATTTGTGGACTGCCTCTCTCACACTTTACACTGCAGTATATAAGGCAGTGCTCTTGAGAATAAAGCAACTGGTTCAAAGGTTCTACGTCTCTTCACTCCTTTCGCTAGTGCTACCACTCCAGGGTTCAAACCTCCATCTCCAATGATCCCTTACTTTGTTTTTCACATTCGCCTGTGCGTTGGCGATGCCGGCTTCGTATCTCTTTGGCGCTCGTAGTCTCTCTCTCTGCTTCTCAACCCCTCTCTCCTTCGCCCGGAGGAGCTGCCAGACGCGTCTGCCGTTTCTTCTCGTACGGACCGGACAGGCGAGGAGGAAGTTGCTGCTGGCTTCTCTTCATCATTCAGCAGTGGTTCTTCTTCTTTATCAATTCTGACGTCTTTCGTCTGTATGACTTTCAGGGACCCCGTTATCCAAACGTGATACGAGAGACCATCGTCCTCAATTCCGACGATCACACCTGGAAGACCACGATTTTCGAACTTCTCCGTGTTAGGATCTCGGTTGTAGACGAAGCACCTCGTTCCGAATGGTTTCACTAGATTCAGGAAAGGTTTTCGACCCGTTATCATCTCGTACGGAATTTTACCGGTTAGCTCATTGATCTTGACACAGTTGAGGATGTGGGTGGCGAAGGCGACCGCGTTTACCCACAGTGTCTTTGGGACGTTGTCGTCCTGAGCATGGTCCTGGCTAGGTTTAGCAAGCTCCGGTTGAGCCTCTCTGGAACCCCATTGAGTTGTGGGGTGTAGGCTGGCGAATAACTGTGATCGGCTCCGATCCGATCTAGGATGTCAAGCACATCCTTGTTTCGGAACTCCGTTCCGTTGTCCGAGTGTAGATGACAAACCTGGTGTCCGCTCTGATTGAAGAACCACTGGGTGAACTGTCAGATACAGTTCGGGACTTGATCCTTTGACTGGATGAAGTACACCTTTCTGAAGCGGCTTCTATCATCTGTAAGAGTCAAGAAATGATTTGCCCGTCGTAACTGCAAACGTCGAGTGAGCAGACATCCGCATGGATGTATCCAATTCTTGGGGCGAGAGCGTCCTTGGGTTTCGGCCTGTTGCTCGATCGAGTCATCTTTCCAAGGCTGCATGCTTTACATTGGGTAAAGTCATTAATCACTTCATAACCTTGTGATTTTAGCATCTGCCTCAAAGTATCAACATTTACATGCGCAAATGTTCGATGTGCCTTTACCAAACTGACCTTCTTCTTTGCGCTGGCGATATGCCCACGCTGGTTACAATTGTAACAAATGATTTCGGTAGTTCGCTGACTCACCATTCTTCTTGAGTTTGAGAATCTGCCAAATCCGCGTCCACGGCCGCGACTGACTCCGAGGCGTGAGAACATAGCCGATACTTCATTGGTATCTTCTGACAAGCGTCTCAAAGCCTCTGACTCGATCAGACTGTACAGTGCGTTGAGTGTCTTCTTGTCAGTTGGCCGGGCATTCCAACCTTGCCTCATGGGCTCCCATGATGATGGTAGGGATCCCAGCAGTCTTGTGCATCGGAAATCTTCTTCAACCCTGGCACCTAGGGATTTCATGCGGTGGACGAGTTTCTTGAAGTTCAGAAGGTTTGTGCTAGCTGGCAGGCTGGTTTGATACTTGAAGTTCAGGAAGTTGTTTGAGGCCGCTTCCTTCAGTTCGCCATTGGTGTTGGTGAACTTGTTCTTGATGGCTCTCCATATCTCCTGGGCCTCTACCATCTGGGAGTTGTCTAGAAATAATTAACAGCGATTTCCTGTGATATTGAGCTGAACAGGACATACCGCGCAGCCTTGTTTCCCATGACGAAGTTTTTCATCTGTGTCTTTCCGTCCGCGGTCTTCGCCCTGGCAGCATCAGGTGGATTGAGGTTCCAACTCACGACTTCCCAAGCCCATGGCTCGCCGTCCAGGACTGTAGGGATGACCGTGTACCAGTTGATCCAGTTCGATCCGTCTACAGCTAGGATCACACTGCTGACAACTCTTGGACGTGGGCCACTGGCCAGCACATCTGCTTCCGCTCTGACCGTTGAGACACTGGGCAGCTGGTCGTCCCCGACCAACTCGAACTCGCGGCCATCCGCAGGCATCCCGGCACACTTTCGTCGTGGAACGTCCTACCTGACGGAGCTCGTGCTGATAACGCTGATGGACGATAACCCTGTTACTCTAGCTCGATGGTCAAGACAAACCTAGTCTAGTCGTGTAGCCCTGGAGCTACGGATGGCGCGGACAGAGAAGAGGCAGAGGTTCTGTATCAACTGAACAGTTCCGACCCAACACACTGAGTTTATTCGTTATATAGGGAGAGCGTTGCTGGCTCTCAACCTTATCTAGGGGTGACTCTTGTATCTTATCCTGGGGTATCTGTTGCACTGGGAGCGTATTCAGCTTGGACCCACACTAGCTAGTTCGGGAACATGCACAGGCATTTACTCTTCTCAGGCACAGAGATCTGACGACTCGCACACGTACGAAAATGGACAGTGGTTTATTCAGGCTTAGAATGGGGTTTATAAGGGAACCTAGGCTATGAGTGAGGAAGGGAAGCTACGAGTTAGGGTCTACCTATAGAGCACCCTATATCTATGAGATGCGGAACCGGGGTTCCTGGTACTACACAGCTGGAGCCCGTTAGGGCCGGTGTCTGAACCACAATGCCGCAGTCTTCTTTTCAACGGATTCTTTCTGTACGGAGCCTAGATTGTTAGTCTTCTGAGAAGCATCGAATTCAGATCAGATCCGTACCGTTTCGAGGTTTCACGGTCTCGTTGAGAAGCGACCACCGCTAGAGGGTAGTCGCGTCTCAACACGCCCCCTGACCGTGAAAACTCTTCATACCATGTTTTATGACTACGTACATCAGATAAGTGATCAAGGAAAAATTGGGAGAGTGCACATGCACCTGTCCCATGAAATAATCCATGCATATGCGAAATTTGAGAAGTGGGGTCCTGATCCATCGGTATTGTTTGAAGTGGTTACAGTTGCTGATCGGCTTATTCTGGATTGCTGGGTTGATCGGTGTCGAGATGATGTTCGGCGCAGGTTGACACCTATTGGCTCGTTCGTCCCCCGTGCGTCGAACACCGTCGAGATGTCAGATGTGCATATGAGTTGAAGCGGCGTTTGGTTGGTGTCATGTTCTTGGTTTCATTTGTGTGCCAGAGCCTGTGTTGAGTGGACGCTTGGATGGGGAAACCGCAAGGAGGAGCGGTGATTAGAGATGATCCCGCCGAAGACAGTCGAGTCGCACAGTTGGAGAGAGGTTTGACCGCTCGAGGGAGGCGCTATCTTTTGCGCGAAGCCCGATTAGTGTTGAGCGGAACACGGCCTTTGGAGAAAGACAGTTCGAATAAATCTCCAGACGACCTGAAGGGATTGCTAAGTGACTGTGGACCAGCATACGACGAGGATCGAGCGAGTGCCGTTGTAGCAGAGACGGGAGCAAAGGTTCGGTTCGTTGTCGGGGGAACGTTCGCTCTGTTCTTCTTCTGCATCATAGGAGTTGGAATCACCATCAGTGTGAACGGCAGCACTAGTGACCATGGAGGGTCCGATGAGTCGAGAATCATACCGTTACCGGAGAAAGGCATCATTGAAATGTCGTTATTTGGATTCGATTGTGAAGATAACGGCAGGCACATGCTTTGTATTTCTGATGTTCGCGGCATTTGTGTCCTTTTAAGAAAGCGTGTCTGGCCGAGGCCAAAGAAAGTCAAGGTGACAGAGTCGCTCGGGATTGACAGCAAGTATTGTGAAGGATTAAGTACTTATATCGAAGTTGGTGTAAGCATGTAAGTCTTAATGAGAGGAGAAGTGAAATTAAAATAAATGTAACTGGCGGTAGTAATATGTTTTGATTGATCTAGTCCGTAGTTGTCTAATGTTTCATATTCAGGATTTTTGGACTTAGAGGATAAGGGTCGATTGCATACGTTGTTGTTTTTTACGGTAGATCGATATTCGACTGAGAGTATTGAAGTAATGGTTTATGGAAAGTAAGTTACCTAGGGAGGGGCTCAGTTATCTATTCGTTTGAGCTTAAGGAATGTCGTTGCATTCTATTTAGTTCCTTTGTGAGCTTGTCAATCTTCGAAGCTGAGCTGAGTTCAAGGTTCTGCAGTGCTTTGCGGGTTGCAGACAGCTCATTGTCACGAGTGACATACATTTGGAAGTAGTTTGCTTGAACGCGAAGAAGGAAGCTAGTGGTTTCTGGAGCCTCGATCTCGCCGATACGAGTGTGGTTATTATCGGTTTGGGTCGAAGTGTTAGTTGATGATGCGTTGCATTGAGGTTTGTTGAGCGCTGCGTTTGCTTCGTCCAATTCCAGTTTTGTGGTCCGACCCAGATCGATGGCGATTCGTAGTCGTGATTGAGCTTCTTCCAGTTCGTCTTTAGCTTTGTGTGCTTTTCTGCGTTCCTTAGCTCGATCGTTATAGAGGTTTCGGTTTTCTTGCTCCAAGAAGTTGACTTCATTGTGCCGGTCATTGTGAATAGTTGTTAGAGAAGTGAGTCTTGGCCGTAGAGTATTAAGTTCCATGCGAAGCTTTTGATTCTCGAAGAGGTCGTGAGCAATCCGTTTCTGAAGTCGTTTGTTGGTCTCGATAAGCTCATTGAGGCGATTTTCCTGAAGTTGCTGGTCGCGTTCTGATGGAGAATTGTGTGAGGAAGTTGCTATTTTTGACTATAAGAAAGGAAGAGTTAGTGTGCTGATTCATTGAAGGAAATGTCGGGAATTGTTTTTTGATATTAGTTGATATCAATGTTCAAAAGGGAGGAGTGAGGAGAGGGGTTTGGAGATCGTGGAGATGCGTCGTCCATTGGCACAGATGGTTTTCTTTTATAAAGAATGGTGCACACGGATGCAAGAAAGAGAAGACAGTTTGCCACTATAGAGAGATAAAGTGGGTAGCTCGGTAGTGGCCCATGGAAAGGTTGAGGGGTTGGGGTTGGCGGTGGGAATCTCTGTTTGTATGTGGGCCAGAGTATCTCCCCGCCAACTGGAGGATGGTCAGGCCGAAGGCAGACAGCATATTTTCCGGCACTCTGGAGACAACGGTCTCCGGAGTCAACGCAGAGCTTCTGAAAATCGCCGTATGCTCCAAGATTGAAGTCGTAGAGGATGACGCAAGGATCGTGCGCTGTGGTTGTGTTCCAGCACACGCAATCTGAATAATCAAAATAGTATTGACCTGCGAGGGAAGTATCACGAACGGGGCTCGGTGATCGCGCGCTTGGAGCGCATTCAAATGTACTCGAATGTGGCGGCCGCTAGAGGGCCACAGAGCAGACAGTATCGAATATCATTCCAGCCAGAGTTCCGAAGCCGGAACGTTAACTTTCCGTTTTCTGAGACAAAGAAAATAAATCGCTCCCGCCGGACCGGGGTTTCCACGGCCAACTAGTGTGTTCCTTCAAACCATCTCCGGAGTTGCGATACGTGAAAGGAGGCATGGAACATCAGAGTGAAAGCGATGATTGTTTTCATGGATTTGGAGTCCATTGTCTGAGATTGAGTTTATGGACAAGTTTCGAGAAGATTTGACGGCTTAAGGGCTTTGTGAACAGGTCTCCGAGTTGGTCGAAAGTACTTATATAGGAATATGAGATTTGATTTCGTTCGAAAGTTTCGCGAATGAATTTGAGCCTGGTGTCGATGTGCTTGGTTTTGGAGTGAAACTCGGGGTTCTTGATGAGTCTCAGAGCACTTTGATTATCGACAAAGATCGTGGGTTTCAAGTGAAGACGTAATTCCTTGAAAATTTGAAGCAGCCACAGAGCGTCTTTGGCTCCCTCGGTGGCGCTGACGAACTCGCTTTCGGTCGTAGACAAGGAAACGCTTTTTTGTTGTCGACTGAACCACAAAATCGGTCCACCGTTGAACACTGTGACCGAACCGCTCACTGAACGTCGAGAGTCTTTTGAGGCGGCGTAGTCAGCGTCGGTGTAGATACGGAACGATTCTTGGAGCTGGGCGTAGGCTCCTCCGGAGTACACAATTGAGAGGTCGGCAGTTTCCTGCAAATAGCGGAGAACTCTCAGCCCAGCATTCCAATGTTGTTCTGTATAGTTATCAAGAAATCGGCTTAAGTATGAAAGGATAAATGTCAGGTCTGGACGTGTGCATTGTGATAGAAACTGCAAAGATCCGACGAGACATCTGTAAGGTCGCTCTTGTCGCCGAGTTGAGGCCGGTTCATCGGCATAAATTGAGGGGTCCGCCGGAACAGAGGTTGGCCGGCAGTTTTCCATGTTGAAACGTTTGAGAATGGCCAGTGCGTAATGTTTCTGATTTAGCCACACGTTGTGGTATTTGTCAACATGGATTTTGGTGCCGAAAAACAGACTCAGAGGCGAGATTTTGATTTTGAAAGTTTTCCCAATGTCGCGAAGAAGAGTTCGCTTGTTGAGAGGACGAGACAGTCGTCGACATAAATTGAGAGGAGGGTAAGTGTCGAGGACGGTCCGTGTCGGAAAAATAGGCAAGGATCAGCATTGCTGCGTTGCAGATGCAGGTTGGACAGAATTTGGGTAAATGTATGGAATGCCCGCGGACTTTGTTTGAGTCCGTACAAACTTTTGTGTAGTTTGCACACACGACCGGTGCCATCGGAGAAGCCGATTGGCTGTTGGCAGTAGAGCTCCCGGTCGATATCTCCATACAGGAAAGCAACGGAGATATCGAATCGGCGAGAGTGCATTTTTCGGGCGGCACACAAGGCAAGCATAAATCGGAGTGTTGACCAACGTGCAACTGGCGCAAATAATATAATTCATCAAAATCAACAAATTTTTCTCGCGAGAATCCCCTGGCGACAAGACGAGCGCGAAATTTTTCTGAATCAGTTTCCTCATGGGGTCGATACCTATACACCCAACGTACGGAGATGGGTTTTTTATTTTTTGGTTTCGGAACGAGACTCCACACTTTGTGTGATTTCATCGAGTCGAGTTCGTCCTTAATAGCCTGGCGCCATTGCGCGGCATAAGGAGACGCGATTGCCTCTTGGAAATTTCTAGGTTCCTCAATTGCCACATAATCGATTTCATAACGCTTGGGGCGTTTTAGTGCAGCTCGTTGCCGCAAGCGCATGAGAGAGGAAGTACCAGCGGGTGAGGGGTCTTCCTCTGAATCGACAGAGTCATCATCGGACTCAATTTGAGGAGGGTTTTGAGCGGCTGCTGGAGCAGCTGGGCATCGCTCTTCTTCTTCGATGTCGTCATCTGTTAAAGGGTCTGACCGGAGGGAGCAATCTGTATTTATGTCATTGCTACGGTCGTTTTCATTTTCGTTCAGGAAATCTATTTCTGTTAGTTTCAATGTTGTTTTCGGCAATATTTGAAGCGTGAGGAAACGAACATTCTTTGACTGCCACAGCTTCTTCAATGCTGGAATCCAGATTCGGAACCCGTCAAGGCGTCCGGCATAGCCGACGAGAATTCCGTACATAGCTTTATCATCCCATTTACTTGATTTCGGCGTATGGTCATAAACATAACAAGGTGTGCCGAAGGGATGTAGGTTAGAAATATTTGGCGGCTCATTATAAATTGTCTCATATGCCGATTTGCCCGTTGTCGGACATATGTTTGTTATATTTAGTAAGTGTGTTGCACACACACAGGCTTCAGCCCAGAAAATTTTGGGGAGCCTTGCCGCTATCATCATAGTTCTTGCTAGTTTCGTTATAGTTTGATTATGTCGTTCAGAAACACCGTTCATTTCGTGAGCGTAGGGATGACTCGTAAGGTGTTCTGCCCCTATCTTTCTGAGTGCTTCGTTTAGAATATTATTTTGGAATTCTTTCCCTCCGTCAGTTAACAAGGCTTTTATATTCGTGCCTGTTTGGTTATGGAACCATGTCAAGTAGTCCTTTAACAGGCCCGCCGCTTCACTCTTTTCTTTCAAGAGATATAGTCTGTTGAAGCGGGAGTATTGTTCATGTACATTCATGATATACCTAGCACCACCAAGGGACGGGGGAAAGGGTCCACTGACAATGAGGTCAGTGTGAACCATCTGCCCCAGTCAGGCTGGAGTCCCCGAGGTGGGCTTGCTCCGATAGGAAGCACGATTTAATTTTCCGCGAATGCAGGACTCGCAGTCAACATGCTGTTGCTGGAAGCGACGTCCATGACTACGAAGAACTTTCTGAACTGCCCGTTTGTTGATATGACCAAAGGCTTCGTGGGCCTGTTGCAAGGTCGGATTTTTCTGGAGCACTGAGATATATGCATTGGGTTCGCTGCAGGGAACTCTCTCGTCAAGTACGTATAAACCGTGATCGGAATGAACGGTAATTTGATGAAACTCGTTTGCGAGAAGGAATGCCGACGCAGACGCATTGACGGACCAGCCGTCAGAGAGCAGCGCCGACAAGGAGATCAAATTCTTTCGAAGATCTGGGCAGAATAGCGCGTGATCAAGGCGCACAACTACGCGATCAAGGGTGGTGTTCACCTCAAGCAGGATGGTGCCTGTTCCAACCGCTTGAAGGGTTTGGGTGCCGCCAACTCGAACGGTCAGAGGGGTTGCAAGATGTTGGTAATCAAAGATGGCTTCTCGATTATTTGAGAAATGGTTACTCGCACCAGAGTCAAGAACCCAATGAGTATTGGAAGCAGAGCCAGGTGTTGGGACGGAGACGATGAAAGCTTGTGCTTCGAAACGGTCGGAAGTTGGAGAAATCTCAGCCAGAAAGGCTCGAGGATTGTGGCAATTGCCGCGCTGATTACCTCGACGGGGGGGATTTTGGGATCGGGGCCCGTTCTGGCGAGGCGGATAGCCACCGCGGGGGTTATAGAACGGACGCTGGGGAAAATTTTGTTGGGGTTGAGTGTAATGTGCTCGAGGGGTGAATTGCGGATAGCGTTGGTACTGTTGTGACTGCTGGTACTGAGGGTTGTTTCCGCGATAGTTTGTTGTAAGGGATTGACGAGGGTTGTAAAAAGCCGTACGTGGAGCGTATTGTTGGGGTCGGAATTGTTGCCGAGAGTGGCGGGGTCGGAAAGTTTGATAGCCGTTTTGGGAATACTGAGGAGGTTGTAATTGGGAATAGTAGACGGCTGGATTATTGTTTTGGTTGACGCGAGAAGTCTGAGCTTCCGCGAGAAGGCGAGTTTGTTCGCTTTCAATGAGCGCATAAAGATTAGTGATCGTCTGTTGCTCAGCTGGCTGGAGCCCCCACGTTTGTTTGAGAAATACCCAGCCGGGCGGAAGAGCCTGCAGGAGGCACGGAACCAACATCGAGTCATTGGTTTTTGCGCCTGCCATGAGCGCATCCGCGACTAGTTGTCGAAATTTCTGACGTTTTGAACTGGAATTTTTGATTGATCGAAGCTATACGTGAAAATTCGTTTCATTGCCGTTTGCTGTTTTAACAGGGTCACATTGTCGAATTCTTCCTTGATACTTTGGTAAACTGAGCAGCTGATTTTTTTGCAATGCCCTGATTGAATTTCAATTGAATCAACGGAAGCTCCAGTTGATTCAAAAGAATGCCGCGGGCCAAGGGATTCCATTTGTTATATTCTGGGTCCTCGGTGGACATAGTGCCCATGGCGGCCTCATAGCACCTGCCCTCGGAGGTCAGGAGAACCTCAATCACGGTCTTCCAAGCAACATAGTTCTTTCCAGCCAAATCGAGGCGAATATGGGAAAGATTGTTAAGCTTCGAGGCACTAGTGGAAGGTGCGGGAGCGTCCGCCATGAGTGCAGCGTGATCGGAAATCATTGGACGGTCGTCTTGATAGTCTGGTATATCGATAGAACACGAATCTGAACCGAGATAGATGAATTCACTGGATTCACTTTTCATGGATAGACTCATAGAGTATTTGGGGAGAATGCAGCCAGAAAGTGACTGCCCACCGGTGCGATCTAGATACTTACTTCCTGTCGAGAAGAGAAAGCAGGACCCGAAGAAACACCGCGGAGTGGAGAATTGATGCGGTCGGTGAGTTTGAAGAGCCTAAAACGGGCTGATAACGTGTTGCACTGGGAGCGTATTCAGCTTGGACCCACACTAGCTAGTTCGGGAACATGCACAGGCATTTACTCTTCTCAGGCACAGAGATCTGACGACTCGCACACGTACGAAAATGGACAGTGGTTTATTCAGGGTTAGAATGGGGTTTATAAGGGAACCTAGGCTATGAGTGAGGAAGGGAAGCTACGAGTTAGGGTCTACCTATAGAGCACCCTATATCTATGAGATGCGGAACCGGGGTTCCTGGTACTACACAGCTGGAGCCCGTTAGGGCCGGTGTCTGAACCACAATGCCGCAGTCTTCTTTTCAACGGATTCTTTCTGTACGGAGCCTAGATTGTTAGTCTTCTGAGAAGCATCGAATTCAGATCAGATCCGTACCGTTTCGAGGTTTCACGGTCTCGTCGAGAAGCGACCACCGCTAGAAGGTAGTCGCGTCTCAACAGTATCTATTCTGTAGTGTCACTTGTCTTCTTCTACTTTTGCTGACACTGGGGCCTCGCGATCATATTACCGACACTCAACTGGGAACAGAAACGACACAGTCTTTCCAACACTGTTCGTCGCGATCTCGATTCGCTAGTGAGCTGTTGCAGCCCGCCACTCGAGCTCTTTTGAAAACCATCCGACTGACTTCCGGAGAGCAACAGTCTACCGAGAAACTTTATAGGGAGTTGCCGGCTTTTTCAAATTTTGAATTGTATCTATTTGCATTATGATTTCTTGATGCCTACACTTCCTTTGATCCATCTGGAAAATATTGGATTCTTCATACTCTAGCTTGAGTAGCTGATTTGCGACATTTTTAGCTTGAGGCATTCGGATTTTTCTTGCAATATTTCACTCTCCCTGCTACTCTATATATTACGATTCTTGCTTCATTGATCCTTTTTCGCTGAGTCTCTGTGATCGGACCGACGTATTTGTTTGCTGAATTGCTACACGCACTCATGCGCTCCGCCAGGTTCGTTTGATCTTCAGTTAATTTACTGTCCTGGGTGGTTCTTTTCTGCTTTTACCTTATCATATTTATCTTTTGGTAGGCTCTCGTTTGACGCCTTCCATCCCGACATACCCGAGGGCGTATTGTCGTTGAGAAGACGCTCGCGCAATCGACGAGAGCCACCCGCCTTGAGAAGCCCTCCAAGACTCATGATGCCACTCGAAAATTCTGTGGACATTCCTATCGTCCCTATTGAGAATCTTGATTTGTTGGCAGCGAACAATCTCACCAGACGACCGTCCGAAAGACTTCAGGATCCGGCAGATCCCCAGGCCGCCGAAGATCCGTTTGCAACCATGAAGATGATCTGCAGAGCCGTTCCCATCATTCTCTTTGTGATTGGTATAATGCTCAGTTTTGTCATCATTCTGAGGCTCTATACTGTTTTGGGTGAGATTCTGTTGATATATCACGTTTGCAAGCCCTTTTCAATAAACGTCATTTGCCCTTCTGATCTCGCTGTTTTCGTTATTTCAGAAGGTGCTTATGTTCTCTAGAAATTTTCTGATGTTCACGATGGCTCCCCCGTCACCGGGCAGCCCAGCCGATTCTCTATTAAGGATGCCTATGCTGCCAGCATAAGATTTGGCTCCAAACGTTTACATGTATCTTTGCTCATCTGTCGGCAATTTTCGGCTTCAAGTTATGTACGGGTGCTTTGCAAGGCGTCTGCGTTCTTCGCCCCAAGGGTGAAGACACAGACAATGGTGTGATACAGGCCCGGCGATTGTCTCAAAAATTGGCCTCCATGCTTTCTCCCGAAATCATTTCCGGATGTAAGAATAAAGAGATATTACTCAGTCAAGACCAGAACAATATAATCAGAACAATATAATCACTTTGTGATCAAGTCTTTTGATTGAATTTTTGGGAATCAAATGTCCTGAGTTGTCATTTCATAAAATGGCGGCCTTCTTGGGCGAATCGTTTGATAGCCCCTTCTCTGAGAATGAGATCTCAGGAAGACCAATGACACAATGACCACTGACAAGAAAATTAGGATAGAGACTGTTATCAACGTAGTATGATTTGGACCTGGACTGGGAGTCGGTGGACTTGCGGTTGTAGGGCGAATCGTGGGCGGTGCAGGCGAGGTGGGACGAAAACGATGCTCGAAATCCAGCCATATCAGCCTTCCTCCAGAAGCTGGTTTGTCCTTCCGGAGGCACACAACGTATTCCGATGCGCGAAATTCACACGCGGCTTCATCCGTGAAGCATTCCCAGGAGAAACGAACACTGTTGATCTCTTCGATCGTACAGCTCTCTCCGTCAACTTTGCATCTGGGAAAACAGTCCGGGTACTCGATGTAGCCAGCTGTCCGCATAACCAGGGTGACGAGTAGAGTGGCGATCTCCGGGGCGCGCATTCCGATATTCTGGAAGCTAGGCGTTTTCAGTGATCGGGATCTCATTAATCCCAATCATGGTTTGAAGTTTCTGGAACGCGAACTTATTGAAAGGCTTTGTGCAGGTGTCACTACAGTTCTCGGTACTTGGAACAAAGCCGACTTCCATCTTGCCCTCCTCTACCAATTGCTTCACAAAGAAATAACGAGTGGCAATATGCTTGGTCCTGCGATGGTACTGATTTTCCCAAACGAGGGAAAGGCAAGCTTGATTATCTGACCACAGCTTGGGTGTGGAATTGTATCCCAATTCACCCAGAAATCGGCTGAGAAACACCACCGTTTGAGCCGAAAGGGAAAGAGCTTGTAATTCCGCTTCTGCGCTAGGAAGCGCCACAGATTTCTGGCGAAAGCTTTGCCAGTAGATTTGCTCCTCCATTCGACAGAACGATTGTCCCAGAAACGGAACGGCGGCTCAAGGGATCCGAGGCAAAATCCGAATCTGAATAGTATTTGAACTCAGGATCCTTTTCTTTACGTAAAGTGATTCCATATCGCGTCGTCCCTCGCAAATATCGAAGAGTTCTCATTGCAAAACCCCACAGCTTCTGTGTTGGTTTGTCTAAGAAGCGTGATAAGAAATTCACGCTGAAGCAGAGGTCCGGCCGTGTGCATTGAACCAAGAACACCAAGGAACCGACAAGCTGACGATACTCGACATCGGCTTGCTCAGTGGTATCCTCGCTGTAGATGTCTCTTTCCAACGGCGTGGAACATGGTTTGGCTTTGCTCATACCGAACCTTTCCAGAACTTCCAGTGCATATTTCTCTTGATGAATGTGCAAGGTTTCTGTAGTTCTTTCGATTTGCATTCCAAGGGATGTGTCGAGGGTACGATATGTGATCTCGAGGTGCTTCTGGAGCTCCTGAATGAAATCAAGAACAGTTTTCTCTGAGCGACCCGCGACGATAGTGTCGTCGACGTACAAGCAGAGAATCAAACGATCAGATCCCAGAAAAACGCATGGGTCGCTTGTACACTGTTCCAGGCCTATTGGTTCCAAGATAGACCTCATCTTCTTGTACCAGAACCGGCTGCTTTGTCGAGCGCCGTAGAGGGCAGAGTTCATCCATCCAAAGAGGGAAGTCTACCTCGGTATTCAAATATGCGACCTTCACGTCGCACTGATAGCACACTAAATCTTCTTCTAGGGCTATGTTGAGTACGCATCTGATGACCTCGAATCTACAAGTAGGGGAATGGATTAAATCGAAATCGCGATCTTTTACCTGACGGTAGCCCTCCAAAACGAGTCGGGCTTTATATTTCTGGGTGGAATTGTCAGGCCCCTTTTCCAGGGTATAGACCCAACGATTTCCCAAACTCTTGCGGCCTTTTGGTAATTCCTCAAGAGTGTAGACATTCAACCTTTTCATGCTGTCTATTTCTTCATCCATGGCATGAATCCAATGAACCCTTTGATCGGAGAGAAGCGCTTCCTCGTAAGTTGTGGGCACAACTATCGAGCTCGAATTGAGAGCTTCCGCAATCATCAATCCAGATCTATCACGATTCACACTGGAGCGGAGAGCGGCTCTTCTCTCTGGGTTAACTTGGTAAACTTTTCCCTTTCATTTCTTCTTACTACTGGCGGAAGGCGAACTGGCTGCTGATGGAGAAATCGCGTCCGATTGGTCCGTCACAGGTTCCGGTAGAGGGCGCTCCTTCGGCCGAACGCTCGGCTGCAAGACTTGCTGCTGTTGGCTGCTTGACGGCTGAGCTGTTGAAGGGCTGGATCGCTCTCTTCTGGTTGTTCGCTCTTCGTAGTCACCGGTGTCTTCTGGTAGAAATTGTGCCGGTGCATTTGTCTTTTGATTCACTGATTAGGGGAGGGCATCCGCTCGATCCGTTGAGGGATTACTTGGCCCTTCTTGCTGGAATCCTTCCGGCTGTTCCTCGTTGCTGGAATCTTGCTCGGCTTGCTGATTTTCTTGAAGCTCATTATTTTCAGTTGGGATATCTTCGAAGATCATTCCATATTCATTATTTCTATTAGTAAGTCGAGCGATATCTTCATTACTTTGCGCGGTACTTTTTCCTTCAAGCGGGCTTGGTCGTAGAAAAGTCACATGTTTTGTTCTTACGATTCTTCTCGTTCCGGGAATCCAAATTTCGTAACCGAAAACACCGTCGTTGAGTCCAACTAGGCGTCCTTCGATTCCTCTGGCCTCGAATTTGGGGAGACCAGGAGTCTGGTCCAGGAACACACACGGGGCACCAAAATCACGAAAATTTCCGAAATACGCAGGATGACCATGCACCATTTCGTGGGCTGTCTTATTTGTTGTTCGATTGATTGTCAGGGCATTTACGACTTGACAACTGTAACTGATGCTCTCGTCCCACAACGTTTTCTTGAGACCGCTTGCAATCAGGTTAGTTCTGGTAAGCTCGATGAGTATTCTATTCGTCCTCTCGGCTACCCCGTTCCCGGCAGGGTCCCGTGGATTGGACTGCAAGAATTCACATCCGATGTCTTGGAGGATTTTGATGACTTCTTGATTCACGAATTCCGTACCGTTATCACTCAAGAATTTGTGGACGTCCTTCCCGAACATGTTCCTGTGCCACTTCACATATAGTCAGATTCACTTGGGAACATCACTCTTAGACTTCAGGAAGTACACCTTTCTGTACTTGGTGTAATCATCTGTAGGGCAGAGGAAATGTTTGTTCCCTGAGAGGCTGGTTTGCGTGGCTGTACACGTGTCGGCGCGTATGAATCCTGGAGTTGTTGCCCTGCATTTCCGGGATCTACAACAACACCAGAGCCGTCATCCACCAAGTCACCGATTCCGGAAATCTCAAAGTTCTCAAGCTCAACGGAAACTGTCTCGACTGTTCAGCTTCCAGAGCACGTTGTGACGGATTTTCGCTATTACGATTGTATAACTCAAGAGGAAGTCCGATTGTGTGTAGGTCGCAGGCAAAGGAGCTGCGTCCTGGTCGATCTACACCACCACATCGGTTCAAGAATGTCTGTGGCAGTGAGCTACGACTCGACCTTGTCAATCGCTTCGGAATCGGACCTAGCGCGGGCAAAACGAGCTACAAGCTTACTCCCGGCAGAGGGATTCAATAAACAGATTCGTGAAAATCGGTTTGAGAACCAAGGAATGGTAGTGCGTTTTTTTGTGAGTCAAGAGTTATCAGAAATATTCATAAGTCTACGACGGTATCTTCGTATGCTCCATCTCGGCGATTGACGGCGGGAGAATCTGGTATCTGTTCATAGTGGCTCGAAAGTCGCTTCACGACGAAGCGCTTGAGCCCGACTGACAGGATGACCAGGATGATGAGCGTGGTTCCAAATGAGTAGCCGATCAGCGGCTTGAACCACTTGCACGCAGGGTTAGCTGGTGAAGGCGGTCCGGGAGGCGGAGTTGGTTTCGGTGGGTGCACGTGCTTGTTGTAAGCATCCCAAATGTCCTCGCCTCCGACCAGTGGCGTAGCCAGGATTTTTTTTGGGGGGGCGATTCTATGTTATGGGGGGGGCGGTTGGGTACTCCGGACACCGCGGTATAGGGAATTAACATGAGACGGAGAAATTACGGGGGGGGCGATCGCCCGATCGCCCCCCCCTCGCTACGCCACTGCCTCCGACCACTAGCGTAGCCAGGGGGGGGGGCCCGAGGGGGCCATGGCCCCCCCAAGATTTTTGGATCGCCCATAGGGCTCCATGTTAAAGCTCAGCATCATCGTGCGTTGGCCCCCCCTCCCCCAAGAGACTGCAGAAATGGTCTTGCCCCTCCCCCAAGAAAAAATCCTGGCTACGCGCCTGCCTCCGACCGGTGGTTTCTTGGGTCTCAGACAGACCTCAACGCGCGAAGCCAGCTTGAGACAATTCGCCTCGAATTCAATGCAGTCGTTTGGGAAGCTATGCCGGTTGATCTCCGCGATAGTGCACGATCTTTTCTGGCTTCTGCAGAACGTTGAGCAGTCTTCCGAATAGTTGAAGTATCCGTCGACTGTGGCTACCACGCTAATGGCCAGAATGGCCTTCAGCAGGCTCGCCGCCATTGAATCCTGCAATTTGGAGCAATTTTGCAAGTTTCGTCGGATCCAAATTCTTCGTGAAAAAATCTGCGGCGTTAACCTCACTAGGACAATATTCGACGCTGACCTCTCCGTTAAGGTATTTTTCTCGAACGTAGTAGAATCTCACCTCTACGTGCTTCGCGTTCTTAAATTGCTGCGACGACTCGGTTAGGCGAATGGTAGCAACATTGTCAATAAGCAGTCGAGGTTTCACGGGGTACTGGAGTTCACTCAGCAGTTTGGCAGTCCAGATCGCGGTCTTACACGACTCTGAAGCGGCGATCAGCTCCGCTACCATAGAGCCGGTTGAGACACAGCTCTGCCGCTGACTGTTCCAGCCAATGGCTCCTCCTACAAACTTGACCAGAGAGCCAGAAGTACTCCGTCTGGTGGTCTCACACATAGCGAAGTCTGCGTCGCTGTATACCGTGAGTTCCCGTGAACCGCTACGAGAGTAGAGGGGTCCCTGAGTTTTGGTGCCTATCAAGTATCGTAAAATGTGCATTCCCTGTTTCCACAATTGTTTGGTGGGGCATTCCAAGTACCTGGACAAGAACCCGGCTGAATAGGGAATGTCGGCTCTTGTCTCGATGGCAAGGTACATCAATCCACCAACCAACGAGCGATACGGCAGTGAAAGATCGATTTCGCCGTTGTAGGCAGATTTCGCGCTGCTGTCCACCGGAGTTCTTGCGGGCTTGCAATTAGCCATGTTGTATCTTTCAAGCAAGTCCGATATGTACTTGGACTGATGGATATGAATGACAGAATTGTCTGGGGAGATATCGATGTGCAACCCCAAGAAGAATTCCAGTGGTTTGGGAGTGATATCTAGTTTCTTACCGAGTGCATTCAGAAATTCTTCCGCATCCTCCTTGCAAGATGTTGCCAGGATACCATCATCGACATACAGCGCTACTACGATGCGTTTTGCGCCCTCGGAAATGAACAAACTTTGATCCGAGTTGCTTTGTGTGAAACCCAAGTCCAAGAAACACTGTTTGATCGTTTTTTTGAATTCCTCGGGCGCTTGCTTCAAGCCGTAGCAAGCTTTCGGCAGCTTGAACACTCTTCCAGATCCATCCTCAAAGCCGGGAGGTTGAGGAATGTAGATCTCTTCCCGTAAAGCTGAATGAAGGAAGGCGGCTGTTACATCGAATTGGGAGAGCGTCAGCGCTTCTTGAGCTGAGACCGACAGGAAGGCTCTGATTGCATCGAAACGAGCAACAGAGGAATATAACTCATGAAAATCCTGTTCTGGAATCTGGGAATACCCCTTCATGACCAAGCGTGATTTTCTTCGGATAATTACCCCATTAGCGTCCTACTTCGTCTTGAAAATCCACCTGTTTCCTATAGTGCGTTTACCCTTAGGGAGTTCAGTGAGTTCCCAGACGTTGTGGTGCTTCATCGAAGCAATCTCTTCGGCCATTGATTTTAGCCACTCCTTCCTGTAAGGTGAACTATATACATCGTTAATGCAGGTAGGCGCGTCCGCCTCGGTATTTACACTAGTGCTTGTATTCTCTACGCTGGATGTCTCAGCATCCGCGTAACCGGCTTGGTATCGATCTGGTGCTTTCAACTTGGATCGATCCCGTAACTTTCTGCGCATATGACTAGATGCATCTGGATTATCTTCCTCTTGCCTGTCGACAGCCGCTCCGGCGGCAGGTACCTCTCCGGAAGTACTGGCTCCACTTTCAACCACGGCTGTTGGCTCAAGGCGCTCCGTGGAGCCTTCTTCGATTTTATCGGGTCTCTGTCATAAGCACGACATGTTTACATAGCAGACGCCGCTTGTGGTGGCGGATGATTGCTTTTCGGCGGTTCAAAGCTAGGACCGAAAAGCGCCAAGACGCCACCTCGTGCACTGTCTACGGGAGTTCGGAAATCCAACCCGCCATCCTATCGCCAGCGAAAATGCCAGCCGCCCAACAGAACAGAACCGCGGCGTCTGCTATGTAAACATGTCGTGCTCATGACAGCACAACACTGAATGAGGACCCGACTGTTACCTTTTAGCCCGCGTATTTATTACTGACATGAGTCAAAGCTGCTTATATATACTGTCTAGCATCGATACATGGACTGCACAGGGATTTCTGTCAGGGAGACGCTGCTATGAGGCAACGGAGGAGTGTACTTGTCGCTTTTGTGGGGAGACATGCGAGCAGTACCACGTCTGGAGCTGCATGGCTACCGAGGGTGTCCGGGAACGTCGAGAGATCGACATAGCCGAGAAAGCATGCATATTTGTGGATTATGAGAACGTGTGTCAGTGAGTGACAAACTAATTCCATTCCATACTGTGAAAACAGTGATCTTCAAATAAAGAAAAAATAAATAAATAAATATACTGTCTAGCAGCTTTGAGAGAGAGGGGGATCTGTGCATCGACCTCACTTCACCCGAGGGGCCTCAAGTTGGCCAACGCACAGTTCGGCTCACCTAAACCGACGCGATGCCAAGAAGAAGAAATTCACCAAATATTTCAATGAGACCATCTTCGTCAATTCCGACAATTCTACCAGGGAGAGCTCGGTCATCTAATTTCTTTCGGCTTGGATCTCGATTGTAATACATGCATGGAGTACCGAAGGCCTGAATCTTTCCGATACAGGGTTTTCCACCATGAATTAACTCGAAGGGAGTTTTATCAGAATCTTTGGAACCTTTTACGCAATTGAGGACATGAGCGGCGAAGTTCACTCCCTCCGCCCATAGTCCCTTTGGAAGGTTACTTTCGCTTAGCATTGCTCGAGTTAGATTGAGAAGCGTTCTGTTCAGGCGTTCGCTAACTCCATTCAAAGTAGGAGTGTACGGAGGAGAGTAGCTGATTTCCGCTCCTATCTGATCCATTAATTCAGCAACTCTTTGATTTTTTAATTCTGTGCCTTCGTCCGATTTGAAATGATAGATATCATGACCGGTCTGGGTTTTGGACCATCGAGTGAAAGACTCGATGCAATCTGGGACTTGGTCTTTCGTTTGGATAAAGTAGACCTTTCTGTAGCGACTCATATCATCTGTCGAAATCAGAAAGTAGTAAGCTCCGCCATAAGATCTATTGCTGACTGCGCAGGTGTCAGAGAAAATGTAGCCGGGTCTGGGAGCTTTATCATAGTCTGGTCTTGGTCTATTGATCGCGCGCGGCATTTTCCCGCGAGTACACGATTCACAGACTATTAAATCGTTCTCGAATCCGTGCCCCCCACGTTGCAGCATTTTTCTTATCGAATCCACGTTGATGTGGGCAAAGGTTTTATGTGCTTCTAGGAGGCTGATCGTCTGGGGAACTCTAGCTACGTTGGCCTCGGGGGGATCTGCGACACGAACAACGAACAAATCATTGACCCTTTCTGCGGATATGTTAACGCGACCTCTGATCAGGTTGATGCTATCTTTTGTCACCCTGATCTCGTAGCCATCATCTGCCAATTTAGCTACGGATAAAAGGTTTCTGCGCAATCTAGGAACGTGGAGAGTCTCTTTGAGTTCTAAGGCAAAGAGTTCATCGTTAGACGAGACTGTAACCAGCGCTGTGCCGGTTCCGGCTACCTTGAGCACTCTAGCTCCACCCAGTCTCACTTCACGATGCCTCCTAAAGGGTTGATAGTCAACCATCCATCTCCGACTAGCACACACAAGGTGTGTCGTCCCGCTATCTACTAGAAATTCCTCACCCAAGTCGTTGAAGTTCACTTCAGCCAGTTCGACGTTGAGGGCTTCGATGACGTTGGCCTGGGGTAGATTGCTGGACCGGGACGCGTTCCGTCCGCGGTTGTAGCACACTACGTCAGTTGACAGTTGCGTAGTCGTGCATTGTTGGAAGCTTCGACGTCTGAAGTTTCGGCGAGGGCGACTCCTGTTGTTGTTGAATCGGGAGTACATGGCTGTGGCTTGGTCGTCGTTGGATTGACCTCGTCTCAGTGCTTCAGCTCGGATGCACGCGATCAAGACATCGATTCGTTTGTCATCGTCTGTCCTGGCGCTCCAAGCTTGTCTGAAGGGTCCCCATGCTGCAGGAAGAGCCTCAAACAGACGGGGAGCCTGGAGGTCGTCGTCCAGTGCAAAGCCAGCTTCAGTTATTTCGTACAGAATGGTCTGGTACGTCATGAGATTTTGGATGACGGGCTTGTTCTGTTGGTAACGATAGCGGAGGAACTTGGAGACAGCCAGATTTTTCTTGGTTCCATCGAAACTCTGGAATCGGTTCTTGACGCGGCGCCAAACCTCTTGGGCGTCAACTTCCTCGGCGTTGTCGAGGAAGAGAGTGACGGCCAGATCCGAATGAATGGAGTTTATGATGATGTATTTTGCAGCTCGGTTGCCAATCTGGTAATGCTCCTTCTGGCGCTTTCCATCCTTCGTCTTCGCCTTGTCCGGATCGGGTGGATTCAGCTTGCCTCGTGCAACATCCCATGCATATGGCTCGCCATCGAGCACTGATGGCATGATGGTCTTCCAGGGGATGTAGTTCTTTCCATCAACAGCGAGTATGATGCTGCTGGTCACGCTGGGTCTTGGTCCGCACACCACTGGATCATCGTCGCCGTTCTTAGCTCCGATGTCGACTGCGAGATTCTCGAAGCTGTCGGGCATCTTGAAGCACTACACTTTTCAATGAAGTTCTTGATCACGGGTTATCACGTCCTACGAACCTGTTCGTGCTGATAACGTTATCAGGTTGACAGGTTTCGATCCGTTAGCTTCAGTACGGTCGGACTAAGTGAGAACACGTCTTGCTAGAGTCAGGTGATGTTACTCCCCCTTGATTCGGGGACTATTTATTCTCCTTATATATTCGACAGACAAAGCACAGAGGTGAGGGCTAGAAACACTGGTCACTGAACTAGAAGAAGGGCTGAGTGAACTAGAACTAGCTTACGCGAACACTGTGAGCAATTACTGAAAACAAAGGGTGCGCTGACCCCTTCGGTCAGCCAAGCAAAGACGCAGTGGACAATGACCCTGAAGGGGTAATATCTCATCAGTAAATGTCTCCGTCCAACAGTGTCGCCACCGGACGACAATGACTCATTCCAAAACTCTCAAGGACCTCTGAGACGGTGTATTCCGAGGATGGTTGACGTTCTTTCGATCTCGATGCCAAGGAAGCGCTTCGCTGGTCCATGAGTAATTTGAAATCGCTTCTCCAATTTTCCCAAGAGGTGAAAAATGACCTCTTCCGTCTTGGCACAGATCAGACAATCATCAACATACAGAATTAGATACGATTTATCTTTCTCGTCCCCTCGGAACACACATGAGTCATATTCGGATTTGATGAGACCCAACTCATTCAGAACGGTACCAAAATTTCTGGTACCAAGGTCTGCTCCATTGTTGGCACCCATAAAGAGCCGAGTCGAGCAGGCAGACTAGGTTGTCGCCTTTCTTATACCCTCGAGGCTGCTTCATGAAGAGGGTACAATCCATCCTCGCATTAGGAAAAGCGGTTTCCACATCGGCTTGATAACAGACGAGATCTTCCTTAAGCGCGATTCTCAAAAGGCAGCGTACAACCTCGAAGCGGCATGTCGGGCTGTACAACTCTCGATAATCGACATCCTTTTTCTGAAGATACCCCAAACAAAAAATACTCTGGCGACTCTCTAGAACTTACGTGGGCTGAGATATCTGATCAGCTGAAACGCCCAATAAGCTCATCTCGGTCCTTGCTTGCAGGGAAAAAGCGCCTCCCCGCAGGTGAGCGCGTTTTTAGAGTTGTATCCTGCATGAGAGAGAGTAGAGTGGAACAGAGCCCTTCTGGAGACGCTTCTTCATAGAACTTTGCGCCTCCCAGTGAGGATGGAAGAACAGCACCAGAATCGGATAACCTATGGCAGCCGGGCTTTGAGCCATCAGTGTACACGATGCATGAGCTTGGGAGGCTCAACTCAGGCATTCACTTAAGTCATCCTATCTCGGCCAAACCCACTGTGCGTCGATCGCCCCTCCTGTCTCGCGGGAGCATTGTCACTTTCCGGCTGAAAGGCTTCCATTCTTTCGTTAGTCAAACCATCATTATTATTGCCTGCTGTAGGCTAGTTGGGGAGGGAGGTCGAATTTTCGTTCATTTGCTCTTCAACTGACTGTTCGGGATTATGATCCATTTCGTCGCTATCTTCAAAGACATCATCATTCTTACCGACGTCAGGATGAATCTGAACAACTCCTTCTGGTACACTAAAACCTCGTTATAACGAACACCGTTACAACGAATTTTCGATAGAACGAACGAAAAATAATTTTTTGTTTGGCCCGCCGTAGGAAACATGTTGAAAATCGCTATAACTAGAGCCTGGAAGTTTAGGCATTTTCCTATTTTTGCCTATTCTGCCTGAGGAGGCCTATTTGCTTAAAAATGCCTATTTGCCTAAAAATACCTATTTGCCTAAAAATGCCTATTTTGCCTGAAAATGCCTATATTTGCCTATTCTTCAAATTACTGCCTGGTTGTTGACGGACAGCAGCGGAACTCGAAGTCCCACACGCTGCTAGAAATGTGCTATCTTTGCGGCCGACCTCTCGCTATTGATGGAATCAGGTCAGACTGGAGGACACTAGATCGTGAAGCTTATTGAAGCGAACGAAGAGAACGGCATGGTGGAAGTACTCATATCGGGACGTTTGCAGCGATCATTTGGTTTGCGTATTAGAATTACTAGAGATAGAACTAGAGATGGATCAAACTGTATCGGATGGTGAAATAGGAAGCTTTTATACTCTGATTGTAATTCGATATCATCCATATTGATATCAGTACAAATATTAATATTGATCATTGCACATGGTTACAAGATGGTACTTTGCATTCTCCTTCGTGAGTGCGTGGCGGCGATCGGACAGAAGGTTCTTGTAGAGAGAGAATGTTCTCTCAACGTCTACACTCACCAAAGGAGCGTAATTGAACGATGTGAGATCCGGAGTAGTGAACTCCGAGAGGTCTCTGCTCACGATTTGGCCCTGGAGCGTTTTGTGAATGTCGACCAAGATTCCATAGCCTGGATTGTCATTGAAGACTCTAAAGAATTTTTCCGTTATTGGTTCTGCTTCTTGGCCGGATGCGGAGTCGACGCAATTTTTCATGTTCTCCAGAATACCCAAAGTGGAACCAAGTGTTTGCGAACTGCATTCGAGCTCCGCCATGTGTCGCGGTAGTTGCGAGTAGTGCGCCGCGATGAATATGAGCTGAGCTTCCACGCTGGGGTATAACATTAACTGACGTGAGATTCGGATAGACGCCGCTTCCTCAGGGTCCAGTTGTGCGATGACGAGTTGGAGAGCATCGAATTGTTCCGCGTGGTATATGGCTGCCTGCATCCAAGTTTCCCATCGGGTAAGGACCGGCTGCGGAGGGAGGGGAATTGAGGGTGCCACTTCCCGAAACTTGGCTATCCTCGATGGCGCTTTGCGGAAAATCTTTTGGTATTAGAAATCAAGTGGTCCACTTGAGGAAACTGGCATCGAATCTCCTCGCATACGCGCTGAAGTCCATGCGCCAAGCACGTCACATGTATCATCTTCGGAAAGATGACTTTCAACCCGCGCCCGGCTTTTTCATGTAAGCGGCCGCATCGGTCACCAGCCGTAACACATTGTCATGTTTCAAACCCTCCGGCCAGAGGACGGTCAACGAGTTGATCAATGCTTGAGCCACGAACGTATGGTTCGTCGCGTTCACTACATCTGAGCCACGTAGAAAGGGGGTCGTTGGCTCCGTGGATTTGAGAACACCGACAATTGTATTTACGACATACTGGCCTT
Organism: Neoseiulus californicus; assembly: GCA_028455905.1. Classification (NCBI taxonomy): domain Eukaryota; kingdom Metazoa; phylum Arthropoda; class Arachnida; order Mesostigmata; family Phytoseiidae; genus Neoseiulus; species Neoseiulus californicus. The sequence goes on from JAMQGS010000012.1 coordinate 4,318,650, forward strand.
TTACATCCGTCGTCTCACGAATAGAGAGCCATATCCTGTGGTCACTGATTGCACTTCGAATCGGGTCTACGACTTTTCGTCGACGCCGTTTCGTCGACGCCGTTTCGCCACCGCCGTTTCGTCGCTGCCCTTTTCGCCACCGCCGTTTCGTCGCTGCCGTTTCGTCGCCGGCCGTTTCGTCGCCGCCGTTTCGTCGCCGCCGTTTCGTCGCCGCCGGTTCGTCGCCGGCCGTTTTGTCGCCGCCGGTTCGTCGCCGGCCGTTTTGTCGCCGCCGGTTCGTCGCCGGCCGTTTCGTCGCGGGACGTTTCGTCGCCGCCGTTTCGTCTTCGCCGTTTCGTCGCTGCCGTTTCGTCGCGGGACGTTTCGTCGCCGATCCTCCATTGCCGCCCAAATAGCGACTCGCTCGGATTGTCCGGAGTCGGTCTGACCATACTTTCTGGAGTCTATGGGAGAAATTTCCGGGTCGGTCTGACTATACTTTTTGGAGTCCATGGGAGAAATTCCCGGGTCGGTCGGACCGTACTTTCCTCACGCGCCAATCTCGACTCCGATCATGCTACAGCGCGCTCACGATCCGTGAGAAGAATGGAGCGCATCTGCAATTCTGACGAAATTATTCGTATTGCTTTGTTGTTCACCGCCTCATACAACCCCATGTCCAACGGGCAGGCGAAGCCTCAGAAGAAAACCGACCGATTAGGTCTCCGGTCATCCGCGCCATGCACAAATGCGCTCTGAACGGAGGTATCATAAAACCACGCAGTGGAGAGCGTATGCTCGATTTGATATATAGGGAGGATACAGAAAGAAATGAAGCTCATCTTGCTACGCTTTGCTCTACGAGGCTGTCTGTTCACTGAGTGAGTGTGGTCATCGTGGAAATACCGCTGACTGAGTTGAGTGAGTGCTAGTGGTATCAGGGCTCTTTCTCTGATAACTGTTCCGTTCTCCAAGGAATCCTCTCGGAATCCAGAAATCGAGCTTCAACAGTGTGTTACATGTTTCACGGAGACGCTAATCAGATGAAGCCGCGTACTTTAGGACACGAGAGTCCAATGGAATGGTAAGATTTAACAATATGGTTGGTAGGACAAAATCCAAGCTGGCAGAGACCAAGAACTTTAATGTTCAGGTCGAATCGTGAGTTCTCCATTTAATCATGGCTCGTGCTACCGTCCGAGGCTCCCAGTTATCTGTAGCCTTCATTCAGAGACCCTTCATTTCGACAATAGAACAGCATTAGTTTTTATTCTTCATGAATTTTGACCGAGAAAAGCACTATGAAGCCAGATTATTTTCGAATTGACATTATGTGGCCGCCAATGATGAGTAAAGCCCAATAGCCGTCGACCATAGGACGGGATGAAGAAAATTCATTGGTAAGTTGGACTTCACATATTTTTACGCTGATAGCACAACACGATTGCGCGCAAGAACTCAATCTTGTAGCACGCATAATGAGTATTATAGTTCTGAACAACTTGCAGAATGTTTCTGTTCACGACTTGATACCGACGCAAAGATTCCGTGGTCGCAGCTCCACCGAGCAGGCCTTGGTAGACCAGGTCTCGGCTCTTCTGAGCAGTACGGAGAGCGTCGATGAAACGCCAAAGGTTCGGATGGTCTTCGCCGATGTCTATCTGGAGTCTCCTGTGCGCTGCCTCGGCGCTATTGTTTGTACGATGCCGGCCTTCCAGCGTCCGTTGATACACACTCCACATGGCGTGAGCAAATAGCGGAGGACGTCGCCCCCCTCGACGGTTTGGTCGACCGATGTAAGTGTCTTCGAACCAGTCTACGAGCGGCTGAAGACCCTCAGAGAAGTTCTCGATGAGGGCTTCGAAAACTACTTCTACGTCCTGGACTGGCACAAATGCCATGGCAGGAATCATCTTCGCAGCCGTCGCAAATTCCATGTCATTGTTGTACCGGGTCTGGAGTCCTGATGAGCGAATATGTTTCTTCATATTCCCCATCAAATGAAAATAGCAGCCGTCAATCTCTGCAGCCGGGAAGACGCCGCGAGCTGCATTGATTGCGGCTATCTCGAAGTCGCAGCTGATGTATCGTGGATCAATACTATCGTCCAAATCCTTCATAATGCGGAACATGCGCTCGTAGGTTGCTTGCCTCTTGTCGGTGATCAGCGCATAGAATAGCGGATGAGCCTGATCGAATTTCTCCGCGAGCACGACGTAGACTTGCTTGAACAGGGGGGGGCGTGATTGATAATGTGCCGTCAACCCACCATCAGTGGCGTAGCCAGGGAGGGGGCGATCGGGCGATCGCCCCCCCCATGATTTTTTTGTCCCATGTTAATTCCCTATACCGCGGTGTCCAGAGTATCAAATCGCCCCCCCCCATAACATAGAGCCGCCCAGTGGCGGATCCAGGGGGGGGCGATCGGGCGATCGCCCCCCCCTCGAGTCGGGTCTCCCAGGCGGAATGTACAAATCAGAAGCGGGAATTTCATGAATGTTTCCAGGAACAGATAAATATTTGTACTCAACAAATATCGAACATAAAATTCGAAAAAAACCGCGTGAATAGGGTGGAAAAACACGCCTGGGACACCCAAAATCCGAAACCGCCCCCCCTCGAGCCATTCCTGGATCCGCCACTGGAGCCGCCCCCCCAAGATGAAATCCTGGCTACGCCCCTGCCCACCATGTCGAGCTGAAACGGAGATTTCGCAATGATTGTTGGCGACTAAATATGAGGATCCGATCCGTGCTCGGGCCGCTGTCGGCAAGAAGAAATTGTTCAGTGGTTCCATCGTCCACCTCGTAGGTCTGATATTCGTGAGGGATCAGGAGTGTCTCCAAGGATGATGGAATACCCGGTAGAGACCCTTGGCGTTGTCTCTGAACCGTCTTCTTCAGAGCGCTCATGTCGGGTAGGATGCCGATCACGGATTCCGGCACCCCTTGCAGTGTGGAAGAGATCACATGCGCCGTCGGCTCAGCAGTGTTTTGCGCCGCACGATTTTTCAACTCCGTGAGAACTTGGCTTTTGCGGATGTTTCCGGGGTCGCTTTCGTGGCAATGGGCATTCTTCACTGCCACAACGTTTCCTGCGATGGTGTGGAGACGCGCTTTGCAACGATCTCTCTGCTCGCACCGCCAAAACTGTGCAGAGCCATCGGCAGACTCCTTCTCATAGGTGTAGACGAATCCTTGGTACGCAAACTTTGCGCGTCCCCTTTTACTGGTCAAGTCCACACCTTCTTCAGCCATCTCGTTGGTTGGAATCGGTAACAGAAGCACAGTCTACACGGATCACGAACAGAGTGTTTCCGAACATGTTCAGAATCCCGGAGAACCCCCTTGGGAGATGGAAACGAGTCCGATCCCGTATCCCACTCTCCACGCATAATGTTGTTTATCACACTCCCCACATCCTTGTAATAAGTTACCGGCCGGGTCGAATCAAAATAAGGTTTCATTCCTGTCTGAACAATGGTAAATGTAAACAAATCAGTGGCGAAACCACCAAGAACCATCCGAGAATCGAGACAGCGTGAGTTATATATTGTCGAACCTGTGAATTTCCGAATCTACAACTGGTCTCAACGTGCTCGCATACGAGACGCGACCGCGCTTGAAGAGGCAGTATCCAGTGCTGACACATCAGAACGTGACACACCCAATAGCAAGATCATCCCAACTGGAAGCACAGGCCTCTCGTTAATCACGGAGATCGTCATCGTGAAGAAATCTCTCTGGAGCGTCGAAGGAAAAAAAACGAAATTCCCATTATTCTCACGTCTGACGGTCAGAAGAGGATTTCTCCACAGATCCGGCGATCTCAGGCCCACGCCGTCTCGATTCTCGGGTAGTTCGCTTCGTCAACGATAGTTTCACGGCATTGTTGAGATATAAGAGAGACTTTCATGGTGAGAGTCAGAAATCAACGGGCTTGATCAACTGGTTTTCTTGTCGCTGGTGGCAATCCGGAATTTTCGCCTCGCGTCAGTGTCACTGAAAGCGATCGATGTGCCGATCCCGAGATTTCTCCCATAGACTCCAAAGAGTATGGTCAGACCGACCCCGAAATTTCTCCCATAGGCTCCAAAGAGTATGGTCAGACCGACCCCGAAATCTCTCCCATGGGATCCAAAGAGTATGGTCAGACCGACTCCGGACAATCCGAGCGAGTCGCTATTTGGGCGGCAATGGAGGATCGGCGACGAAACGTCCCGCGACGAAACGGCAGCTGTTGGAAATATGTTCGCTTAGACGCATCAGTACGCTGGAAAGAGCGATAGCCCTTTCTCAGACTGTATTCTATAAAAGGACTGTATCTGCTAAATAAACTACCGGTGAAAGGCTTCATTTTGGAACTGACGTTTTTACTGTACTCCGTTAAATTGTTCACGTTATCAGCACGATCAACTACTACCCGCAGAGCACAGTAAGTTCGAATCTCGACTATTCAGTGATACTAGAATAGAGGAGCGGCGATGTCGGAAACTGGTTCGGGGTCCGATGGTTTTGTGTTCGGGGACGGTCAGCAACACGACCGCCGCCTCAGTCTTTTTGGAGCTGAGGATGATGCGCAGGGTGGATCGGGTGCGCAACCCCCAGCAGGTGGAAATCCACCAGCACCACCAGCACCACCGAACCCATCGAAGGATGATAAACCACCGAACGATAACAAGCCTGCCGACAACACGGCAGGCAAGCCCGACGAGTCGGGAAGCGACAAGCCGCCAGCGTCCAATGAAGTTCGAACAATGAAATGGTCTGTTGGGAGGTACCAAACTTGTCCGGTCATTCTAGGCCTAAATGGCCAGAATTATATCAGCTGGAAAACTATGATGCCAGTTTTCTTAGCTCAAGATGACGACGATTTATGGGCGGTTGTAGATGGCACGCTAACGCGTCCTACCCCCAAGCCTCCAGCAGAAGAACTGACTGCAGAACAGAAGGTTGAGCTAAAAAGGTATACTGAAGCCAACAAGAGATCTAAAGCCCTACTGTTCTCGTCTATGAACGACAAATTAGTCGTACAGCTGTTCTATGGACAGGCTAAGGAAGTTACGGCGGCAGAAATTTGGGAGCACATCGAAAAGAAGTTTGGCACGAAGATCGCCTTAAAACAAGGATCAGTCATTAATCAGCTACTGCAGTTCAAGTTCAAGAAGAACTTATCTATCGTTGAGAACCTAGATAGATTTAAGACCCTCCAAACTCACTTGACTGAATCCGGAGTCGATCTGGATGTTAAGATCCAAACCGAACGATTGCTCGCTGCCCTGCCGCATAACTGGGATGCATTGCGGCTCGCTTGGGCTGCTCGCTCAGAGGATGATAAAGAGATGAGTACACTGCTCGACATCATCACTACTGAAGCGATGCGTCAAGAGGAAGAAAAGCTTGATGACGTAACCGCATTAGTGACCAACCTCAGAATAAACCAACGAGGAGGTGGTGCCTATCGGAGACCCTACCGTCGTCCCATGAGACCTCGCCAACGAAATGATTATACTGGTCAACAGTATAATGACAGGCCTCAAGCTAGAAACCCCCAACCTAGAAGACACGGCCAGAGGAACCAGGCACAAGGAAACAAATGTTACAATTGTGGAGGACGAGGTCATTATAGCAGTCAATGTAGGCAGCCAAGAAGAAATTCGAACCGAGGTCGTGGAGGCAGCAGACCTCATCGACCCAGAGCCCATGCGGTAGACGCTGAAGAAGCTGAAGCATTCATGGCTCAGACTATCGGCTCACTTTCTAAATCGAAATCTTTCTTGGTGGATAGTGGTGCTAGTCATCACATGATTGACTCGAGAAAATGGTTCACGAAGTACACCAAAGGACTCGGCACCCGGGATGTCAAGCTGGCAAGCAACCAGAGGCTCAAAGTTATCGGGCAAGGTAGCGCTTGCTTGGCAAGGGAAAACCGTGAATTTGAACTTGAAAAATGTTCTCCTTGTACCTAAAATTCGTAAGAATCTGATATCCATCAGTCAGCTAACTGATGACGGCTTTGAGGTTAAAATGCAAGAAGATGAGCTCACTATAGAAAAGAACAAGATTGCAATCCAGGTTCCCAAGCAAAAGGGACTGTATAGACTCGAAGCAAGTGTGTGTTCCGAAGACGGCCCCAATGATAGCGCAGAATGCGCTCCTGCGGTTAAAAATGAAAAACCGACAGCCAACAAGGATGGCTCGAAAGCTAAGCTAAGTCTGAAGAGTCTGCATGAAAGATATGCGCATATCAACAAGGATTACTTGAAGAAATACCTCAATGCAGAGAACATGAATTTCATTGATGATCTAAACCAATGCGAAACCTGCATTGAAGGAAAGCAGACTAGAGCCTCCTATCACAGTAAACCATTTGAATCCAAGGCTAAAGAGCCTGGTACGGTTTACGCTGACTTGTGCTCACTGTCAACTGAAACTTTAGGGAAGGCTAGACACTTCCTCATGATCGTAGATGAGTACTCAAAGTTCTGCAAAGTTTACTTTCTAAAAACTAAAGATGAAACCCCCTACTTTGTAGAAAAGTACGTAAAGTGGTTCAGAAATCTCATCGGATACGATATCAAGAGATTCCACTCTGATGGGGGCCGAGATTTCAGAAATGAAGAAGTCCAGGATGTGTTGCACGAGATTGGAGCCGAGCACTCAATCTCTTGTCCTAGGACCCCAGCTCAAGCTGGTCTCGTCGAAAGAGCACACCGTACATTCATGAACTTAGCTAGAACAGTCATGATCGGTGCAGGCCTGGAGGATAAGAAATTTCTCTGGGGCGAAGCTCTGAACTACGTCGTAGACGTTTGGAACATGATTGTAATCCATGACCATACGAAAAAGACGGCGTACGAGGTCTTCTATAAAAAGAAAGCCTATGTATCCAATATGCGAGAATTCGGGGCCAAGTGTTTTGTGCACAACAAGGACCCAAATCGCAGTAAATTGGAAAATCGTGGAAAGCCAGTCCGGCTTGTTGGGTACCTCGAACACTCATTAGGATATCGTGTTTGGGATGAAGACACTGACACGATAGAGAGGACCAAGGATGTAATCTTCGAGAAAACACCGAAGACTGATGAAATAAACATCCGCGGTGCTAGCAAAGTTCGAGGTCAGGCAAACATAATTGAAAATACTGATGGGGAAACGCCTGAATGTATGCAGCAAGCAACGTACGAAATTGAGGAACTGACCTCATCGAAATGTTGTACGCATAATTACGAATCCGTACAAAACGGAAAAGATACTGCGGCAACGATTTACACTCCCCCGCAGCAGGCGTTCTTGGTTCATGACCCAAGAACCCAATCACGCTTTCGTAATCAACCCAACATCCACGAGGCTGAAGATGAATTGAGTGATGAAGATAAAGGCGAATTCACACTGTTTCAATATCGCGTTGAAAGCAGGCTTTCAACGGCGTTCGACGCCGTTGTTCCCCAGTCTGCGCCATAGCGTTGAATGCATTGCCGTCCGTTCATCGGCGTTGAAAGCCTGCTTTCAACGCGATATTGAAACAGTGTGAATTCGCCTTAACCGTGATGATGCTTCTAAGGGAGAACCATCTTCGTACAAAGAAGCGATGGTAAGCCCAGAAAAACAATCCTGGAAGGCCGCCATAACAGAAGAGTTGGAGGCCATGAGGACTCTTGGGGTTTGGAAAGAAGTTAATCTCCCCCCAGGTCGGAAGCCAATCAGCACGCGTTGGATATTCAAAAAGAAGATCCATCCAAAAACTGGAGACGTCAAATACCGTGCACGTTTAGTAGCGCGCGGGTATTCTCAGAAAATTGGAATAGACTGTTTTCCAGATAAAATATCGAGCCCAGTTGCTCGAATGGAAAGTGTAAGGACAGTATTAAGTATTGCGGCGCAAGAGAAACTATATCTGAATCAGTTTGACGTGCGCGCAGCCTTCCTTACTGCCGAACTTGAGGACGAGATCTATATGGAAGTTCCAGATGGATTAACGGGAGTCCCTAGAAATAAAACTCTCCGTTTACTCCGATCCATCTACGGCCTCAAGCAATCAGGATTCGAGTTCAACAAGAAGATAACAAAAATCCTGATTCGTATCGGATTAACGCGATCAATATCTGATCCTTGCTTGTTTTTCCGAAATGGAAAGAAGCGTACGATAGTTTGTATTTTCGTGGACGATGGTCTGCTGGCCACAGACTCAGAGGAAGTCGCCAGCGACTTCATTGAATCATTAAAGAAGGAACTGGAGATAACATACTCTCCACTGACGTACTTCCTAGGCTTAGAAGTAGAGAGAGGCGAAGACTTCTCAGTGCATATACATCAAGCCAAGTTTGTCCACGAGACTTTGGAAAGATTCGGGATGAATGACTGTAAGCCAGTAAGCACTCCGAGTGACAGGTCAATATACAGCCTAGAAAGCAAAGGGCCCTGTACTCAAGAGGAGTATCGCAGTCTTATTGGAACGCTGATGTTCCTATCCTGCGGCACGCGTCCCGATATAACGTTCAGTGTATCATACCTAAGCAGATACCTGGATAGATGCACGCCACAGCACTTGCAGGCGGCAATGAGAATCCTGCGATATCTGAAGTCGTGCCCAAAGCTCGGTATTACGTACAAGAGTAATCCGGACAAGATGATCCAAGTATATTCGGATGCAGATTGGGCATCTGATCCCGAGAAAAGAAAGTCGACCAGTGGAAGTTTGATCCTCCGTGGAGACGGACCAGTAATCTGGCAGACGATCAAACAATCCAACATTTCTGTGTCGAGCTGTGAAGCTGAGTTCATAGCAGCTTCTGAAACAGGCAAAACTATAAAATGGATCATAAAACTCTTGGGAGAGCTTGGTATCACAGAAAAGGTTGTGATGAAAATGGATTCAACCTCAGCGATCGCATTGATAAAGTCAACGCAGAGTTATCGGCGATCAAAGCATATCGAACTAAAATACCATTTCATACGTGAGATGTACGAGAACAAAGAAATGGAATTGGAACACACTAGCAGTGATTTAATGCTAGCTGATTTTTTAACCAAGCCCCTCTGTCCGGCCAAATTCCTGAAACAAAGAGAACTGAGTGGACTGGCAACATGGAAACAATAAGGTATTTGACGATCATCGGACTTATGGTACTAATCCTGCATGTCAAAAACACTAACCCTTATTTCTGCTACTCAGATTGCTCTCAGGAATGTATTAGACAAAGCTCACCATGTATTATGTTCAAGTCTATTGGCGGATTGTTCACTACGCGTTGCGTGGAACACTCGATTTGTGAACTACAGGCTGATCCAGAGACGCCCTGTATCTCAGAAAATAAGCCAACGTTGGGCGGCAAGCAGCTGTGGTCACTCTACAAGAATAGAGTGATTCCTCCAGCACCAACAACGCCCAAACCAACCGAGAAGCCTACAATCAGACCAACACCTAAACCATTAGAGTGTACCTGCGAAAAATGGAAGATATTGTCGGCAGTTCAGTCGACAATTTCTGGTCTGATGCTTATGACTATGGCTCTGAGAAAACTAATGAGATACCGCCATAGACCAACATATGAACAAAACGACGACCAAGAACGTATTCAGAATCCAGTAGACTCTCCAGAGTCTGCGCAAGAAAGGCATGATGAGATACCTGAGAATCCGTACCGACCCACAACTCAGGACATCTAATAACCCAATGATATTGCGAATGCTGAAGATAACCGCTTGAGCATCTATGAATACAGATAAGATAATACGCATGCCTAAATAATGATAACTCACAATTAATAAAAAGGGAACGGTTTATTATGGAGTCACTTCAGATCTCGATCGTCGAGGTCCTCGCCGTCGTCCTCGGCGATCAGGTCGGGAACGTGGGGGCCAACCCATTCACATCCACTGTGAAGCCAGGTAACAAACCGGGCTTCCTGCGAACGGGTGTCCGACAGGTATTTGAGTTTAATATGGGTCAACACTGCCCTGCACAGGCCGACCTGGTTTTCAAGCTCCGCACAGTCGTTGAAGCGGCCGCGGAAGCTGCAGGGCAGAGCCCACCACGCTCGCCGGATAAGCTTCATTGGGATCTCCCAATCGTATTGGAGATCGTTGCGGACTACGCGAGCGTAGTAGACAAGTCCGTGTGGCATCTCTGCCGTTGGAGGACCGGTCTTTGGGAGCATCTTCATTTCGCGCAGCTCCTCTATCGCCTTCTCGTAGACCTGCCAGACTTGCTGCTCGGATGGGCTGAGCTCGCGGTCCGGAAGGCGCTCCTTGAAGATGAAGCCCCTGATCCTGTTCAGGCAGCTCGCCGGGTGTGTCCGACAGTTGCCGTGACAGAGGGCACGCCCGCCGTCTGGCAGAGGGGGGGTTCAGCCCCACACAGACAAAGGGGAGCTCGTGGAGCTCTGAGGGACTGGGCTGCACGGGTCCCTGCTGCGTGCTGTCGAACGGGTCGAATGCTGCCTCAGCAGAGGTGGCGTTGACACGAGGCATGTTGAGGCGATGGGAAGTGATGGTTGATGAGCTCGAGGCGAGTGGCGTCACAGATCTTGGAGAACTGATATCTAACAAAGCTAACGCAAGCGTTTTTAAAGGATTCGTACGGCTATGGAATGCTATGAGATGGCGCTGCAATCGCCAATCGTGAAACTCTAAGTAAAAGAAGAACACGACTCCGTACGAATCTTGACCCGAGCGGTCCGCATGAAAAGCGAGAACTATTAACCTCTGGTCCAAGACTAAATTGAATCCCCATGCTCGATCTAAACATCCGTCGATCTAAACTGAGAATACTCAGAAGCAACTAATGATCCCATCAGAACAAGCGAGGCTCTTAGAGCACTCAAAGAAACATTAGACAAATGAACATGATCCGAATCTCCTCTAGACTGTCGTCCGATTGTCCCATCCAAACAACCTCCAAAGCGATTGATTACTAAACAAGTGAATTCCAGATCACGAAAAGTCACGTTCTCGTCATCCCCGGGTATCACTCCTCCTCAAGCCCAATTAGAACGTCCAGTGAGTTAAGTGTTGCTCATGACATATTTATCGTATTTACAATAGTTATATACAGGATTGATTTTGGGAAAGTATGAAGCGAGATGAGGCGGAGGGGGATACACTGGGATACGGGAGAGTGATTTGGGAAAAGAGGGAGGACGGATGAGACAGAGTTTGAGAGAGTGTGAACGACAGACAGAATAGAAAGAGAAGGAAACGCAGGAAAAGGATGAAGATCGAAGATGAACAGAGGGGGTGATGGATGAGTCGAAAAGAATGAAGCTTGCACTTGATTTTGATTCTGTAGAACTTGAGCTTGATTTTGTAGTATCATCGAATTTCGAATCTTGCTGGGTATCAGGCAATTTTGATGTAGATGTCTTGGAATCTTGGAATTTTGATGGTAGAGCTTCTGGGGCCTTTGGTGATATAATAATGGCCCGATTTTGAGATGCATTTACGATAGATGAAAAATTGGATGAAAAATTTACAGCTAAATGGAAGTTTACAGATGAAAGATAAAATGAAAAATTCTTAAAAGAGGAAGTTGAGTCGGTGCCAGAATTGTATACAAGTGAAAAATAAAAACCGACGTTCAACAGGTAGGATGCTAAAAGGATGAAAATTACTATGTACATGCATCCTACCCGACCTCCAGTAGATGCTTCGGCTCTACTGTTTCGCCCCCGATCAACCCGCGGCCCGATCTAACTGATCCGGCAGAAAGCCGGGAGGACGCTCCGAGCAGCAGTCCTCCGAGCCGCGGAGGTGGATCCGCACCTTGGCGCCACAACGGAATCCACTCTTCCTCCGAGTTCATTACTGCGGAGGTCATGGTCCGTTGTATACGGGGGGGCGAGCTGTACCGGCGGACGATCGGACAGCTGAGGTCTTCCTCTGACGGAGTTGCTGGCGGCGGCGGCGGCGGTGACGTCGTGGCGGCGTGGATCTTTGCCCTGTTACGTCTTCGATGCCGAGTCATCAGCAGTCTCACCGACTGGGTAACGATGATAGATTTTCACACCGGTTATATAGGTTGTAAATCCTGATTGAATTGTAACACGCGAAAGAAAGAAATAAGCGTACCTGGAGAATGAAAATTTAAAGGATAAGGAAACATGTCATACCGCGAACTTAGTTTATTCATTTTGGATCTAAAATGCACAGGTACATAGATATGCCTGAGCAGGCTGGAATTTTCCCGAATTTCTTAAAGAACGATGTCCGCTCAACGGCTGTAAGCCTGTGGATCTTCAGCACAACCTTCGGCTTGTACTGAATCGGTCTCCCAGAAGAATCACGCCGAGTCGGCTGGATCAAACACCGATTGTTACGAGGGGAGGTGCAGACCGTGATGAAGAGCCCATGCTGGAAGCACACATAGGTGTCGGCTCTGTAGATGAAACGCTCCCAACCTCGTTTAGAGCCCGAGAACAAAGCTCGGAACTCAGCCGAATCATGACCAGCTGGAACGGGAGGAGTGATTGGAGACAAACGAACCAGTCCTGTTGAGTTTCGCCTCAAAGACGGTGGTGATGATCTCTGCGGCGATGTTGCGGGACGAGGAGTGGTTGTAACCCGTCGGAGCAACGTCACGGGACGACGAGTGGTCGTAACCCGTCGAGGCGATGAAGATGAAACCACTCGGCGAGATGTGTTAAACACAGCGCCTGTAGCACGACCCATTAGGATCGGCGTCTTTGATGTAGGCACTGGTTTGCGCGGCGAGCGAGGCACCGCTGATGTGCTCACGGACGGCCGGTTCGTGGTGGTGCTCACGGGAACGCTCGTCGTCGATACACGCGGCCGGATTGTCGGAGCCAGTGTAGTACGGAGGATCGGACGTGAGGTGGTTGGCGGCGCCACAGTCGTGGAAGTTGTAACTTCGACATCACTCGAAGTTGTTGGTGACTCCGTTGAAGACAACAACACCTCAGAAGTGTCCGACTCGTCCACAACAACCAAGCTCGAGAGAGTTGTGGTCTCGACTGTCTTGTCAAGAGGCAACTCTGTAGTTACCATCAAGACCGCGGGCGTCACGTCCAAAACGTTCGGAGTTGTTCCGTTGTCACGGCTCAAGGGTGGCTCAGTCGGAGCAGCAGTGTTTTCTGTTATGTTCAAACACTCGATGTATGCTCCAGCTGATGAAATTTTCTGCGAGTTGGCTGCATGTTCCTGAAGCAGCCGCTCCGTCTCTAGAAAAACGACAACGAAGAAACTGAAATCTACGTACGAGTAAATTCAAGGAGCAAACAGGAAAGGGACCTCCTTGCAACTTACGATTCAACCGGACAGTCACGATGAACAGTCCGAGCAACGACAGGACCAGCATGCCCGACAAAATGACAACGACTGTCATGAACCTAGCCCTCTGCTTAGATTCATCGCTAGAATCAAACAGCTGAGGCTGCGGCTCAGGAGCATCCGAAACGCTCGTGGGAAAGCCGAGGTTCATAAGTTCCAACTCCTCCGTGTTGGCAGTGATCGCCGTGAAGTTGGTGAAGAGAGGCATGGTAATTGAGAGTGATAGTTTCGCGTTCGAGAACACAGTGGATTCAGGTAGACAATTGGGAGTATTTAAGCAGAATGCTCTCGCACCAAGTATTCAATACCACATTATTATGGAATGTTAGAAATTTGCTTGTATCACGAATAATCTAGATTCGACATAGATACTAGAGACAGAATCCTAGCAGCGAAGGAATGCTACTGATGTATCAGATTATCAGAATATTCAGATTACCCATAGCTTAATCAAAATCAACAGCTCCCTAATGCGTCTTCACTCAGAGGGGGTGTTGGAAATATGTTCGCTTAGACGCATCAGTACGCTGGAAAGAGCGATAGCCCTTTCCCAGACTGTATTCTATAAAAGGACTGTATCTGTTAAATAAACTACCGGTGAAAGGCTTCATTTTGGAACTGACGTTTTTACTGTACTCCGTTAAATTGTTCAGATATGATAATAATAAGCATGCCGAATAATGAGAACTCACAGTTAAAATGTTGGAATGAAATTTATTCAACGCTACTTAAGGTCCCGATCATCGGCCTCCCAGTCTTCCTCCTCGATGAGCTCGGGGACCTCCGGGCCGACCCACTCACATCCGCTGTGGATCCATACAGTGAAACGATGCTCGCGAGAGCGACTATCCTCCAGGAACTTCAGCGTGATGTGAGTGATCACCATTTTGCAGAGCGCCACTCTATTCTTGAGGTCGGCGCACTCTTTGAAGCGCTGCCGGGTGATGGCGGGCAGCGCCCTCCAGGCTCCACGGATGAGTCTAGCCGGGATCTCCCAGCTCGGCTGGAACTCGGCGTGGACTATCTTCGAAAAGAAGTCCAGCCCAGTTGGCATCAACGCCGTCGGAGGCCCCTTTGCCGGGAGCGTCTTGATGTCCCGGAGGGTCTCAATGGTCGTCTCGTAAAGCCTCCAAAGACGACGCTCTGATACCGAGAGCTCGGCATCAGGCAGCCGCGGCTTTAGCACAAAGCCATTGATGCGGTTCAGCCGGAATACGGGATGAGACCGGCAATTTCCGTGGCAGACCGATGACTTGCCACCGGGCGGGGCCATTGTGTAACCCGTGCAAAAAAACGGTAGCTCCTGGAGATGCTTGAAGTCCAGCGGCTCCGGTACCTGCTGCGTACTGTCGAACGGGTCGAATTCAGCTTCGGCATCGGTGGCGTTGACACGAGGCATGTTGAGGCGATGGGAAGTGATGGCTGATGAGCTCGAGGCGAGTGGCGTCACAGATCTTGGAGAACTGATATCTAACAAAGCTAACGCAAGCGTTTTTAAGGGATTCGTACGGCTATGGAATGCTATGAGATGGCGCTGCAATCGCCAGTCGTGAAGCTCTAAGTGGAAGAAGAACACGACTCCGTACGAATCTTGACCCGAGCGGTCCACATGAAAAGCTAGAATTCTTAACCTCTGATCCAAGACTAAATTGAATCCCCACGCTCAATCTAAGCATCAGACGATCTAAACCGAAAAGTACTCACAAGCGGCTAATGACCCAATCTCGCGATCAGAACGAGAGAATCTCTTAGAGCACTCGAAGAAACATGAGACAAATGAACATGATCGGAATCTCCTCTGAACTGTCGTCCGAGTGTCCCATCCAAACAGCCTCCAAAGCGATTGATTACTAAACAAGTGAATTCCAGATCACGAAAAGTCACGTTCTCATCATCCCCGGGTATCACTCCTCCTCAAGCCCAATTAGAACGTCCAGTGAGTTAAGTGTTGCTCATGACATATTTATCGTATTTACAATAACTATATACAGGATTGATTTTGGGGAAGTATGAAGCGAGATGAGGCGGAGGGGGATACACAGGGATGCGGGAGAGTGATTTGGAAAAAGAGGGAGGACGGATGAGACAGAGTTTGAGAGAGTGTGAACGACAGACAGAATGGAAAGAGAAGGAAACGCAGGAAAAGGATGAAGATCGAAGATGAGCAGAGGGGGTGATAGATGAGTCGAAAAGAATGAAGCTTGCACTTGATTTTGATTCTGTAGAACTTGAACTTGATTTTGTAGTATCATCTAATTTTGAATCTTGCTGGGTATCAGGCAATTTTGATGTAGGGGAGAAGTACCAGTTATGGGACACTTACCAGTTATGGGACAGGACCAGTTATGGGACACTTTGTTGTCCCATAAGTGGTCCCGGTTCCTCATCCGGACCAGTTATGGGACAATAAAGTGTCCCATAAGAGGTCCCGGTACCAGTTATGGGACAATAAAGTGTCCCATAAGTGGTCCCGGTACCAGTTATGGGACAATAAAGTGTCCCATAACTGGCACCGCTTCGGGATCTCAACCAGTTATGGGACAATAAGTGTCCCATAACTGGTCCTGTCCCATAACTGGTAACTGTCCCATAACTGGTACTTCTCCCCTAGATGTCTTGGAATCTTGGAATTTTGATGGTAGAGCTTTTGGGGCCTTTGATGATAAAATAATGGCCCGATTTTGAGACGTATTTACGATAGATGAAAAATTGGATGAAAAATTTACAGCTAAATGGAAGTTTACAGATGAAAGATAAAATGAAAAATTAATAAAAGAGGAAGTTGAGTCGGTGCCAGAATTGTATACAAGTGAAAAATAAAAACCGACATTCAACAGATAGGATGCTAAAAGGATGAAAATTACTATGTACATGCATCCTACCCGACCTCCAGTAGATGCTTCGGCTCTACTGTTTCGCCCCCCGATCGACGCGCGGCCCGATCTAACTGATCCGGCAGAAAGCCGGGAGGACGCTCCGAGCAGCAGTCCTCCGAGCCGCGGAGGTCGATCCGCACCTTGGCGCCACAACGGAATCCACTCTTCCTCCGAGTTCATTACTGCGGAGGTCATGGTCCGTTGTATACGGGGAGGCGAGCTGTACCGGCGGACGATCGGACAGCTGAGGTCTTCCTCTGGCGGGCTTGGCGGCGGCGGCGACGTAATGGCTCGATTGTTGGCCCTTCTTCTACGTCGAGGCATCAGCCCATAGACTGAGTAACAATGACTGAATTTCAAGCTGTTTATATAGGCTGTAAACCCTAATTGAATTGTAATACGCGAAAGAAAGGGAAGAGCATATCAGGAGAACGTAGATCTGAAGGATAAGGAAACATGTCATACAGCGAACTTGGTTTATTCACTTTGGATCCAAAATACATAGATACATGGAGATGCCGGAGCATGCTGGAATGTTACCAAACTTCTTGGAGAACGCTCGGAGCTTGTCAACCGATGAATTTTGAGCACGATCTTTGGCTTGTAATGAATTGGCCTCCCCGATGAATCCCATCGAGTCGGCTGAATCAGGCAGCGACTGTTGCGCGGAGAGCTACAGACAGTTATGAATGCACCATGCTGGAAGCAAATGTAACTGTCCGCCCTGTAGAGAAAACGCTCCCAATTACGCCTATCCGCGAACAGAGATCGAAATTCTGACGATTCATGCCCAGTAGGAACGGGCGGCGAAATTGGTGATAAACGAACAAAACCAGTCGCATTGTTTGGACGAGCAGAGGATCTTCGAGGTGCAACAGACGGACGCGGAGTAGACGACAAGCTACGCTCGGATCCCGAAGAAGCTGTCGACTGACGCGTAGGTGAAACAACCATCTTACGCGTAGGGCGAGCCACAACAACAGGCGGCCGTGGAGTGGTGCGCACTCCATTCGCCCCAGTTGACTGAGCGGTCGCCGGCCGACGAGTTGATGTAATCACCCGCTTCCTAGACCCAGAAGATCTTGGGATCGAGACAACGGATTTGGGAGAAGATACAACCGGACGAAGTGTTGTGGACTGAGGCGTGTTGATCGGCGTTGTTGTAGTCGAAATTGCAGCCTCCGTCAGCGATACAACGGAGCTGAGAGTCGTTTGGTCGACGACAGAAGTTGTGAAGTCATCGACACTATTTACTGTTGTAAATGCAGTGGATGGTGTTTCGGTTGAAGTCGTAGTATTCGAATCAGAGCTGAACGATACGGACACGGAAGTCGACGTTGACACCACCGCTGACAGCTCTGGAATGACCAATGTGGTTTGCTCCATTCGCGCCACGGGCGAGATCGTAGGCGCAATGTCGGAGATCGATAAGTTGACACATTCTTGGTGACCAGTCAACTTTGAAGACAGTGAACCGGGGGATTGCAAGGCCGGAACTGATTCTACAATCAACAACAAAACCTGAGTGAATAATCAAAAGCGAATTTGAGAAGCGAACAGGACAGAGACCTTCTCAACTTACGCGACAAGTTGAAGCACAACACAGCTATCAACAACCAGGATAGCAGCAAAGCGAATAAAAGGATCGCTGAAACCATGGAGATCTTTGATCGAAAACTCCCCCCAGGCTGTGACTCTGCTAACGGGCTCGACCCGGGGCTCACAGATTGAGCTGGAGGGACCGAGATTCACTAATTCCATCTCCTCAGCTGAATCATGGACAGCTCTGTTCGAATAGCAAGGCATGGCGTACGATCTAAGTGAGTGTTGTCCAGTAACACAATGAACTCAGGTGAAGGATCCAAGTGTTCTTAAGCTGAATGCTCTTGCCCCAAATATTCAATACCACATTATTATGGAATGTTAGAAATTTGCTTGTATCACGAATAATCTAGATTCGACATAGATACTAGAGACAGAATCCTAGCAGCGAAGGAATGCTACGGATGTATCAGATTATCGGAATATTCAGGCTACCCATAGCTTAATCAAAATCAACAGCTCCCTAATGCGTCTTCACTCAGAGGGGGTGTTGGAAATATGTTCGCTTAGACGCATCAGTACGCTGGAAAGAGCGATAGCCCTTTCCCAGACTGTATTCTATAAAAGGACTGTATCTGCTAAATAAACTACCGGTGAAAGGCTTCATTTTGGAACTGACGTTTTTACTGTACTCCGTTAAATTGTTCACTATCCATTCCGAAATTATACTCAGACAATCCTTGTGTCACGTCTTCGAACGGATCCTCGGAAACATCAACGGATGCGGAGAGCGTGGAGGACGTTGTCAACCGAAGCACATCAACGATTCCGGTGAACGCTGCTGAACTGGCATCCATCTCGTATCCCAGGGTGGTGTGAAAATCATCTACAAATCAGCCCCTCATCACTCTACTGACCAAAACCAAACTCAAACATGATGTAATCGTAAAGCAGAATCAACATACCCATAATGAAAACCACTTTAGCCAACAAAAGGGCGATTCCTCCGATCAACAGCAGCAGAAGAACGGCCAACAACAACTTAACCACTGTGCCAAGATGGAAAAACCCACCAGACCTTGCGGGTCGTCGCGATGGACTATTTCTCGATGACCGGTTCATCACAGCTGCTTCCTGATGAACGTCTTCCGCCGAGGCACGCTCCGACATGGCAAATAAGACAACCGTATCGTCGTCAGGCATGCTTTCAGATGCGGCGGGAGGCGTGGAGTATTCGATGTTTTCGGAGACCGGCGGGCATGAGTTTGAAACCGTGCTCTCCTCGCCAACGGCGCAGCTTACGTCCTCTCCGTCGTCTTCATTCTGGAAGCTCTCCAGAAGCGCAGCGCTTGGTCGGATTATCCTTCGACGGGTTGAAATCGGATGCAACACGGGAGGAACTTCATCGGCATCTTCCCCGTAGCACTTGCCGCTACGTAAAGTAATTGGACTCGGTGGCATTTTTTGAGGACTGCTGAACTGTTCTTCGATCGCGACAAGAACGCAAATGAGAGTCCAAGAATCATGGGTTAACAAGGTAAACATTTATTGTACATTCACCGTCACAACGGGATGTTGCATGAACATTCATGATCTGATCGGCACTTCACTTGAACCTCTGTAAAACACGACTCAGCGAAAGGGAGGATGTTCAGAATATTATTCTCTGACTCGTGTTATTTAGGTAGCTTTTAACAAGACTTCACTGTGTGAAGCATGAGGCCCACGGGGCCTCCTAAACAACTCGTGGTCACTTGACCGCTTTCCACTTCTTCGGTGACGGTTCATATATAAGCGGGTTGGTACCAGAATGAAATACTTCTGAGTGCAGGTGAGCTCTCACTGTGGTCTGAAGGGACATGTGAGAGCCCAGTGTCGAAAGCCGCGTCGGAACCGTGGGAACCCGCGTTCTAGAGCAAATTACATGGAAGCTGAAGACTATGCTGATGCTTTCATAGCCAGCAAAGACAGAATTCGTGACATTGTGAGTGGCTCCAGTGTCGAGGA
This sequence comes from Neoseiulus californicus, assembly GCA_028455905.1. Lineage (NCBI taxonomy): Eukaryota > Metazoa > Arthropoda > Arachnida > Mesostigmata > Phytoseiidae > Neoseiulus > Neoseiulus californicus. The sequence goes on from JAMQGS010000012.1 coordinate 4,338,340, forward strand.
CGAAAACATCCAAATGTGCACCAATTCTGTCTTAGCTGGCTATGAAAGCATCAGCATAGTCTTCAGCTTCCATGTAATTTGCTCTAGAACGCGGATTCCCACGGTTCCGACGCGGCTTTCGACACTGGGCTCTCACATGTCCCTTCAGACCACAGTTGTAACACGTAATTTCTTGTCTCGAGTCTCTTCTCTCATTGTCAGTAAACGAGTGTCGAGAACTGTGTTGCCTCATCTCATTGCTAGTATTTCGCTGGGCTTGGAAATGCCTGTGATTTCCTCTGAATCTTCCCCTGCCACGATGATTTCTGCTGATATTCATTTGAGCGAATAGCGCGCTCACATTATCTCCGTTTTTGTTTTCTTCTCTTCTGAATGCTTCAGCTTGGACGAGATCTAATAAATTTGTTATCAGTTTCTCAGTTTCTGTCTTTGTTGACCAAGCTATCAGCATTGATTCCCATTCTTTGGGGAGAGAATCGAGAAGTCGGGCACATTTCATTTCATTCGGGATAGTAACTCCGACCTCAGTGAGTTCATTTAGCAGGCTGCGGAATAGCTCAAGGTTCTCAGCCACGGATCGAGTGTTAGAAAATTTGAAAGCTTGAAACTTTGAAACGGCTGAATCTTTCAGAGCACCAGATTTCTTTTGAAAATGGCTGTCTGCCTTTTTCCACATTTCTGCGCAATTGATTTTGTCGGCTTCTCCATAGAAAAGAGTCAACGAAAGTTTTGGATCAATGGATTTCAGAATTTTCACTTTTGCTATTTCATTTGCATCGTCAAATCGTTTCTGAGCCTTTTGTTGAGCCTCGGTAGGAGCTGCTCCCGCTGGAATTTCTGGAGGCTTCAATTCTCCTTTCGTTGCTAACCATACATCTTTTTGTTGTGCCAAGAAAAAGGGCATGAGGGTCTTAAACTCGACACAAGAGATGGTGATACACACACCTGCACTCAGAAGTATTTTATTCTGGTACCAACCCGCTTATATATGAACCGTCACCGAAGAAGTGGAAAGCGGTCAAGTGACCACGAGTTGTTTAGGAGGCCCCGTGGGCCTCATGCTTCACACAGTGAAGTCTTGTTAAAAGCTACCTAAAGAACACGAGTCAGAGAATAATATTCTGAACAGTTTCGAGTTCCTCAACGCTCATGAATCACTCTGGGGTTTCCTCTACGACATCAGCGAACTACCGAGCGATCTTCTTCCGCGATGTATGGGAATACACGAGGTACTCAAGGACGGTGATGAATGTGATCTGGATGGCGTTGAGTTGTGCGAGGAGTTGAAACAGATTTCGCGCATGATACCCAGCGGTAAGGGCGTTCCCCAGGCAGTTCTCCAGCATCTCAAGGACATCAATGCGGTCGATCTATTCCCAAATATTTGGGTACCTCTCCGTGTATTGCTCGTATTACCGGTTACGGTCAATAGTAGCGAGAGGAGCTTCTCCAAATTGAAACTAGTCAAAACGTATCTACGGTCGACTATGTCTGACGAACGCTTATCATCTCTCACGGTGCTCTCGATAGAAAACGAGGTCACAAAGTCTGTCAATCTCAGTGATGTACTTTCAGCTTTGGCTGCGAATAAAGCGCGCAAAATTTTACTCTGAAGATCGAATCGTTTTCATTCACAATCGGCTGTGCTATTCGCGCTCTCGCTCGTATTGAAGCGCCATACATTATGTTAGGTGCCGGTGAACGGCTTCGAGTTAGTCGCGACAATGATTTACGCTACCCTGGGATCTACGAGGGGCGCTCGAGTTTTCCTCGCCCGGGGCGCCATTTGAGGTTACGCCGGCCCTGCTTCTCCGTGTCAGCACGTACTGCCCATGCTTGACGGAAAGGTTCCCATGAAGATGGTAAAGCTTCAAGGAGTCTTGAGCACTGGAGGTCATTGTCCATCTTGAATCCTGCTTCGCTCATCTCGTATAAGATCTTCTGGTACACAAGCAGATTCTGTTGAGTTTATGGGCTTCCACTAGCTCAGTTGGATCGGGAATGCTGGGTTAATCGTGAAACTTCTAGGTTGGCTATGGACGGCTCGAAATGAACACACGCGGAGTTACTGTAACAGTGTGACTGCTCCCCGATTGCCGTACGCTCTTTATTCGTTTATAAAGGCAGCTACCACTTGACACTTCCATACTCTGGAATGATTTATCTCTCCCATACTCATAAAATGCCTCAGGTTAACGGTAGAGACCAACTGGTGCTCTTTACATCGAGTAGACACCAGGCTGGTGCTTCTAGATGCGCAGTCTATCTAAGGCATCACTAACATAGGTGTGTAGTGCGGACACTCGACTGAGGACCAATCGGGTAGTACCCGTCAACAACTCCCCCGTCCGCACTTAGAGTGGAAGCTCGAAGCTATGGCTCATTCCCCCAGGCGGTAACGAAACTATGTCGACCCATGTTTGATGGAAATTTCGTGGTCTTGATTTTATGGTTCATCTTGTCTTGGTTCGTCTTCGTTCAGACTCCCTGTCCGTAGTTGTGGGTGACTTTCCTGACGTTGCTGTGGCTGGCTCTGGTCCTCCTGCTGGAGCCGGTTGTATCCTTGTTGGTTTGTTGCTCTTCTTTCTCCTGCCCATTTGTAAATGGCTCGCCCTCCGACCACGAGATTGATGAAGGTTCTTACCGCTGAGAATGTTTTGAGTACAAATATCCAAGGTGATAGTTCCCCTGTTGGAGAGACCGGGGGCTCCGGCCCTGGTGTCGGCTCTGGTGCTGGTCTCGGTGTCGGCCCTGGTGTCGCCCTCGGCGTTGTCGTTGTCGTCGTTGTTGTTGGTGGGAACTTCTCCGAGTAAGCGTCCCAAATTGCCTCTCCCCCTTTTGGGGTTCCGCTTGGCGGGATGCAGACGGTAACCTGTGTTGCTACATCCATGCACGCGTTCAGATCCTCATAGCAATCGCATGGGAAGTTGTCAGGATTGGTCTCCGTGACCGTGCATGGCTGTTGGAGCCGTTTGCACAGGTCCAGGCAGTCGGGATACACGAAGTACCCGGCCGCCTGGGCTGCGATGAGGATGATTACGAAGATGCGGAACATCTTGGGGAATCTGTTGTCACGATGCCTGCAAGGTTTCTGCGAGCTTCAAAGGTTTTTCCGGGTAATCCTTTTGTGAGGATGTCGGCTTTGTTCTCCTGGGAAGGGCAGAAATCCAGGGTGATCTCTCCTCACTGCAACTTCTCTCTCGTGAAGAAGTACCTGATGTCAGAGTGCTTGCTTTTTCCTGATGTTTCGTGGTTCCTAGCACTGTCGATGGATCCCTGGTTGTCGGCCAAGTGACGTGGGATCACTTTCGAACCGAGTTCGCCTAGTAGGCGAGAGACCCAGACGCTTTCCCGTACGCACTCGGAGAGAGCGACCGTCTCCGCTCCATGGGAAGAGAGGCAGACTGACCCTTGGCGTGCAGATCTCCAGGAAACGAGTACGCCGAAGTAGATTGCCATTCCGGAGACCGACCTTCTTGTTTCCGTGTCAGCGGCGTGGTCGGAATCGCTCCAACATTCGAGAGTGTCGGTGTTCTCGCCGTTGTAGATGATTCCGTACGATCGCAATCCCTTTAGGTAGCGGAGCACGCGGAGAGCCAGGTTGTAGAGAGGCCTCGTCGGTCTCTTAAGGAACCTGCTGAGGAATCCCACCGCGAAACTTATGTCCATCCTTGATACGATCGCCAGGAACATCAGGGATCCAACGATCTCTCTGTATCGCAAGCTTGGGTCGACTTCTCCCTCGTAGTTCTCGAACGATGCATTGTCGATCGGACTGCATATCGTTCTGCTGTCCGCCATTCCAAAAGGGGGCCAGGACCAGCTCCCAGTGGAGATTCACGGCGGTAGACGCAGGGATCCGAATCGCAGGGCTCCATCCCCAGCTCGCGGAGGATCCCATCGATCTTCCGGAAGAACAGTCGGCTGGATTGGCGGAGACCGTAGAGTCCCTTTAAGAGGCGACAGACTCTCCCGGTTCCGTCCTCGAAGAACTCTGGCTGCTGGACGTAGATCTCCTCGTTGATTTCCGAATTCAAGAACGCCGTGCTTATGTCGAAGTGTCTCGTGAAAAGCTGATGTTTTGCCGCAAGGGAGAGGACAATACGAACCGAAGTGTATTTGCACACGGGACTGAATGTTTCGTGAAATTCAATTCCTTCTCTTTGCAAGAAACCTTTGGCGACGTAGCGGGCCTTGAAACGTTGTATCATGTTATCTTTATCTCGCTTTGTTGAAAAGCACCATTTCGTCGAGAGTACGCGCCTGCCTGGGGGAAGTTCTGTAAGAACCCATGTTTTGTGAGCCTTCAATGATTCTAACTCGTCTCCCTTTGCGTTCAGCCATTCTTGCCTATAATCAGACTTCAGAACATCTTCCTTCGTCCGTGGTTCGTCAACCACTGCGGGGTTGCTGACTTTTTCACTTACGAAATTCACTTCGTACCTAACCGGTTTCTTCAGCATGTCTCTGTTTCTCAGCCCCTCTTTCCTCCCCGGTCCGGACTGGCTGTGCGACGTCGCTTCTTCTTGCTCTTGAGGAATTCTGACGGCCGGGGAGGGTTCTTCCTCTTCTTCATCTTCTCGTTCGCTGTGGGTGTCGTCTCGATCTGGTTCGCTGTCAACTCGGAGAGTTCGGGCTTCTTCGTCAGTGTTCGTCAGTATTGGCTGATCCTTGTTGATGGTCACGTCCTTGATGCGAGTGACCTGTCTCGTTGCAGGATCGAAAACTCGGTAAGACAGTCATTGTCATCGATTCCGACGATGTTCCCTGGGGTGCTTCGGTTATCTAGTTTCTTCTTGTTTGGGTCACGGTTGAAATACTGGCAAGACGTACCAAAAGCTTCCACAAGTTTCAGCTACGGTTTCCGCCCGAAAATCATTTCGTACGGTGTCTTACCGACTTCTTGGTTGAATTGCACACAGTTTAGCATGTGAGCGGCAAAGTTCACCGCCTCTGCCCAAAGTGGCTTCGGAAGACGGGACTGTGCCAGCATCGTCCTAGCCAGATCCAGCAGGGTGCGGTTTAGGCGCTCAGACACGCCATTGAGCTGCGGCGTGTAGACTGGACTGAAACTTTGTTCTGCACCGATTTCTGCCTCGATGTCTTGAACCTGCCGGTTCTTATTCTCTGCCCTCATCCGAGTGAAAGTGGTACACCCCTTGACCACTCTGATTCTGGAACCACTGCACGAATTTTCGAATACAGTCTGGGACCTCATCTTTGGTCTTGACGAAGTATACTTTCCTGAACTCGCTAGCATCATCTGTAAGCGTGAGAAAATGCTTTGCTCCTCCGTGACTCCTGATATCGAGCGAATACAGATCCGCATGCAAGTACCCGATTCTTTTCCGGACGACACTCTGGGGCTTCTTCCTGTAGCTAGCTCTGTGCATTTTTCCTTCGGTACAATATGTGCACTGGGTGAAATCGTTCAGGATCTCAAGGTCTTCCCTTCTCAGCATGCGTTCCAATGTCTCAATATCTATGTGAGCGAACGTCTCGTGGACCTTTGTCAAACTGACCTGCTTTCCTGCCTTGGCGAAGAATCCTTCCAATGGCTCGAGTGCGGTGAATGCGAACAGTCCACTATTCCTTTCGGCGATGATTTCGGTGCCTCTGTTGCTGTCGCAGATCGTTATCTTGTTCTTGAATATCGTCATGCGATACCCGGCGTCCGTCAATTTCAAAACGAACACGAGGTTGCGGCGAAGTTTGGGAACAAGTAACGTTTCCTTGAGCTCGAGGTTGCCTCCAGCTGTCTTCACGATGACTCGACCTGAGCCTGTCGCGAGGAGTGTGCGTGAGCCACCCAACCTGATTTCTTGTTTGTTCTCGAAGGGCTTGAAGCTTGAGAACCATTTCTTCAGGTTCACCATGTGGTGGCTGCAGCCTGAATCGACGATGAAGTCCGGCTCCTCTGGTTCGGCCCGGTTTGCTTCCGGCACGACTGACTCCACGATGAGTGCCTCCAATGGTTACTCGTAGTCGATCTCCGCGTTGTTGACCTGGGGTCGTTGGGGCCTGAAGCCACCACGCCCTCGTTGCCGAGGGTTTCCACGTCCTCTTCCGTGATGCGATGGTCGATTGTTGAGTGGGCAGTTCACTTGGATGTGACCTGTCTGATTACAGCGGTAACAAACAGTCTGCTGACTCACCGACCGACGCATGCTTGTGAAACGGCGGACATTTCCCCGTGGCCCCCCACGGAAACCGAATCTGGAGAACATGCGTTCACTTCATCGACGTCTTCGGCTTTCCTTCGTCGGGTCTCAGCTTCAATGACAGCGGCCAGTTCATTCGTGGTCTCCTTGTCGTTCGGCCTCGCTGCCCAAGCTCGACGAAGCGGTTCCCAGGATGATGGCAGCGAGTTGAGCAGTCTGGTGCACTGAAAATCGTCATAAGTTCTCACTCCGAGAGAAATCATTCTCGAAACAATCTTTCAAAAGATGAGGAGGTTTCCGCTTGCTGTCAACGATGCTGAGTACTGGAATTTCATGAACTGGGTCGTGGCTTCGTCCTTTGGGCCGCCATTGGTGTTGGTGAACTTGTTCTTGATTGTTCGCCAGATCTCCTGCGCTTCAACGGTTTCGGAGCTGTCTCGAAACAGTTCGACAGCCAAGTCATTGTGAATGGAGCTGAAGAGAACGTACCGCGCGGCCTTGTTGCCGATGTTGAAATTGTCCAGTTGGGTTTCATCGGGGGTCTTCGCTTTCGCGGCGTCTGGCGGGTTCAGTGCTCCTGAGGTTACCTCCTATCCGAAAGGCAGCAGGTCTGGAGCAGGGGCGGCGATTCCCCCTTGGGAGCCCGAAGGCTCGTCTAGCACCTCAAAGCCAGAGCCGTCCATATGCCCAGAGAGTCCACCTTCACCTCAGTACCTCGTGCGGATAACGTTGTTGAGTTTTTGGGCTTCCACTAGCTCAGTTGGATCGGGAATGCTGGGTTAGTCGTGAAACTTCTAGGTTGGCTATGGACGGCTCGAAATGAACACAAGCGGAGTTATTGTAACAGTGTGACTGCTCCCCCATTGCCGTACGCTCCTTATTCGTTTATAAAGGCAGCTACCACTTGACACTTCCGTACTCTGGAATGATTTATCTCTCCCATACTCATAAAATGCCTCAGGTTAACGGTAGAGATCAACTGGTGCTCTTTAGATCAAGTAGACACCAGGCTGGTGCTCCTAGATGCGCAGTCTATCTATCTAAGGCATCACTAAGTGTGTAGTGCGGACTGAGGAACAATCGGGTAGTACCCGTCAACAGATTCTCTTGGACCGCTGCTCCCTCTTGGTAGCGGAAGCGCAGGAACTTGGCCATGGCTAGGTTTTTCTTGGTGCCATCAGTGTGGTGGAATCGCTCTTTGATACGACGCCAGATCTCTTGAGCGTCGACGTCTCCAGCTGAGTCAATGAACAGTGTGGCAGCAAGGTCCGGATGAATGGACTTCATTAGGATGTATTTACCAGACCGATTGCCCTTGATGTAGCGAGCTTTCTGTTCCTTGCCCGCTGGAGTGTCTGCGGTGTCCGGATCCGGGGGATGTAGTCGTCCCCTCACAACCGCCCAGGCCTCACCATTAGGAACCGATGGTATGATGGTGCGCAACGGGATGAAATTCTCCCCGTCTGGTGCCAGCATGATGGAGCTGGAGGCGCGGCCACGGGATCCGACGGAGGAGGATTCGTCCATTTTTGGCGGGTCGATGTCGTCTTCTTCACTCAGGTGTATGTATCCAGAGGGGGAGTCACGAGTCGGATTCGGCATAACCACTTAGCTCAGGATCTCGAATCGTACTTGTAGTGCACTACACTTGTAACGAGCTTCTCGTGACTGACAACGATGAAAAGTATTCTCGAGCACTAGCGAGACTCTAAATGGAGACACCCGTCTGGAACCACGTTCAGTGTTCCCCCTGTTGCACTGATAGTTTATCCCCTTCATATACCTGTAACAACCTGGCCTGTCCTGGGGGATTCCGAGGAAGGTGGATTGAGTTCAGTCACACTTGTTTATTTTCCTGTCATTCGGCTTGCCGCTCTATCGGCAGAGTCACACACTTTCGATCTTTCATGCACACATCATCTCATAACTTACGTCGCCTCTGCCGGCGACATCTCTCTTTCTTTCACTGGCACTACCCTCTCCCGCTCTGCTACGAGCGGTTCTCTAGAAGTCTCCCTCCGGCAGTGCAGCTGCCGGTTACAATCTACTCTCGGATTGTTACATTCGTCCATGCTACCACGGCTGTCTCCTGACAGTCCAAACTATCCTCTCTAGCCTATATTGCTATGGCCTAACTATCAATTCAGACAACGTGGGCGGGCGATCTACACTATTCATTATTATGATATCTAGATCATTGATGATACACTCATTCATTCTCGAGTTTCTCAATAATACATCGAAGGAAAAGCTCTCCGGTTTTAAGCACTCCGGCGATGAACGTCTCTGCCACGGTGAGACCATATCCTGACGCAAACTGTTCGGCCGCTTCAGACATGGTGCCACGCAGGATACTCGACCAGCGAACCTCATCTTCAGCGCCGGCCATGATGATCTTAGCCCGATACGGCAACCTCTCTACTTCGGGCTCCACCATACTCACTACAGCCGCGACTTCGGTTTCTTCGCCTTTGCAGATCCGGCTGAACGTCAGTATGAACAACCCTTCTGGGCTCCCCCACATCCTGTTTCGAACGAACTTCCAACCTCCCAAGACCTTGTCGTCGATCTTGATCGCCTCGCCGGCCTGGATGGTGCTAGCGGGATGGATCCTCTCGAGGCCCGTCACATGGAGGACGATGATGATCTGCCGAAGGCAGCGACAAGCACAAAGTAAACGAGTTTCCTACCATGCAGGATGAGGACCACGCATTTATATTTTTTCCCCCCACATGTAGGATGATGGTGTGGTAAGCCAGGCTTTTTGCGCCTGGCGCACACGGCCACAAATTTTCCGCGCGCGCGCCCAATCGCATGTCGACGTATCTCCGATGGTGAACAAACGTACCGTCCGATTTCCAATTGTATGATTTGCCGTTCTTGAGAACAGTGATATTGCAACCACTGAAACCAGAAGGTCCTGGTGTTGATGTCGGAGACGTAAAGCTTTCGACGTCCAGATCTTCGCTTTGGACGGATTCCGGAGAGGAAGGTGCATCGACAATATGATCCGGAGAATCGACACGAATGGTAGATGTGCGCGTGCCTGTCTTCGGGGCTGACAGTGGTGTGGAACACGATAGCTTTGATCTTTTGGCTGCGGGTTCTTTTCCTCTGGTCGGCGCAGCGAGCTCTGGAGATGCGATATCCCATCGCAACATCCAGCGTTTCCACACTGGGACAGGGATAGATGTCTCCGAGCCATCTGTTGGTTCCGGGAATTTCTCGCGCAACAATGTCGACCAGTTGTTGGTGGATACAGTAATGACATCGATCAGAGTAATCAATGCATTTTTCAGAGCCGAGTTCTTGAAGTAGTGGCACAAGTAAGCGTCTTTCCAAAGAAGGGTCATCCAGAACACCGCTTTCTCCGAGTCGTAGTCTGTTTCCAAAACTTGTAGGAAGGCTGCTGCTAGTACTAGGGCAGTCACTGGCATCTCTTCCTCCTCCGGTAGTCTCGTCGTCAAATTGTAGGGAAGAAGTGTCGTCACGTTCGACAGGATTTCTTTGATGTGATCGGTAATTTCGTCGTACGTGTAGCTCCAAGTTGTTTGAAATTTGCTCAACGTGCTGTCGGCTGTCTCCAAAATCGGGGGTAACTGCTTTGACTTCACGATACGTACCGTCAGTAATTCCTTCGCTGATGCTGGCATGGTCGCTGTCGCTTGCGCTGTTGGAACAGAGGAAAGAAATGAGTTCTGCTGTGCTGCTGGTGATGGCAGGAGATCCGGTAGCGTCAGTGTCTGACGACATAGTGGTCGAAGCTGCCAAGGCAACGGGAGGGACGAATTCGGGCGATACCATCGCGCGCGCGGTGGTAAGAGGCGGGTGTGTGGGATTTGGGAGAGGAGGTGGCCGGGATCCTCGTATCTTCCGACGTAACCACAAGCCGCTTCTTGTACCGGACACGGAAACATTCGGTACTCACCGGGCTTCTCATGTTTCGATTTCTCGGTCCACTTGAGTCGCGCCGGACACCCGCCATCTCGGTTATCGCAGTCGAACTCGAGAAGACTCGCAAGTTCCTCCAGCGCGAGGTTCCTGCCCAAGTTCCCCTCTAACGGAAACTGGCACATTGGACAACGTGGGCACCGTGTTCTACATCTTCTGCACAACAGATGTCCGCTCTTGCACTGCTCTAGCGGTGGACCCACCACGGTGAAACAGACCGTGCACTCGAGTCGACTTCGCAACACCTTGAACGCCGCTTCGACGACTTCTTGTTGCTCGCCACGTTCCACTCTAGCGTCAACTGTAGGCTTCCGGACCGTCCGCTTCTTCCTCACCACTGCTGGTTCGGGTGATGCCACTTCTGCAGGTGCCGGTTCCGGTGCTGCGGTTGCCTCCACTTCTCGCTCCGACTCTGCTGGTGTCGAAGCCACGGCCGGTTCTCCACTTGGTCCCGCCTCCTCGGACTGTACTTGCGCGACCTCCCTTGTCGGCGCCTTCAGTGCTGACTTGCACGAATACGATAAGTGCCCCTCTTCTTTGCACTTGTAGCACGTCGGCACGAACTTAATGGTTTAATGTGGTCTTTGTGCACGAATGTTCAAAGTGGCCCCTCTCGCCACACTTGCTCTACACAGGGGGTCGCCCGTTGGATGGCGATTATCCCCGTAGTTCTTACACTTCTGGTTTTCCATCCTGGCGGTGGTGTGAATCGGCCCGTCGCTGGATCCAAAAGACTCTCTAACGGTCGAATTCCAGCGATCACTTGTCGCCTCTCTCTCGCAACCGTCGCTTTCCTTCCTCTACCGCCCAATCAGCGTGCGTTCCGACTCAAGTTGTCTGCTCACATACTACTATCGAATTCCAGTTCTTGCTACAGTTCTTGTGCCCTATTCATATTTCTCTTGGGCTTTGCTCTCTACCTACTGCTCGCCACACGCTACCACACTGTTGTCCTCAACATTACTTCGGATATTTGAATTGGAACCTAGCCTTCCTAATTGGCTGCATTCTCCTACTCGGTACATCTTCCTCTACATTGGACGGCTCTAGTATTGCTGAATTAAGGTCAATTCTCGTCGAACTTCCCTGTTTCGGTGATTCGTCGTTTGCCGTCGATGAGTCATCCGTCTTCTCACTCGATGTTGTCGAATCGTCTCTTTGCTCCCGGTAACTTCCGTACGTGATCTTCTTCAGCTCTGCTATCTCCAACTGTAGCTGCTTCACGATTTCTTCCATTTCGCACGTGGTTCTGATCTTGACCTTGAGTCACTAGTTTCTCGATTCCACTCCTTTCACTCTGACCACAGACCTATCTGTTGGAGATGGGGCTCACTAGCCATTCGGTGAACTCCTTCTAACGAAGCAGTGGGCTGTGGACAGAAGATCACGGTACACAATAAAGAGACAGCATTCCGGTTAGAAACACACAGCTCCTCAGAGCCAAGCATTATTTATCACCCCTATATATACCTTGGGGAAAGTGTTAGCCCATATGTTGCGCAGATCCAAAGCGGGGACCGCCTTTGGATCTGTGTCAGGGTTAACTTGAGTAACTGTGCCAGGGACGTTACAGCTGGTTGATTCGACCCTGGTAGTAATGGTAACGACGGGTTTCAGCTACCCGTAAGATCGCAGAATCTTGCATCATCCTCCCTTAGATGGAAGCCGTCGGTCCATTTCACAACTTCTCTACCCTGACATGCACCTTTGCATATGTATATTCTTTGTTATTCATGTGCATAACTTTATGACCAATAATATACTGGATCTTGGGTGTCCATTGATTTCAGAATATCAGGCACATCTGTTCGATCGAACCCTTGGAATGTGGGCTTTCTAGATAAATGTGTTGCTTTGAATTGATAGAAATCATCCATATCTGGATAGTGCTTATATATCAGCTCTATGTATTCGTCAGGAAAATCGCCCACTGCGCCGAAGTATCGTTGCTCGAGTACGTGGGCTCTGGGTACGGGATCTTCTCTCCTATGGACCTGTCTGGTCATAGGCAAATTTCATGCATTTCGTGCTCCCTCCCGCCTCGTGTGTCGATATCGTGCCTCGTTCACGGCGCGCGTCCGGCCGCGTTCGAGCCTTGAGGGTCCCGATCGGCACAATCATGGAGCAAGGAAACGTACGCGTGTGGAAGGTCGCCGCGGTCCTTGGCGGATGACATCTGATTCATCGAAAGAACGAAGACCGACAAACAGCGTGCGACAAACCGCGAATCCATGCCAAAATCCGTCAAGGCTCAGTTCGATGAGGTCCTCAAAGTTCTCAAATACCGGGTGGAAAAAGAAGCTCTTCTGGATCTTCTGGACGAAATGAGAACAGAATTCAAAAAGCACGGAATCGTCAACGTGGGAGTCGTCACGTGGCGACGCAAAAATAAGGGGGAGACCCGGAAGAGCCCAACAAGCGGACCAGAATTCAAAACAATCGAGCTGAAACACGCTCACGTCTTCGCGAGTATCCTCTGCGAATCAGTGCTCTTGAAACCGCCAGGCTTGTCGACTTACCTTACCGTACCGGTCAAGACCTTTAAGGAGGACTATTTCGACGTCAGCTTCCGATACATCACGCAGAACCAGACGCCTCCCGAGCACGACGACGGCGCGATTTCAGAAGCCAGAGCTGACCTCGTAGCGGAGATACGAACAGAGCTTGGTCCCGACGCCCTGTCGGAGATTTTGCTTCTAGCGTACCAAGCGATGTTCCAAGAGGACGGGTCGTCGGGAGAATAGGTCGTGTCGCAGTTCCTGAAAGGCGATGTGTACCCTCAGTGCACACCAGAGGAAGCATTCACGATCCTTCACTTTCTGCTACACAGGCTAAACGGAGCCCCAATCGAAGTCGCTTCCGCCCTGCTCCCGTACGATGTGGCGATCTACGTCAGTCCGCCGCTCCATGAACCGGCTTTCGCGACGGGCGGATCGTTCAACCTCCCCCACACAGCCTACAAAGAGGCAGCAACGAGGGTCCAGAGAGCCGCAGACCAGAGAAGCGTCCAGAGAACCGCTTCAAGACGCTGCAAACCGTACCGCAGGAGGAAAGCTGGCTGATCGACACCGTGGAGCGATTCATGGTCAAGCTGATGCGGAAACCGCTTTCAAAGGAGGACGCGGAAGCCCGAGCGTTCGATCGCCTTCCAGGGGTTTCGAGCTTTTTCGCCCGGGCCATGGCACTGCTCTCAAGCCGCAGTCAAAACGACATCAACGTGACCCTCCTGAAGATCCCCGACATGGTCTTCCTCGAGAAGAGAGGCGAGGAATTCTACAACAATTGCATGTTCTGCCAGCAGGACAAAGCGAAGAACCCGCGCACGGGGGCGCAGTTCGAGGAGAAAAAGAAGAGGGAAAACCTCAGAACTGCGCAGGCGAAGCACTACGGAGAACGGCATCGAAGGTTCGGGACTAGAGCGGCCAGAGACCTGGGCAATTGCTTACCCGGCTTCGCAGCGACCATTCCACTCCGCGCCTACCTCGAGGCGGTTCAGATGGAAGCGGCTGCTTCGGGGCTCTACGCAGACTTCGATCCCCTCCATACGGCAATCGCTTACAATTTAACAGACGACCTGAAGGAAAGTATCAAGTTCAACCATGAGGGCACCAGGAAGTATTCTAAGAAAGGCAAGCGGCCGAAAAGCACGAAGAGCAATCTTGCCGGATCTTCACGGCAACCACCGACCACGGAAACGGAGTCTGAGTTCGACGATTGACCAAGAGATCGCGGTCAGAAAAAGCAAAGCTGTACGAAGGGTCTCAAAATCGAACTTCCAAAATCCTGAAAATAAAGCGTCGCCGACGTTTCTCCTTCAAGAAATATCCTTGAGTATCTTGGAGATGAGATACGATGGACCACTCGTATCCATCTCTTCCAACCAGGACATCGTCTCGAAAGTAATCCTCATAAACATAGTAGTCGTACCCACTCACGAAAATTTTCCGGAATTCCTCTGGGAAGTCCACGAACGGTCCGGGTTTCAAAACTTCCGGATTGAGGACCTTCCAATCGTTGAAGTATTCTCCGAAATGTGAATTTCGGTTCAAACCACTTAGTTGGAAGTAAGAGTCCTGAGTACACTGCGGATCACTGCACCTACAAGGTAGATGCTCCTTGAAGTGATTTCTCTGTCCGAGGTTTGGTGCCTCACTCCTCCGAGTGCCTATCCAGATGTTGTATCTTGTGCTTTCGCCGTTCGAGATGCACGTTGCTCACGTGCATATGCGCGGTGTACCTATACGCGTGGTCCGGCAGCTAATTCTCTCACTCCGGTTGTTTCCGTCTTCGCCGTCCGATAGTCGTTTGCGACTATCGTGGCATCCCTGAGTTTCGCGTCGGACTCAGACTCGACTGACGAGACAACGCCAAATGATAACTGTGGTGATGAGGTTACGGCAAAGAAAGTCAGATTTGAGGATCCGCCGCCCGTGTCCACCGCAGTCGACGTGCCTCGCTACGCTTCTTCAGGCGCAACTCAAAACTCAAAGTGTTGTTGCTCGGTTGGCGACAATTGTTTTGTGAGGATTCTTGAAAGCTTTGGTTTTTATTTGATGGAAAGAATAGAATATTTTTCAGTTGCTTGTATGAAAATGAACTCATAAGCCTGAGACTGTTGATCGATAAGGCAGCAACGGGGAGTCATTTCTCTCGGGCAGCGTTTCGTATGATCTCCGTCTTTGAACAAAACGGAAACCAGCATAAGCAACTGCTGCCAGAATGATTACTGATAAAATCGAGATGCCGGCCGTGACTGCCACATGAGTCGACGGCTTCGGTCTCGGATTCGGAGACGGCGTCGGCTCAGGTGATGGCGACGGTCCCGGCTTGATCGTTGTCGGTGTTGGTGGCTTGGTCGTCGTCGAGTTTGGATGTTTGTATCGGTTGTAGTCGGGCCATATCGATTGTCCTCCCAGTGGTTCTTTATTCCAACGCAGGCACACAACGTCGGCTGTCGCCTGCATCTCGCAGATGTCGTCACATTTAAGACACTCAACTGAGAAATATGTTGGTCTAATTTCGTCGATCGTACAACTCGAATGGGTTGCTGTACAGATCGGGCCACAGTCGGATTCGTATTCGAAGAAAGCGCTGCTGGCTGAGACCAGCAGCACCAGCAACGCACATCTTAACTGGAATTGGAACAATCTCGGTTAGGACATGGCCTAACTCCGATGAGCTCTCGTAATCTGACGACAATCCCCTTATCCAAAGGTTTCGTGCAGACATCTGCGGCGTTCTCGAACTTTTGACGTATTCCAGCTCAATCTCTTTGTCTTCGAATAACGTTCTGATGAAGGAATGTTCGGTTGCGATGTGCTTCGTACGTTTGTGAAAGTTATACGATTCCGCCAATCGCAATGCGGCTGTGTTATCGAGATATATTATAACACTGGCGTGTCTTTGTGGCACTGCCATTACCTAGGACCATTGAACCCGACACGGAGCGTCTTGACACATTGCAGATTGCAGCTGGACCAATCCGCATTGGCGAAATATTTGAACTTTGTCTCGCCGTTTCTCTCGTATTGGATACTATAGTTCGTAGTTCCTTTTGTGTATCGCAATACAAATTTCAAGTACCCCCACGTTCTTGTAGTTGGTCGTTCCAGGAACCGTGACAACCAACTTACTGAAAAGTTGAGGTCAGGTCTGGTGCACTGAACCGGCCATTGAAGTGACCCGACCGCTTCTCGGTACGGAACGTCCGCTGCTGGCGAAGTATCTTCAGAGTAGATATCTTTTAGCAGCGGGGTGGAAACGGGTCGACATGATGCCATGTTGAATTTCTGCGAGAGTTCGCGAGCGAAATACTCTTGGCCCATGAAGAGCGACGATTGAGTTCGCCGAAACTGGATATTGAGAAAGCAATGAAGAGGGCAGTATTCAACTTCGAAGTAGGTTCTCAATTTCTCCAGAAATTCAATCACGGCTTCCTCGGTACGACCCATCACTATAAGGTCGTCGACCAAAAGGGCAACCGTCAGTGATTCGGCTTGAGTCCCCCTGAATACACAAGGGTCGGACATGCTCGGGGAGAGATTGACTTCTCCAAGGACCTTTCTCATTTTGTCGTTCCAGCATTTCACGCCATGACGGCTCCCGTAATGGCTTTTCTTTAAAAAAAGAACATTTCCGTCTTCGACGGAAACTCCATCCGGAGCTGCCATGTACAAGGGAACGCCAAGCTCTGCGTTGAGGTATGCGTTACCAATGTCGGCTTGGTAGATTGTTCAATTCTCTCTAACGCCGATGCATAACAAACATCTCAAAACTTCTAGGCGGATCACAGGAGAATAGACTGTATCGAAATCCACTCCTTGAATTTGCGAGAATCCCCTTAGGCATAATCTCGCCTTGTATCTTTATACAGATCCATCGGGATTATTCTTGACTCGAAAAACCCATTTTGATGTCATGACTCTCGCCTTCGGTGGAAGCTTTACTTCTTCCCAAGCTTCAATTTCTTTCATCGCTGATAATTCCGCGCGAATAGCACTCTTCCATTCATCCTTTTGAGGAAATTGAATGACTTCTGAATACGTTCTGGGCTCGATAATCTCAATCGAACTGCATGAATTGGCAACCGCGATCTGAGATTCCAAACCGTAACGTTCAGGTCTCTTCAGCTTAGAACGATCTCGCAAAGTCATTCTTGTGCCCACACTCACCATAACCGGCTTCCTGCTCCGCTTCTTCTTTTCGTTGGAGCTCTCGTGTGTTGTTGATGATTCCTGATCTTCGGATGGTCCCGGCTGTGATGATGACTCGTTGCGTTGGGCTGATTGAGAAGGCGTCTTCTGGCTTCGCTGTTGATCTGGTGGAGTCGTTGGCTGGATTTGCGTTCGCGCAGCAGTACGTGAAGCTGCTGGCTGCTCTGGCTTCTCTTCTGGATAGGGCAATTGCTCATCAACTCTTTCTAGCCCGGAAACCGGCATTGTAGGTTTCTCTGGCTCGACGGCGCGCTCAGCAGGTGGATCCATACAGTGAAACGATGCTCCTGAGAGCGACTGTCACTCAGATACTTCATCTTGATCTGAGAGTGATCACCATCTTGCAGAGCGCCACTCTATTCTGGAGGTCGGCGCAGTCGTTGAAGCGCTGCCGGGTGATGGCTGGCAGCGCCCACCAGGCTCCACGGATGAGCCTGGCTGGCATCTCCCAGCTCGGCTGGAATTCGGCGTGGACTATCCTCGAAAAGAAGTCCAGGCCATTTGGCATCGCTGCCGTCGGAGACCCCCTCGCCGGGAGCGACTTGGTGTCCCGGAGGGTCTCGATAGTCGCCTCATAAAGCTTCCAGAGGCGACGTTCTGATGCCGAGAGCTCGACATCCGGCAGTCGCGGCTTTAGCACATAGCCTTCGATGCGGTTGAGCCGGAACACGGGATGCAACCGGCAATTTCCTTGGCAAACCGATGGCTTGCCGCCAGGCGGGGCCATCGTGTACCCCGTGCAGAGGTACGGCAGCTCCTGGAGGTGTTTGAAGTCCAGGACCTCCGGCTCCTGTTGTGTGCTGTCGAATGGGTCACGGAAGGCGATTGGTTTTGGGCCTGGACGGTCGGACTCATTCGATCGAGACATGATGATGCTGGATTCCTCGGGAACGGAGAACTGAGAGACGGGAGCAGATGAGATACACTCACAGGCAGATCGTAGTGAACTGGTGGCTAACAAAACTAACGCAAGTGTTTTTAAGGGATTCGTACGGCTATGGAATGCCATGAGATGGCGCTGCGATCGCCAGTCG
Source organism: Neoseiulus californicus (assembly GCA_028455905.1). Taxonomy (NCBI): domain Eukaryota; kingdom Metazoa; phylum Arthropoda; class Arachnida; order Mesostigmata; family Phytoseiidae; genus Neoseiulus; species Neoseiulus californicus. The sequence goes on from JAMQGS010000012.1 coordinate 4,356,199, forward strand.
TGAAGCTCTAACGGAATGTTCACGAAGTGTCCCCCGCCGATCCCGGTGAACCCTAGCGCGTCGGATAGCCCGTCCCAAGAGTAGTCAAAGCCCCCATGACCTATCGGCAAATGGGCCCTTTTTCATAGTTTATTCGGGCTCTCAAGAATTCGATCTCTATGGGACTTTAACCTGGGAGGAATACTACTACGCCCGGACTCCGATCAACACGATTGCTTTCGGTTTATCATGTTATATGATATTATGATAGGATATGATGCGTGATTCGGAATCAATCGAGCTGACACCTCATGTGTTGCTCATGTGGAACATGACATAGAAGCAATGAATGCATAAGACTTTTTGACAATATATACAACGAAGAAAGGGTAAGCGGTTGCAATTTGCAGTCGAACAACCTGCTTTGAACTTGAACAGCATTTCGTCCAAGGTCGGGAACTCTATCCCGGGAACTTCAAAGCCAGCCAAGCGCCATCCGCCGAGCCACATAGGTCGGAAAGCAGGATGTTGGAATTGGTTGTAGATGAGGCTCTGCATCCGTAGCACGTCCGCTCTTTGATCGACACGGATATTCAAGAGCAGACAGTACTCCGTGATCCGCTTTGCGGAATCTTTCCACTGTCGGAAACAAAACAGATCTAGCGGCTGCACCAAACCAGTTGAGCCCTTTGGGAAAACTTTCACAACAACATTCTTGTTCTCCGTCCTATACAATTCTTCGTCGTTGTGTCCACCCCAGGCAACCACGTAGAGCACGCACTCGTTTTCGTGCAGCCGCTCCACAACCTCTCGGCATACGTTGTTACTCCATTCCCGGACCAAGCCTCTGTTGAGTTTTCCGGATCTTGAGCACGTAATGTAGAGATTGAGGAACTGCTGAAGGATGGGGGCCACACGGGGGCCAAACTCATCATTCACCCCTTGTGGATTGACGTACAACTTGCCGACCAGACGCCCATCCATGTTCAACAGCGGTTGAATGGTATAGTTATGCGTGAGCGGTCCGAGAGCGTTTACGCTGACTTCGGTGATGCGTTTCGCCGGTATGAGACAACGTGCGATTGGTGCGGACTCAGGAATCGTAGGAGGTAGCTATCCGACTGCAAGACAGGTCCTGACGCGGCTCTGACGTTGATCCCTCGAGATCCACGGAGTGTGTGTTTCATCCATCATCTATGTAGACGACGTCTCGTCGCCTCGAGAGAGGGGGATCTTTGCGGATAGAGGGAAGAGAGCGCGGCCAGGGAACCTCGTCGCAGCCGGTCGGTTTTATTGGAAGAAAGAGAGGCGCCATCAGGCGCTAACTACCTACGAATATTCTATCTTTGGTAGGGATTCGTAACAACGACCTCCAGCCCATCATCTATCTCTCTAAGTAAGCCTTCGTCTCCACTTTTTCCAGGTTTCGTCCAGGGAATCATTTTTGCTCGCTGCCTCATATAGAAAGAGGAGCAATTCTCTGACCTCGCCTAACTTCAGCACCGTGACCCCACATCGGTCCAGGAGTTGTTCGATCTTTTCTAACTCCGCGGATAAGTACGCGGCTGTTGCAGAGGGAGAAAACACCGAATAATGAGCGTTGTTGGTTTTTGGATGAAGGGTATGTAATGGGATGGAAGGGATGGGATACGCTTGTTGTTCAATTCGGACGAGTATGCTGACAAAAGCTGTTTTGTCTTGATCCTCTTCGCGCAATCTGATATGCCAGAAACGAATTCCTCGCGTCGAGTGTCGGAGACAGGAACTGATTCGGCGCTTTTCTGACCCAATCCCATTCATATCTGGGATCGGGTACAAATCGAAAACCGTCTTCTCGCGCTCAAAGCCCCACACACATAGTTCATTACCATTCTAAGCTAGCCGTTCAAAATGATGATTGCAAACATTGTCACCCTCGCGACGAATTGAATCCCGTTGACGAGTTTTGCGCTTTCTCTGAATTCCTAAGCTACTCTCGAAGTCGAAGCTACTCTATCGCTGAGAATACACGTCAAGAGTTCAGGGATGATCGCCGTTTGGAAGAAGTGCTTAGGAGTCTCTCTTTTACAATCGGCGAACCGGCACAGACAGCCAACTCGAGTGTAACAACACAGCAACTGATTCGAATTCGACAGTGGCGGGCAAGAGCGCCAGCAAAGAGCGCACGATCTGGTCGAATACTTATGCGAAATAGGTTGAAAAGATGACAAACATCTAGACAAGTCTTCGACAAAGCACAAGACACATCGAAAGACGATCTGGCGAACTGGCATTGGTACGAATCGAAAACCGCGTTTTCAACAGCCAACATAGTTCACTGTAATTCTAATGTACCCGTGATCAAAATGATGATCGCAAACGATTGTTGATTAGTTATTTATTGTTAAAACAATCTACAAAAAACCGTCTTGTAAAAACCGCCGATCTGCGCGCTTCAATTTCCGCCTTGTTGCTCTCAGTGAACTCCATTTTGTGTTAATGTACCGAGTGATACGATCGAATGAGAACTTTGCGCGATCACTGATTTTGCTGAAAACAACATTCATCGCAGGATCGTTGTTTCCCAATTGTTGCCGCAAATCAATTGGAACAATATTGCCGCTTGTTATTGCGGTCGATGATAGAATTTTCAAATTGGCATCGACCACCGCGTTCGGATTGTCCACCTCTTCGACCATGGTACACCAAGCGACAGAAAGAATCCTTGTGCGTTGGCGCTCTTTTAGTGTCACCAGAGGACCGATGATTCTGTTGGTAACTTCATCGTCGATTCTCGATGGCGGCAGCGGCAGCAGAGAACGAGATTCAGCACTCGATCCCTTCGTTGTGGCGAGATCAATCAAATCGTTCCCACCAACATGACACACAATATGAACACGGGAATTCGGATGATCGTTCAAATATCTGAGAGTTCCGTCAATCACGTCGTTGATTTTCATGGTACTGGAACATGAAAAGCATCCAAACGTGAGATTGCCACCGTATCCGGTAAAAATGTCGATATATTTATCTGCTCCATTTTTCAATCTCCGAAGTCCCTTGTCGGTGAAAAGTAACACACAAGGATTGAAAGTCGTCGTAGCGGTCGCAGTATTGGCACCAGAAGCAATAGGTCCAGTGACAGCGACGGCAAGAGGTTCGGGAACAGAAGCAATGGGTTCAGTGACAGCGACGGCAAGAGGCTCGGGAACAGATTCGGCAACAACTGGTCCAGCGTCCTCGGCGGCAACGGCAAGTCCCTCAGCAGCGTCGTCGATGGCGGCAACAACTGGTCCAGCGTCCTCGGCGGCAACGGCAAGTCCCTCAGCAGCGTCGTCGGTGGCGGCAACGACTGGTCCAGCGTCCTCAGTGGCAACGACAAGTCCCTCAGCAGCGGCAACGGCAAGCCCCTCAGCAGCGTCGTCGGCAAGAGGCTCATGTCCAACGGCGTCGGTGACAGAACCGACAGGTTCATCGTCGTCGTCTTCGTCGCTAATCACGATAATGTCGTAGTCGTTGTCGGCGACGGCGGCGGCGGTGGTATCGAGCGCGGGTCCAACATCGGTTTCCATTGAAGCATCAAAGTCAGCAACAGTCATGGTCTACCTCCGATCAGACGTGTGTTCATTCTAGTTCCTAACTTTTAACAGATATGCTGTTTTATTCAATGAGTCGCGGAGGGTATAGAATTGATGACTCATGGGAGATAAGAGTTTACCTAGGGCGGACAGGCTCTACTATCTAGTTGTTTGAGCTGGAGGATTGTCGTTTCAGTCTGTCAATTTCTGCTGTGAGCTCGCTAATTTTTGCAGCGGAGCTTTTTTCAAGGTTTTCCAGTGCTTTGCGAGTTTCTTTTAACTCATTGTCACGACTTACGAAAAGTTGAAAGTACTTTGCCTGAAGGCGAACAAGAAAGTTATGGGTTACCAAGGCTTCGTTCTCGCTGGTACGGTTGTCATCGGTTTGGGTTGAAGCATCAGTTGAAGATGCTTTGCTTGATTGAAGTTTGTGAAGCGATGAATTTGCTGCTTCCAATCCCTGTTTCGTAGTTCGAGCGTGATTGATGGCGATTGATAGTAGTGTTTCAAGTTCTTTCACTTCAACTTCCTAGCTTCGTGTGTGTCTCTACGTTCCTTGTTTCGTTCGTCGTAGAGCTTTCGATTTTCTTGCTCTAAGAAGTTGATCTGACTGCGCCAGTGATCGTGGATAGATGTTTAGGGTGGTCCCTGACATCTCGTTCGTACTGAGCACGATATCGTCATAGAAAACGAAAACCTCCCCTGAGCCAATTTTTCGTCCCTCAGCATCCTCGTGAGTGCTCAGAGTTGCGGGCGCTCCCCTCAGCCCCCCGGACACAGAACCGTGAACTCATACTGACGCCTCATGCTGACAAAAGCTGCTGACAAAAGCAGTTCCTCGAAAATCGAGTGACCCGCACATAGTACACTCTCGCAGTGCGCGCACTTGACGAAGGCGAGTTCGTCGCAGTTCATTTTCGCGCACTCATCCGTTTTGATGGAATCGAAGCAATACTTCTGTGGAGAGTCCCATGGCCCCGGTGCCTCATCCGAATACCCTGCTTTGTGGAACGCGTACATGATCAGGTTTCGGAAGCGCGGGGCGCTGAACTGATAGATGCAGAAGGACTGTAGGGAAATGAACTTGTCGCGATGCCAAACGTTGAATTCCGAAGTCATGATCATTGTGTCAGTGATGTAACGCACAAATTATTTGTAATGCCGGAAGAAGTGGACGTCTAATGGCTGAATCTTTCCGGTGCAGCCGCCCGGTATGAGACCCTTGCTGAACGTGACTCCCGGTCTCGCCAAGGAATCGGATAGTGTATGATCTCGATTCGCTGCCCAGGAATCTAACAGCAGATGAACTCTGGTCGGCTGGAACGCTAGGCCAGAACACGTCGGTGTACCACGTAGTAAGATCGTTTTTGTTCATATTTGCGGTCTTTCCTGTAAATGCTCTGATGTTTGCCGGGTCCGGTCGTCGATTTCCAGGGAAGCGCCTTCATGGACCTTATTCGCTTTGACTTTTTAGTCACTAATTCACAGATTACTTTTTTTGATATTTAAACCTCTTAGAAGGAGGCGATAGCAGAGTTTGAAGTGCGCGATGTACTCCTCAGAGTGAGAGCTTTCAGAGGATGCAAGCAGATTTTGCTTTTGTGATATTCCAAATCCGAGGTTTACTTTGAGAATACACGTCAAGAGTTCAGGGATGATCGCCGTTTGGAAGAAGTGCTTAGGAGTCTCTCTTTTACAATCGGCGAACCGGCACAGACAGCCAACTCGAGTGTATCGACACAGCAACTGATTCGAATTCGACAGTGGCGGGCAAGAGCGCCAGCAAAGTGCGCACGATCTGGTCGAATTCTTATGCGAAATAAGTTGAAAAGATGACAAACATCTAGACAAGTCTTCGACAAAGCACAAGACACATCGAAAGACGATCTGGCGAACTGGCATTGGTACAAATCGAAAACCGCGTTTTCAACAGCCAACATAGTTCACTGTAATTCTAATGTACCCGTAATCAAAATGATGACAGCAAATGATTGTTGATCAGTTATTCATTATTAGAACAATCTACAAAAAACCGTCTTGTAAAGACCGCCGATCTGGTCGCTTTAATTGCCGCCTTGTCGCTCTCAATGAACTCCATTTTTCTGTTAATGTACCGAGTGATACGATCGAATGAGAACTTCGCGCGATCACTGATTTTGCTGAAAACAACATTCATTGCAGGATCGTTGTTTCCCAATTGTTGCCGCAAATCAATTGGAACAATATTGCCGCTTGTTATCGCGGTCGATGATAGAATTTTCAAATTAGCATCGACCACCGCGTTCGGATTGTCCACCTCTTCGACCATGGTACACCAAGCGACAGAAAGAATCCTTGTGCGTTGGCGCTCTTTTAGTGTCACCAGAGGACCGATGATTCTGTTGGTAACTTCATCGTCGATTCTCGATAGCGGCAGCGGCAGCAGAGAACGAGATTCAGCACTCGATCCACTCGTTGTGGCGAGATCAATCAAATCGTTCCCACCAACATGACACACAATATGGACACGGGAATTCGGATGATCGTTCAAATATCGGAGAGTTCCGTCAATCACGTCGTTGATTTTCATGGTACTGGAACATGAATAGCATCCAAACGTGAGAGCGCCACCGTATCCGGCAAACATGTCGATATTTTGATCTTTTCCATATTTCAATCTCCGAAGTCCCTGGTCGGTGAAAAGTAACACACAAGGATTAAAAGTTGTCCTATCGGTCGCAGTATTGGCACCAGAAGCAATAGGTCCAGTGACAGCGACGGCAAGAGGCTCAGGGACAGAAGCAATGGGTTTAATGAGAGCAACGGCAAGAGGCCCAGGGACAGATTCGGCAACGACTGGTCCCTCGGCAGCGGCAACGACTGGTCCCTCGGCAGCGGCAACGACTGGTCCCTCGGCAGCGGCAACGACTGGTCCCTCGGCAGCGGCAGCGGCAGGTCCCTCGGCAGCGGCAAAAGGCTCGTGTCCAACGGCGTCGGTGACAGAACCGACAGGTTCATCGTCGTCGCTTATCACGATAATGTCGTAGTCGTTGTCGGCGACGGCGGCGGTTGTATCGAGCGCGGGTCCAACATCGGTTTCCATTGACGCATCAAAGTCAGCAACAGAACCGACAGGTTCGTCATCGGTGATCGCGAAAGCGTCGTCATCGTCGGTGCTGTTGTTGTTGTCACTGTCACCGCCAAGCGCCATTGTGCTATCATTGTCGTTGTAGTCGTTTGGTTCATTATTGAAAAGGACAATGAACCTTTCAATCGATTGAACAATTTCCTCATTTGTGGAATCAGCGATTCTGGACACGTTGTCTGGTGCCGTCACCGACAATGCGAACGCATTCAGTTTTGAACGACAAGTTCTTAACAATGGATAATATGAACAAGGATGCATCCGTGTAGTCAGTTGTGTTTGCTCGCCACTGCCACAAATACGTACCTTCAGCGGAAAGATCAATCTGCTCAGGCGAACGCCAAAGAACCAAACGGACAACGTTTGCCACGACGCTGTCGGCAAAATCAGCCAATATGCTCCGTGCGTGATGACGGAATAGCGCAAGCAGAAGCCGGCCGTATTGCATCAATTTTGCCATCTCTTGTCGACTCCGTTGTGGACGAGTTGTTCCATGGAATGTAGACTTGATCCAGTCGCGCAGAATGGTATCGTACGATCGATGCTCTATGACAGTGGCCATGTATATCAGATGGATCGATGTGGCAATCGAGCACTTTGATTCCACTGGAAAATCGCGCTCTTGTACACCGACCAACGATGCCGCCATTCTAATATACGATGGAACGTTATGTGTAGATTCATCGGCTGGAAAAAAAAAGCGAAACGGTTATCGGTATTGTTTTTGTGTATTGCAGATCTGACAGAGTCGATTGACGATAATAATTCCATCAAAGCAAACGAGCGCGCGCGCGCTCGCACAGTGTCATACATACCATTCGATTCGTTGTACTGATGGCTTGCAAGAGACAACGATCGATAAAAGAGCCGGACCGCCTCTTCTTCGGATGGCGGTACTTGTGACATTGGCTCTTCTGAATATTCTTGGCGGTCGCTGTCGCATCTCGATACGAAAAATCGCAATCTTTGCATTGGATTTTCACGTACGGCAACCGGCAGCCAATAACTCAACAGAGCATCTCTCTCGATAAGAGGAACTCTCTTGTGCGAGAACCAATTGTATATCACCGATAAAGGCGACATGTTCCTGTAGCCGATCGTGGCAATCGTCGTGGCAAATGTGAACCAACAACTTATGTTCCACGATAGTCACACCGACAAGTCAAGCGAAGCCGAAGGTGTACACTAGTGGTGGTCTGCCAGCGACAGGAATCGGTCTCCTGACAGGTTGTCGGGTCGATCTAGATCCGGAATTTCTGTTTCTTCGGTTGATGGCAGTAGTTGATCTAGACGACAACGACGACGGGTTACGACGACCTCTTCTGGTCGTTGTGCTACTGTTCCTGATCCGTCCAGTCAAGCTTCTTGTTGTCGGGGCCAATAATAAAGCTCTGGCTCGATTCTCAGATGTTCCAGAAAAACAAGCCCTACCCCGAAAATAAGCCCTGCTTGAACGCCTATTAGACCAGATCGTCGGGTAAGTACACATTTTGAGCTTCCGACTGTTTTGATCTGGCATCACAGAAAAGGTTGTGATGAAGATGGACTCAACTTCTGCGATAGCATTGATAAAATCAACACAAAGCTATCGCCGAGTCGATATCTTCGAACCGGATGGCAGGTCAATAATATTGCGATCCTTTCGCTTTCTGAAGCTGGTTGGTAAAAAGGATGTATTAGGCAAGGCTTACCATGTATTATGTTCAAGTCTACTGGCGGATTGTTCACTACGCGATGTGTGGAACACTCGATTTGTGAACTACAGGCTGATCCAGAGACGCCTTGTATCTCAGAAAACAAGCCAACGTTGGGCGGCAAGCAGCTATGGACACTCTACAAGAATAGAGTGATTCCTCCAGCACCAACGACGCCCAAACCAACTGATAAGCCTACGATCAGACCGACACCTAAGCCGTTAGAGCAGGGGTGCCCAATCTGCGGCCCTGCTTCGCGGGCCGCATGCGGCCCGCGAAGCCTTTCTGTGTGGCCCGCGGGCTCATGTCGGGGTTTACACGGGATGCGGCCCGCGGATGTTTGAGTACCAATCGGAACTTGTCGAGTTGCAGTGTGACAATACGCTCAAAGAGCGTTTTCTCAACAAAAACTTGCTCGGATTCTACCAAGGAGACTTGTCAAAGTCGCGTTTCCCCAATCTCTGGCAACATGCTGCGAGACAGATTTCTAACTTCGGGGGTACATATGTACCTGTGTGAGCAACTGTTTTCATTGATAGAAAAAGAATCAGAGTACCGTACTCGGCTTACTCGGAGTCATTTGAAGGCACTCTTGAGAATAGCTTCAACCCGCGAATTTACTCCGGACTTCGATCAGCTTGTCGGATCGTGCCATGCTCAGTTTTCATCAAAGAAGAGAAATGTAAATTAAAGCGGAATAAACCCGGGGAGATTACCAGAACTCGTCTCATCTTTTGCTTCTCTGAAGAATGCGGAGGATATACTCAAAAGCGAGCTAGAATCGGTATGTAATCTCACAATTGATTATACACGATGGAGCCACCCATAATGTTTGGGAGAGCGGTCCAATATGTCAAGTTGTCCACTCATACGCTGGCCCCGTTACACAGGTTTCGCTATGTACTGTCCGTGCGGCCCGCGGGAGTTCGTCAACTATGGCATGCGGCCTGCTCGGATTTTGACTTGGGCACCCCTGCGTTAGAGTGTACCTGCGAAAAATGGAAGATATTGTCGGCAGTTCAGTCGACAATTTCTGGTCTGATGCTTGTGACAATGGCTCTGAGAAAACTAATGAGATACCGCCATAGACCAACATACGAACAAAACGACGACCGAGAGCGAATTCAAAATCCAGTAGACTCTCCAGAGTCTACGCAAGAAAGGCATGAAGAGATACCTGAGAATCCGTACCGACCCACAACTCAGGACATCTAATAAATCAATGCTACTGCGAATGCTGAAGATACTTGCTCGAGTATCTATGAATACAGATATGATAATACGCATGCTGAATAATGAGAACTCACAATTAAAATGATAGAATGTTTTTTTATTGAGCACTATTTAAGGTCGCGGTCATCAACCTCCCAATCCTCCTCCGTGATGACGTCGGGTACCTCCGGGCCGACCCAATCGCACCCACTGTGGATCCATATTATGAACCGATGCTCGTGAGGACGACTGTCCTCCAGAAACTTCATTTTGATCTGGGTGAGCACCATCTTACAGAGCGCCACCCCGTTCTGGAGATCGGCGCATTCATTGAAGCGCTGCCGAGTGATGGTAGGCAGCGCTCACCAGGCTCGACGGATGAGCCTCGCCGGGATCTCCCAATTCGGCTGGAATTCGGCGTGGACTATCCTCGAAAAGAAGTCCAGGCCATTTGGCATCGCTGCCGTCGGAGACCCCCTCGCCGGGAGCGACTTGATGTCCCGGAGGGTCTCGATAGTCGCCTCATAAAGCTTCCAGAGGCGACGTTCTGATGCCGAGAGCTCGACATCCGGCAGTCGCGGCTTTAGCACATAGCCTTCGATGCGGTTGAGCCGGAACACGGGATGCGACCGGCAATTTCCTTGGCAAACCGATGGCTTGCCGCCAAGCGGGGCCATCGTACGGCAGCTCCTGGAGGTGTTTGAAGTCCAGGACCTCCGGCTCCTGTTGTGTGCTGTCGAATGGGTCACGGAAGGCGGTTGGTTTTGGGCCTGGACGGTCGGACTCATTCGATCGAGACATGATGATGCTGGATTCCTCGGGAACGGAGAACTGAGAGACGGGAGCAGATGAGATACACTCACAGGCAGATCGTAGTGAACTGGTGGCTAACAAAACTAACGCAAGTGTTTTTAAGGGATTCGTACGGCTATGGAATGCCATGAGATGGCGCTGCGATCGCCAGTCGTGAAGCTCTAACGGAATGTTCACGAAGTGTCCCCCGCCGATCCCGGTGAACCCTAGCGCGTCGGATAGCCCGTCCCAAGAGTAGTCAAAGCCCCCATGACCTATCGGCAAATGGGCCCTTTTTCATAGTTTATTCGGGCTCTCAAGAATTCGATCTCTATGGGACTTTAACCTGGGAGGAATACAACTACGCCCGGACTCCGATCAACACGATTGCTTTCGGTTTATCATGTTATATGATATTATGATAGGATATGATGCGTGATTCGGAATCAATCGAGCTGACACCTCATGTGTTGCTCATGTGGAACATGACATAGAAGCAATGAATGCATAAGACTTTTTGACAATATATACAACGAAGAAAGGGTAAGCGGTTGCAATTTGCAGTCGAACAACCTGCTTCGAACTTGAACAGCATTTCGTCCAAGGTCGGGAACTCTATCCCGGGAACTTCAAAGCCAGCCAAGCGCCATCCGCCGAGCCACATAGGTCGGAACGCAGGATGTTGGAATTGGTTGTAGATGAGGCTCTGCATCCGTAGCACGTCCGCTCTTTGATCGACACGGATATTCAAGAGCAGACAGTACTCCGTGATCCGCTTTGCGGAATCCTTCCACTGTCGGAAACAAAACAGATCTAGCGGCTGCACCAAACCAGTTGAGCCCTTTGGGAAAACTTTCACAAAAACATTCTTGTTCTCCGTCCTATACAATTCTTCGTCGTTGTGTCCACCCTAGGCATCCACGTAGAGCACGCACTCGTTTTCGTGCAGCCGCTCCACAACCTCTCGGCATACGTTGTTACTCCATTCCCGGACCAAGCCTCTGTTGAGTTTTCCGGATCTTGAGCACGTAATGTAGAGATTGGGGAACTGCTGAAGGATGGGAGCCACACGGGGGCCAAACTCATCATTCACCCCTTGTGAATTGACGTACAACTTGCCGACCAGACGCCCATCCATGTTCAACAGCGGTTGAATGGTATAGTTATGCGTGAGCGGTCCGAGAGCGTTTACGCTGACTTCGGTGATGCGTTTAGCCGGTATGAGACAACGTGCGATTGGTGCGGACTCAGGAATCGTAGGAGGTAGCTATCCGACTGCAAGACAGGTCCTGACGCGGCTCTGACGTTGATCCCTCAAGATCCACGGAGTGTGTGTTTCATCCATCATCTATGTAGACGACGTCTCGTCGCCTCGAGAGAAGGGGATCTTTGCGGATAGAGGGAAGAGAGCGCGGCCAGGGAACCTCGTCGCAGCCGGTCGGTTTTATTGGAAGAAAGAGAGGCGCCATCAGGCGCTAACTACCTACGAATATTCTATCTTTGGTAGGGATTCGTAACAACGACCTCCAGCCCATCATCTATCTCTCTAAGTAAGCCTTCGTCTCCACTTTTTCCAGGTTTCGTCCAGGGAATCATTTTTGCTCGCTGCCTCATATAGAAAGAGGAGCAATTCTCTGACCTCGCCTAACTTCAGCGCCGTGACCCCACATCGGTCCAGGAGTTGTTCGATCTTTTCTAACTCCGCGGATAAGTACGCGGCTGTTGCAGAGGGAGAAAACACCGAATAATGAGCGTTGTTGGTTTTTGGATGAAGGGTATGTAATGGGATGGAAGGGATGGGATACGCTTGTTGTTCAATTCGGACGAGTATGCTGACAAAAGCTGTTTTGTCTTGATCCTCTTCGCGCAATCTGATATGCCAGAAACGAATTCCTCGCGTCGAGTGTCGGAGACAGGAACTGATTCGGCGCTTTTCTGACCCAATCCCATTCATATCTGGGATCGGGTACAAATCGAAAACCGTCTTCTCGCGCTCAAAGCCCCACACACATAGTTCATTACCATTCTAAGCTAGCCGTTCAAAATGATGATTGCAAACATTGTCACCCTCGCGACGAATTGAATCCCGTTGACGAGTTTTGCGCTTTCTCTGAATTCCTAAGCTACTCTCGAAGTCGAAGCTACTCTATCGCTGAGAATACACGTCAAGAGTTCAGGATTGATCGCCGTTTGGAAGAAGTGCTTAGGAGTCTCTCTTTTACAATCGGCGAACCGGCACAGACAGCCAACTCGAGTGTATCAACACAGCAACTGATTCGAATTCGACAGTGGCGGGCCAGAGCGCCAGCAAAGAGCGCACGATCTGGTCGAATACTTATGCGAAATAGGTTGAAAAGATGACAAACATCTAGACAAGTCTTCGACAAAGTGTTGAATATCGTCCAAGATATTCTGTGATTGTTATTTTCGTCAACAGCTTTTCAGCACCGAGGTCACTTCAAATTACTTTCGGAAGATGACCATCCCATTTTACTTTCAGTATTTCCATTGTTCTCGTAATCACAGTGTTTTCTTCTGTGTGCGGTAATCGCCTATTGTTCCGCTGGTGTTGTGCCAGACTTTTCTGTACACTGATTGACACCACTGAGACAGTGGCTAGCTGGAAGATATATAAGGCACCCAATAAACATGCGGTGGTACCGAGTTGAAGACCAGTGCAAGGGAAACCTCTGCACGAGCAACTGCTCCCGCTTTGTACGCATTGCAACTGCTTGTCTTCATTGATCTAGTGCTAGTGACCACAGGATCGAGAGCGAAGGATCGTTTTGGAGAGCCTGATCGAGACGCCACTGAGCGAAGTGAACCTGACCTTCCATCAGCGTTATCAGCACGACGACTTTGTCTTAATCAGCTCACTAAAACGTAAGTAACCTGTTCGCCAAACTTCTAGACATCCTGTCAGACCCCGTTGAGGTCACTATGCCGGACAACAAGGGAGCATCGGGTGTTGGAGCGGATCCAGCGCCAGCTGCGAGCCAATCCCCCGATGCAACCGTGAAAGAAAGTCCTGTACCTCTACTTGGTCGTCCCCGTGGAAAGAGCCCCGAAATTCTACTTGAGGATGGTTCGAATTATCTGTCTTGGAAAACCGTGATGGAGTTCCTCCTACGCGGAGAACAGTTTGCCTGGGAGGCAACCAGCGGTACTTTAACTCCAGACGAAGATAAAACGTCCCAGAAATCCAAGAACTTCAAAATCGGTGATGAAATGGCAAAGCTGATCCTCATAAGCGCAATCCATCCCAATATCGTTCTCAATCAATTTTATGGTACGGTCTCTGCTCAATCAGCTTCTACTATTTGGAAATTTATTCAGAAATCGTTCATTGGTCAAAGCGGTATTCTAAAGCAGCAAGCAATGACAAACTTCACCAATTACAAATACATCGCATCTGATTCTGTAGAGCAAAACCTGAATCGTTTCAAGCAGATCATTTTCAAACTCGAAGAGCAGGGAACCACGATTGATAAAACGATGAAATGTGCAAAATTGGTAGGCAGCCTACCGTCCAGCTGGGAGGGATTGAAACTAGCTTGGGGAGCAAGAGAAGAATCTGCCATACTCCCCTCAAGCCTCTATGAGTTGATCATTGCTGAATCCAACAGGCGAAAAGAGGCTGGTTCTGATGTGAATCAAACCGAAGCCCTTTTCTCGCGAATGAAGATTCAAAGAGCGGCTTTCGCCAGAACCGATTTAATAGAAGTGCCGGCAAGTCTAAGCGATCAAATTGGAATCGCAGACAAGACACTCATGTGACCAATCAGGAAACCGTAGTAACTTGTTACAACTGCGGCCAAAAGGGTCACACGAAGTGGCGATGCCGATCTAAGCCAAAAAAGAATAACCGGAAGAAGGTTGCTGTTAATAACGTTGAAGCGTTACTGGCCCTCTGCAGCAACGACCACGGAAAAGATGAATATGAGTTCGTGGCTGACTCTGGCTCGAGTCACCACATTGTATTTGACAAACGTTGGTTTGTCTCGTATGAAAAGTTTGTGAACCCCCGGGAAGTCAGACTCGGTGGTACCGGAACTCTGCAGGCAGAGGGAACGGGCACCGTTCATCTGGCTGTTCACAACAATGATCATACCAGTATTCTTGAGCTCAAGGAGGTCCTCTACGTTAAACGTATGAGAAGGAACCTCATTTCAGTCAGCAAACTCACTGACGACGGATACAAAGTATCCATTGATGCAACCGGTTTACACGTGTCTAATGAAAACGTAAATATTACGGCCGACCGGATCAACGATTTATTTGTGTTGAGAGCTAATATCCCAGAGGTGGATATGGGTCAAAAGAATGGTGAGTGCTTCGCATTAGACGTAAGTCAAGGAGCACGTGGAAGCTTGAGCCTGATGCTCGCCCACAAGACGCTAGCGCATATCGGAAAAGAAAAGATTAAAACCATTCTAGCTCGTGAAGGCATCAAATACCAGAACGACATGGATGCTTGTGAAGCCTGTATTCAAGGCAAACAGCATCGGGCCTCATACAGATCTCGACCTAAACGGTCGAAAGCTTGGTCCGCAGGTTATGTAAGTGCTGACCTGTGTAGTCTATCTGAAAAGTCTTTGGGAGGCTCCAAGCACTTCCTGACTATCAGCGATGAGTTTAGCAAGTTCAGAAAAGTGTACTTCCTCAAGACGAAAGATCAAACCCCCGACTTGGTATAGCAATTCATTGCGTGGTCTCGAAACAATGTTGGTCACGATATAAAGCAATTCCATTCAGATCAAGGTTCAGAATTTAAAAATGAAAAAGTAAGAAAGATACTGGCTGATATCGGCGCGACCCAGACGTTCAGCTGTGCTTACACAGCGGAGCAGAATGGGGTGGCGGAGCGTTTGAACAGAACGCTGTTAGATCTCACCAGAACCATTCTTATCGAAACAAATCTACCAAAATTTCTCTGGGCCGAAATAATCGCTAGGTGTGCTAAGATTCTCAATATGGTGACCATTTGTGAAGAAACCCAGTTATCTGCTTATGAAACCTTGCTTAAAAGGAAACCCTACCTAGCCAGACTGCATCCTATTGGAACCAAGTGCTTTGTGCTCAATGAAGTTCCAAAACGTAGGAAACTTGATAACCGAGGTTTGCCAGCAGTACTCGTTGGCTACGTTGATCAAGGCAGAGGCTATAAGGTATGGAATCCAGATAACAATGCTATTCGAGTGTCGAAAAATGTAGTGTTCCCGAAATTGGGAATCTTTACGTCAACGGAAGAACAGGAAGAGCTCATCGAAGTAGACGATCAAACGGATGAAAATAATCCGTCTGTACCAGATGAATCATCTGATGTACAAGCTGCTAGTGTCAATGAACCAGCAGCCGTGCTTGAAACTGACGAATCGAACACCAGAGTTCTTAGAGATCGAACCAAGCTAAAAAGACCTGAACGCTATGAAGCTAGCCTTGTACAAACAAACAGCGATGGCGGTCAATTGTTGATCGAGCCACAGAGCTACGAAGAAGCTATGGAATCGCCGGACAGAGAACATTGGAAGAATGCGATGGAGGCTGAGATGAAGTCTCTCATGGACATGGGAACCTGGGAATTGGTCGATCCGATGCCATCACAGAAACCTGTTGGTTGCCGATGGCTCTACCGGATCAAGACATCAGAAACCGGTTCCCTGTCTAGATACAAAGCTCGACTTGTGGCCAAGGGCTACTCTCAACAAAAGGGAATTCATTACAACGAAATATTCTGCCCAGTTGTACGGTTCGATAGTCTAAGAGTAATCCTGAGTATAGCAGCTGAAGAAAAGCTTGAGTTATACCAGTTTGATGTGAAGACTGCGTTTCTCTGTGCAGATCTTCATGAGACGGTTTATATGACACAACCGCCTGGTTTCGAAGTCGGAAAGAATAAAGTATGCAGACTCAAGAAAGCCTTGTACGGATTGAAACAGTCACCGAAGATGTTCCACGAGAAAATGAAGGAGCTACTCCTGGCTCAGAATTGTGTTCAGTCAAAAGCTGACCCTTGCATTTTTATGAGTAATGGCAAGGATCGTCTCATTTTCTGCGTATACGTCGATGACGTTTTGGTGGCTGGAAGTTCAAAGCAAATTATCGAACAATCCATAAAGCGGCTTCAAGAGAAACTTGAAATAACATTCCAACCCCTCTCGTACTTTCTCGGCATACAGTTCAGACGCACTCCCGAGGGAGGCATCTGTATGTTCCAACAAAAGTATGCTCTTGAGGTAATCGAGAGATTTGGTATGAGCAACAGTAAACCAGTGGCTACGCCGATGGACAATGCTATCTATTCGGATACTACGAGCGAGGAAACGGATCAAGAATATCCGTACAGACAAATCATAGGATCTCTCATGTATCTGTCAGTATGTACGAGATTCGACATCTCCTTCGCCGTGGGTTACTTGTCAAGATATCTCGACAAGTACACGAAGAAACACTGGACTGCTGCGTTGAGAGTGTCGAAATATTTGAAAGACACCTCGAACTACGGAATCCATTTTGGAGGCAACAATGCTCTAGAATTTCAAGCATTTTGTGACTCGGATTTCGCAGGTGACGTTGAAACAAGGAGATCAACCAGCGGAGAAATATTAAAACGTTACGGGGGAGCCATACTCTGGGGAAGCTCCCGCCAACCACACACGACGCTGAGCTCGTGCGAAGCTGAGCTAGTAAGCGCGTGTTCCGCATGCAAGTCGGCTCTCTGGCTGAAACAGTTACTGAGTGAATTGGGTCATCCGGTTACTCCCGTTCTACAGATCGACAATCTCTCAACGATTCAACTGATCAAGAACTCTCAATTTCACAAGAGAACTAAACATATCTCAATTCGATATCATTTCATCAAAGAATTAGTTGAAAGGGGAGAGATTGAGCTGACCCATACCTCGACAATTAACCAAGCCGCCGACATTTTAACGAAGCCTTTAATTAAGGTTGTGTTCCGAAGAATCAGGGAGCTATGTGGTCTAAAACCATGCTCGTAATTATCATCCTGATTCTACTAACCAATCCTGCATGCCCCTTCTTCAAATACTCCGACTGTAACCCAGATTGCATTCATTACAATGCAAGTTGCACGATTGTCGAAATTAATCCAGACTACTTCGTAAACCGATGTACTGTATCGGAAGGCGTTTGTGAAGAAAACGCATCTCCAACGGAAGTCTGTCTACGGCCGAACGCGCCTCCGTTAGGTGGAGGCGACATCTGGCCTGATTTCGAAAAGCATAAGCATCACCCAACTCCCAGAAAATCTGACGAGTGCTTGAAGTGGAAGATCGCGTCAATTGCTATGTCCTGCCTAACGATGGCGTACATCGTTCTAAGAGTAATATCATTGACTGTTAAGAATATTAGAAACAGAAGATATGAACTTCTACCTGGTCACTCCAACCGTGAAGTTTATCAAGAAACAGTCCAGGACATAGAAGAATAATGGAACTACTTCTCCTCTGCGCTCATTCAAGAAAATGGAAGAAATGATCACTCATAGAAGTTGGACAAGAGATCAAAAATTAATTTATTACAACGTACTGCTTCTTATCGACACAATACTCGACAGTAGTCTCCCGCCCCGAAGGGCGAACTCGAACTTTTCCGTGTTCGGGAATTCGACCCAAACCGCGTACGCAAGTTCCAGCCTCAGCCGAAAAGCAAACGTAGCCTCTGCCGATTCCACGGCAAAGGTGCGAACGGAGATCCATCTCCTCGGCTGGACTGTTCGCCTCCGCCACGAGTCCTTCTGACGCACTCGTGAGGTCGGTACGCGGCGCGGTGGTCTCCTCAACGATGGCGAGCACCTCTGCCGACCCGGTCAAAACCCCGGTCGGTTCCATCAACAAATTTGGTTGAGTTGGAACACGGGTGAGGCTCCAGTGGAGCATCATCCCTGAAAACAAACAAATCACAATCAAAAAGGGTTGACAGAAAATGATACAGTGTAAGATGTTTTGATTATGAGAAGAATCATCACAAATAACCTCAGAACTCGACTTACCGGTTCCAACGACGATCGCCAACAGAACGACGAACACCGTCACACAAATGCAGGCGATCCTGCAACGTCCGAAGCACGAGGTCGGAAGCCTCCTGTTGCGAACTCGCCGTTCAGTCTCCTGAGCGACTTCATTGAGTGCCCGCCCGACGGAGCTCATGTTAAAAATCTCCGCAGAGCTGTCGGAAGGTGGGGGGTTCATCCTGTGTTCGGTGAACGCGGCTCTTGAAAAGTCTGGTCTGGGAGGCTTTGTCCAGCGGCCACGACGTAACAGCTCGGACATCTCAGAAGAGAATGAACTGGAGTTCGTTGAAATCAATTGGATCAAACTTTCGAGAAACTCTTTCCCATAGAGAGAGTTTGGATCTCTGGATGTTCATGCACATCCGTTGACCTGAAAAAATTCCTCGAAGCCAAACTCAACAGAAAAATATCCGATTTCAACCATCGCACCTCCAAGCGTTCTTTTAATGTTGACCCGTCTAACGAAACCAATACCATTGCAGAAGCATGGGACGAGGAAACAGAGTCTCTCCGTACTGGGCATGTGTAACAACATACGCCAAGGATGCTGGAATAAACAAATTCCAAGCTCAACAAATAGTGGATGGCTTCTGGCCGTCCCTGAACTTGGAGCAGCGCTCCAAGTGGATCCGGCTAGCCCAGGAAATGACTGTTGCCAAACGAAACAGTCCGGAGATCATTGATGCCCGACTGAAACACAGTCAGGAACTAAAAGAAAAAATGCTGGCTGCAAAGCCAGGTTCATTTCTTCACAGAATGAATGAAATTAAAAACATGCCATCGGTAAAATCCCTGGATGCTGAATTCGACATGGAGAGGGGTACACCAGTCCCGGGACTGAAGAGGGCCCCAGGGACGCTGGTGAATGATGAACCAATCATCATCGAGGAGGAGACAGCAACGACAAGAGAAAACCCCATCATCATAGATGAGGAAGAAAATCCGAGCACAAGCGAACCGATCGTCATTGAGGACAGCGACTCCGATGACACCACAGTGATCCTATCAAGTTCAAGTGACGACGACTCGGATTACTACTACGACGTCGACGAAGAAGACGACTGGCTGGATGACCCACATCTGGCATCGTGCTATCGAGACTATGAGTGAATCGAGCAGCAGAGAGGAGAAGCGCATCGCCTGCGCGTTCCAAGACGCACGTTTTGATACCCACATTTTTGTTAGGTAGGGTGAAGGCAATTATCCCAAATGTTCAAAAGAAAAGCTGTCTAGAAAACGGGGGAGATTGTTGAATATCGTCCAAGATATTCTGTGATTGTTATTTTCGTCAACAGCTTTTCAGCACCAAGGTCACTTCAAATTACTTTCGGAAGATGACCATCCCATTTTACTTTCAGTATTTCCATTGTTCTCGTAATCACAGTGTTTTCTTCTGTGTGCGGTAATCGCCTATTGTTCCGCTGGTGTTGTGCCAGACTTTTCTGTACACTGATTGACACCACTGAGACAGTGGCTAGCTGAAAGATATATAAGGCACCTAATAAACATGCGGCAGTACCGAGTTGAAGACCAGTGCAAGGGAAACCTCTGCACGAGCAACTGCTCCCGCTTTGTACGCATTGCAACTGCTTGTCTTCTTTGATCTAGTGCTAGTGACCACAGGATCGAGAGCGAAGGACCGTTTTGGCGAGCCTGATTCGAGACGCCACTGAGCGAAGTGAACCTGACCTTCCATCAGATATCGAGGCGAACCAGACACCAGGGGCGTAGCCAGGATTTCATCTTGGGGGGGGCGGCTCTATGTTATGGGGGGGGCGATTTGATACTCTGGACACCGCGGTATAGGGAATTAACATGGGACAAAAAAATCATGGGGGGCGATCGCCCGATCGCCCCCCCCCTGGCTACGCCACTGCCAGACACCTGCAACTCGTGCAATGAATGTTTCCAGAACACGGCCACCAGGCAAGCATGCGGACTATGCTTCAAGACGGTGCATGCCAGCTGTGGATACAGAGTCCCAGATAAACCGACCTGTTCTGCAAAGGTTGCTGTTGGATCGAGGTAGCGAAGATAGTGACTGCCTCGGTAGGAAGTCTCTGTTCATGCTTGAGCGTTGTGCAACTCTGCTCAAGAAACTGGACGACGTGATCAAATCGAACCACCAATCAGCTGCTCCAGAGAGAAAACTCGGGGGGGGGGGGGGGGTGGCGGTCCGCCCTGGGCGGCACTTCTCAGGGGGCGGCATTTCGGGCGTCTCCGAATCCGTGAATACCGCATTCTACCTCTGCAACTATCTGCGCCGCCTCGTAGCAAGCCTCGTCCCATAAAGAACAAACCAGCCAGGTTTTGCGATACGCTGTCGTGGAAAATCAGAAGATCAAGATTGTGGAATCCTTCATTGACTTTTCGGAGACGAAAGAGAAAACCGCGGCCGCGTTTTCGTCCATGATACTGAAGAAACTCGAAAGCGATGGCCTGAATATCTGCGATTGCCGTGCTCAAATTTACGACAATGCAGCCGTCATGGCTGGGAAGAATCGAGGCGTTCAACAGCGGATCAAGGATGTACACCCAAAAGCGGAGCTCGTCGCATGCGCCAATCACTCCCTCAATCTGGCTGGGGTTCCACTGTCCATTCTATAAACTTTTTCGGAGTCACCGAGGGGATATTCACTTTTTTTCGCGGCATCCACCCACCGCTGGGACATCCTGACCAGCAAAACAGGTACAGTGAAGCGGGTTTCAGACACACGCTGGAGCGCAAGAGCCGATGCCGTTCGAGCTTTCAAAACACAGTTCACTGAAATCGTTTCGGTTCTGCGGCAACTCACGGATGAAACCGAGAATCCCACCACAAGAGAAGATGCGGCTGTTCTTCTTGACGCCATTCAATCCAAAAAGTTCCTGTTCTTCCTCTTCCTGTGGTCTTCAATTTTGACGGAAATCAATGATACACAGATATATCTACAGAAGCGCGGCTTGGATATTTACTTTTGCGTACTCAAGATCAGATCACTGAAGGACACCCTTTCATCACAAAAGGAGAGCATGATTGCTCAGAGCGCCAGAAATGGCGACGCATTGTGCGAGCAGTTGGGGATTGCGGAGGCGAGACCTTATAGAGTGAGAATTTTTATTTATTTATCAGCTGTGCCGTCATGTTGACAGGCTGCGCATCGTGTGGGCTCCCGATTGAGTTGGGAGTTCCCTATGCTATCTGCAGTCTCGGCCTTGGAAATGTTGTTCACGGTGGTTGTCGTGACCCCGGCATGCCGGAGAACACAAAATTTGCACCTTGTCGGTGCTGCTGCATCCAAGTGAGCAATCCTGATGGTTTGATCGAGCGTCTGTGCAAACTACAGGAGAACTATCTTGAGCAACGCATCACCATAATGAAACTGCAGGAGACGGTTGACCGGTTGACCCGGGTGAGTTCTTCACCTGCCACGGCGGGAAACGACCCCCCCGGCTGCCCAGTCCACCCCAATCGCACCCACCCCGCTAAGCGACGGAAATCGGAAAGCGCGGAAACCAAGAAGCAAGAAAGCGCGGACAGCACCGCCCTCTCCCAACGACGAACTGCCATTCTCAGCGGTGGCCGGCCATGGGGCCGCGGCAAGATGGCGGCATGAGATCGGATTCGAGGGAGAGGGTAGGGATTGGCTGCACCACCTTTCGGGAGAGCCTGCGCCACTCTGATGTAAGTCGAGGGTTCGTTGAAGGCGTTGGGTGCGAAACCGAACTGTGAAAGCTGATACATTTTTACAACTGAATCCTCGATACGACGAAAAGGGTTTGTGTTCATTCGGCCAAACTGCCATGGGAAATAATTTCAGATGACTCTCGTTATGGCGAATCGCCATTACAACGAACGGATCTTCCAGGTCCCGCGGATTCGTCTTACCGAGGTTCCAGTGAATGAATTTTCGGAGGGAAGAATGATCAGAAATTGAGCGGCGTATTACAGATCGACCCGAGAGATTGAGGAGACGAGTAACATCAGAAGGAGTTTTGTCCACGAAGGAGGCTCCGGGTACGAGGTCGACGTCTCCAGGTCAATCGATGCGGAGAAACCAGCAGCGTCTTTCGTAGCTCGTGAGGGGAACAACCCCCCCCTCTATCATTTATTAGAGTGAGATAAAAACGCACATCGGACGAGGTATCGATCCTTGCGTAGAGAGGTTGAGCCTTAAGCATAGACTTGATATTCGCGAGCTTCTCCGCACGGAAGGTCTGTCATACGCAGGGGCGTAGCCTGGCGGAGGACGGGCGGGTCTACCCCCTCCAACAACCACTCTGCACGTACGATCGAGGATGAGGTTTCTGATCGCACAACTGATTGTTGAGAGTCTCACGAGGACTGGCCCTTGCTCCGAGGAAAATCCTGGCTACGCCACTGAGCATACCAGAACTTCTTCATCTTTGGAATTCTCCCTACGCGAGGTGAAGTGAATAACATTGTGATGAGCTCTAGAGGAGAATCAGGCCTAATTATGACGACGGAGCCTCACCTGATTTCAACTTTCCACCTGACTCCGGATTCCTGCCACGTCTTTTCGAGATTTCTGTGTTGTTGAGAAAAATGGAAATGCCGCAATTTCGCGACGCAGAAAATTCATCGTTGCCGAGAGCTTCTACTCTATTTGTTTTGACAAACTTGTTCCCAGCAAAGACTATTGACAGTTGGCAGTCAAAGACGGCTGCATTGTTTTCCTTTTTGACGACAACATGTATTCCTGACTGATGACGAACAGTCCGAAAATTTTGAATTATGAGGTTGAAATGGTTCGGTTCCGCGAGCCCGAATTCCCTCGATCCCGATTTCCGTTGAGCCTGAATTCCCGCGAGCCCGATGTCCCGCGAGCCCGAATTCCCTCAAGCCCGATATCCCTTTCTCTCTTTTTGAGAGTTGACGAGACTCAGCGAACCTTCTATGCATTCTTGCATGAGCCGGATCGTGATCTCGCTAGAATGGAACAGTGTTGCTGAGGAAAGCTGATGCCGCGACCGGAATCACATTCCTCGGAGACCTCCGGAAAATCCCGCTGACCCTGGCTATGGAAACAGTCGACACTAAAATCATGCCGACCGTCCGCTGCGGCATGGCAAACATAAGTCCGGAAGCATCTAAAACGACTACGAAGAGCTCGGATTTCTTCTCAGATCTCGGAACTCAGAGAGAGAGAGAGGATCAGCCGATCCTACATCTTAAAATGCATAGATTCTGAGAACCAAACGCTCGGCGAGAGTGTGAAAGATACTTTATGGAGCTGTGGAACAATCCGCGAATAAATATTGCATTCAAGAGATATCAGGTTTGATAACTGTTGAATACGAGAAGTCATCCAGGTTTGGCACGATTGGAGACATTGTTTCGTTGTTGTACGCTGGCGGCGGTTTGGAAAGCGCTGCTCTCTTACAACGCGGTTTCCGGAATGGCATTCGCTTCTGCTCTTTCGAATTCTATGATATTTCCAAAGTATAGGGGACATTCTTGATCGCTTCCTTGGCATCACCAGGCCTGGGCCGCTTTGGGCTCGGGAGTGAAGTGCAGCGAAGGGCTCCTAGTCCTAGATAAATTCCGATTTTCAAGAGGAAGGCCCCACGTCACCGGATCTGACGTGAACGAGACGGTAGGATGGAGTTTCTTCCCAGGGCTGAGCACCTCGGTAGATACGCGCAAGCCACATACATCCCTTATACCAAGATGTCTCTTATATCCGAAGTCTCCAACATGAGGTCCTATCGAGACAGGAAATCCGAAAGGGTCTCTAATATGCGGTTTTCTCTTATATCCGAGTCTCTCATAAGCGGGTTCGACTGTATATTCGTCAAGTACAGCGGGCCTGCTCGAACTGCAAAGTTCATTCATGAAGGAGGATGAAGTGAGTTCTCGGGAGGATTGCTCCTGCAGCGGGGAAAAAAGCGCGATGACAAAAAACGCATAATACATACTAACAATGACCAGCGGCCTCCACTGATTATTTGGCGAATATAGATACTATCTTCAATTCATACAAGCTCGGTGCTCCGATTCGGGCTCATCCAGCGTCCAAATTTAAAATCCGGAGTTCCCGCCATGTTTGATAACGGATGTTGCTCTCGGAGTTCCGCGCCACGATTTCCGCGGACTGAAGAGCGTCATCGCGGTGATCCCAGAAGCCTATAGTTCTACTGAAAATGGAATTTCGCATCCTCCAATCAGCGAAGGGTAATGCCCTTTACTCAGTGAACAGTTTCCTCTACGAACAAGGGCAGAAAAGTAAGGATGGCCTGACGATCTATTGTCGCTGCGTGAGGAAAAAAGCGAATTATTGTCCAGCGCGAGCATCCGTGAACAAGGTAGTTATTTTGCCCATTTTGTTGATTTCTTTTGGAATGATACCGACAAGCCTGAGTCCCACTGCGACTGCTCCCTTCGCTGCCTGATCAGCTAGATTATTTGGTTGATTCATTCATCACCTCTTCCAACAGCACTCGGACCCCCCCCTCCATAAAACTTAACGGAAAATCTCACAACCACGCGCCAGAGGAATGGGACATTATGAAACGTCAGGCTGTCTCGGATATCAAACAAAGGGTTTTGGAACGACCTGACGAATCTTGTCGCGACGTTTACCATAATGTTATGGCGGACAGCCTTGGTCAACTGGGTCCATCGCACGACATCGAGGAATTCGGGGCACTGATGCCGTCGTTCTCCAACGTAAAAAGCGCCGTTTACCGTCAAAGGGCTACAGTTCGTCCACCTCTCCCCGCAACCCTGGCCGACTTGAGACTGGAGGGTGACTGGAAACGCACAACCGATGGGGAGGAGTTCCTCATCATCGATGACGGAGTTGATGACAAGATTTTGGGATTTGCGACCCAGGAAGCCATCGAGATACTGTGCCAAGTTCCTTGCGTATATATGGACGGAACATTCAAGATTGTTCCGCGCATATTTCATCAACTCTATACGCTACACGGGGTTTATGAGGGAGAAATGATGGTTCTTGCCTACTTCTTGTTGCCGGACAAGAGGAAGGAGACATACGCAAGGATGTTGAGCCTCCTCCAGACGTATGCGTGGAACAAAGGCCTGTTCTTCTACCCACCAAAGTTCCATACGGACTTTGAGGCAGCTGCGCTCAAGGCTGTAGAAAACATTTTTCCGATGGCCGAGCTGAAAGGCTGCATGTTCCACTACTGCCAAGCAGTTTGGAGGAAGGTCAGAGCAGTGGGTCTCTCCCAGCACTACCGTGACGACATAAACGTGAAACGGTAAGCTTCTGTTGCCTCCCTGCATCGCCGGGATCGGACTCATCCGTGCTGATATTATTCATTGCGCGCAACATTCTAATAGCATTGAAACCGCAGATTTCTCAAATGTGTCATGGCGATAAGCCTGGCACCATTAGATGACATCGACGACGCCTGGATGGAAGTCGATTCGGAGTCGCCGAGCGTGGCGCACGAAGCTTATAACAAGCTTAACGATTTTAAACAGTATTTCATCTCTACATGGCTTGAAAGTGACATATTCCCTCGTTCACTTTGGAATCACTTTGCGTGAGGATTCTTTTTTCGAGCTTTACCAATATCGTTATCCTTATCCTTCTCATTTGAACATTTTCCATGCTATGCGCAAACGTGGAAACTATCCAGTCGAGTCATCACATCACATGGTCACTCATTATCTTTGTTTTCGGCCATCTCCAGGAATTTCGGCATTAGAACGACTAACCATCTGGAGGGGTTCCATAACGCGCTCAACCACAAGGTCAAGAGTTCACACGTGAATATTTTTGAGCTCATAACACATCTGAAGCGAGAGGAGCGAAATTTGAAGCTTCGCAGAGCGTCCCTCCGCGGGGGTGATCGCGCGAAACAGATGGAAAAAAAATACATCAAGCTCAATCAACGTCTTGAGCAATTCACGCGACAACTACAGACACGTCAAATCACCCTCCTCCAATTCATTCATCGGGTTGCAAACAATCTACCTGAATATCCGGATGAGCCCGAGCCAGAGCTCCATGAGAATCCTGAGGGCAACATTTAGCCTTGAATCAAGTCCGAATAAAGCGCATTCTCTTGTGAATGAACGTTCTGCCATCTTGTCTGTCCCCTTCGAGTATTCCTGCTCTGTATCGATCTCATCGAACTCGATTTTCTTATGATCCACTGCGGTCTTCGAAGACCTGAACGAATCCCATGAAGACTCTTCAATTCGTTATTCACTTGCACCATCGTGGACAGCTTCGTCCGCAGACAGATCACCGGTTATCAAGGTTCCAACTCATTTCCATCTGTAGAGCCCCTCCGTACTAGAGACGAGGGGATAATTGCAAAGCTTCGAACGAGTCTTTAGAACGTCTGCAATCATTTTTTTCCAATTCTCAGGATCAATTCTCATCCCTGAGTTTGACTATTGGAAATGTGTCTCCAACGGTCGGGTTCTGATTCAGTTTCCAGCAATAATTTCTGTTTTCGTCTTTGCGGCGCAGCTTTCCTCAGCAACACTGTTCCATTCTAGCGAGATCACGATCCGGCTCATGCAAGAACGCATAGAAGGTTCGCTGAGTTTCGTCAACCCTCAAAAAGAGAGAAAGGGATATCGGGCTTGAGGGAATTCGGGCTCGCGGGACATCGGGCTCGCGGGAATTCAGGCTCAACGGAAATCGGGATCGAGGGAATTCGGGCTCGCGGAACCGAACCGTTGAAATACACTCCGTATTGCTTCCATGTTCGTTGAGTGCACCAATCAAAAGGCAGTTCGCTGTACGGCAAATCGTTGACCTCGATCGTTGGATTGGCACACAACACCACCGTACTATGACGTTGTTGTAGGTGGGCATCTAGTTCGTTTCGGGCACGTGCCCACGAACACGATGTGTGGTGTGCCAATGGACATTTGGTCATTCTCCATTCGCATGTTTGTTCGTGTGTTTTGCTTTCGGAGAGCATCATTCTTGCCGGACAACCAAAAGACGCGTTACAGCATTCGATTGGTATTCTGCTGACTAGATATTCGATGTCCACAACGCGTACTGCTCTTGTCCACTGACAGTGGCATTGTGGACAATCTAATACTTTGCCCTTGCATTCGCCACAGATGAGATGGCCGTTGCCGCACGACCAAATTTGCTCTCGCATCATCGAGGTGCAAATTGGACATCGGATGAACTTCAGAACTTCGTCGAAATAATTTTCGAACTGCTGTTGCAGCTGCCGCAATTGCAATGCCGATGGTCGAATCTGCTGCTGCTGCGAAGGTTGCCACAACTGCAATGCCGGCGGTGGCCGTGGCAATTCTGACGGTGACGGTGATTGCCGCAACGAAGATTCTTCCGACGGTGGCGGTGACCGAATTTGCTGCTGCTCCGGTGGTGACGGCGACAATTCTGGCGATTCTTCCGGTCGTAACGGTGATTGCGCTTGTAGCAATCCAGGCGACAGTCGCTGGATTGATACCACCAGTTGCCGGATTGATTCTAACGTCGGCGGCGGTGACAACGGTTCAGGTGATTCCAATTGTGACAGTCGCCGAATTCGCTGCGGTTCAGGCGATTCTAGTGGCAGCGGTCCTGACGATGAAGCCGAATTTGCGTTCCTGGTGGCAGCCGATCTGAGCTCGTGCGAAGCTGAGCTAGTAAGCGCGTGTTCTGCATGCAAGTCGGCTCTCTGGCTGAAACAGTTACTGAGTGAATTGGGTCATCCGGTTACTCCCGTTCTACAGATCGACAATCTCTCAACGATTCAACTGATCAAGAACTCTCAATTTCACAAGAGAACTAAACATATCTCAATTCGATATCATTTCATCAAAGAATTAGTTGAAAGGGGAGAGATTGAGCTGACCCATACCTCGACAATTAACCAAGCCGCCGACATTTTAACGAAGCCTTTAATTAAGATCGTATTCCGAAGAATCAGGGAGCTATGTGGTCTAAAACCATGCTCGTAGTTATCATCCTGATTCTACTAACCAATCCTGCATGCCCCTTCTTCAAGTACTCCGACTGTAACCCAGACTGCATTCATTACAATGCAAGTTGCACGATTGTCGAAATTAATCCAGACTACTTCGTAAACCGATGTACTGTATCGGAAGGCGTTTGTGAAGAAAACGCATCTCCAACGGAAGTCTGTCTGCGGCCGAACGCGCCTCCGTTAGGTGGAAGCGATATCTGGCCTGATTTTTAAAAGCATAAGCATCACCCAACTCCCAGAAAATCTGACGAGTGCTTAAAGTGGAAGATCGCGTCAATTGCTATGTCCTGCCTGACGATGGCGTACATCGTTCTAAGAGTAATATCACTGATTGTTAAGAATAAGAAGAACAGTCCAGGACATGGAAGAATAATGGAACTACTTCTCCTCTGCACTCATCTGGTGAAAACAGGAAAACACACTCGCTCAGAAAATACTCAACAAAGAAATCACTTTATTACATCATATCGCTTCTTGTCAGCGCAGTAGTCTATGAGGGAGTCCCCCTTAGAGGGGCGAACGTGGACAGAACCTCTGATTGGAACACGGCCCTGTCCCCACACGCAAACTCCTGCATCAGCAGAGAAACAGAAATATCCTCTGCCAACTTCGCGGCATAAATATGACGACAGGTTGATCACTTCGAATGCCTCAGTGATCCCTTTCGTCTCTTCCTCTGCAGCGCTCGACTCTTCTGACGGAGCGATGGTGGTTACCTCCATGAGGGATAATACCTCAGTCGGATCGGTAGAACAAGTCACTCTCTCAATCAGAACGTTGGCTGAATTTGGAATTTGTGTCAAGCTCCAATGGAGCATCACACCTAAAAACCGAGGAAACCGCTATCAGCATGGCCACTCAAAATTAAGGCACTGGGAGATGGACGATTAAAATCAAATCTTCACAACAATATCAGCTTACCAGTGCCAATGACGAGTGCCAAAAGAAACATGAACATGAACACAACGATGCTGACGGTTTTACACTTCCCGAAAAGGGAGGTGGGTGGCCACCAACTACGAACTGGACTTTCCGTCCCTCGAGACACTTCATTGATAGCTCTGCCTATTTCGCTCATGTTGAAGAGTTCAGCCGAGCTGTCGGATCCAGGGTTCTGCATTCGATACTCGGTGAACGCACCACGAGTGAAATCTGGCCTTGCGGGTTTAGTCCAGCGACCACGTCTGCGATTATCTGGCATCTCAAAGAGAATGAACTGGAGTTCGTTGAAATCAATTGGATCAAACTTTCGAGAAACTCTTTCCCATAGAGAGAGTTTGGATCTCTGGATGTTCATGCACATTCATTGACCTGAAAAATTCCTCGAAGCCAAACTCAACAAAAAAAATATCCGATTTCAACTATCGCACCTCCAAGCGTTCTCTAGTGTTGACCCGTCTAACGACTCCTGACTCGAAAAGACAACCAGAAGCTCGTGAATCGAAGCAGAGCTCGTCGAATGATGAACCAATTGTCATCAAGGAAAAGGAACCGACTACAAATGAGGAACCGATCGTCATCAAGGACGACATCGAAACTTCAAGAGACAATCCCATCGTAATCGAAGAGGATCAAGCTACAACAAATGATGAACCCATCGTGATCTACGATTCTGACTCAGATGGTCCCACCGTAAGCATCTCAAATTCGAGCAATGACGACTCAGATTACTATTACGACGTCGACGAAGACGACGACTGGCTGGATGACCCACATCTGGCATCGTGCTATCGAGACTACGAGTGAATTGAGCAGCAGAGAGGAGAAGCGCATCGCCTGCGCGTTCCAAGACGCACGTTTTGATACCCACATTTTTGTTAGGTAGGGTGAAGGCAATTATCCCAAATGTTCAAAAGAAAAGCTGTCTAGAAAACGGGGGAGATTGTTGAATATCGTCCAAGATATACTGTGATTGTTATTTTCGTCAACACAAAGCACAAGACACATCGAAAGACGATCTGGCGAACTGGCATTGGTACCAATCGAAAACCGCGTTTTCAACAGCCAACATAGTTCACTGTAATTCTAATGTACCCGTGATCAAAATGATGATCGCAAACGATTGTTGATTAGTTATTTATTGTTAAAACAATCTACAAAAAACCGTCTTGTAAAAACCGCCGATCTGCGCGCTTCAATTTCCGCCTTGTTGCTCTCAGTGAACTCCATTTTTCTGTTAATGTACCGAGTGATACGATCAAATGAGAACCTTGCGCGATCACTGATTTTGCTGAAAACAACACTCATCGCAGGATCGTTGTTTCCCAATTGTTGCCGCAAATCAATTGGAACAATATTGCCGCTTGTTATTGCGGTCGATGATAGAATTTTCAAATTAGCATCGACCACCGCGTTCGGATTGTCCACTTCTTCGACCATGGTACACCAAGCGACAGAAAGAATCCTTGTGCGTTGGCGCTCTTTTAGTGTCACCAGAGGACCGATGATTCTGTTGGTAACTTCATCGTCGATTCTCGATAGCGGCAGCGGCAGCAGAGAACGAGATTCAGCACTCGATCCACTCGTTGTGGCGAGATCAATCAAATCGTTCCCACCAACATGACACACAATATGAACACGGGAATTCGGATGATCGTTCAAATATCGGAGAGTTCCGTCACTCACGTCGTTGATTTTCATGATACTGGAACATGAATAGCATCCAAACGTGAGAGCGCCACCGTATCCGGCAAACATGTCGATATTTTGATCTTTTCCATATTTCAATCTCCGAAGTCCCTGGTCGGTGAAAAGTAACACACAAGGATTGAAAGTCGTCGTAGCGGTCGCAGTATTGGCACCAGAAGCAATAGGTCCAGTGACAGCGACGGCAAGAGGTTCGGGAACAGAAGCAATGGGTTCAGTGACAGCGACGGCAAGAGGCTCGGGAACAGATTCGGCAACGACTGGTCCCTCGGCAGCGGCAACGACTGGTCCCTCGGCAGCGGCAACGACTGGTCCCTCGGCAGCGGCAACGACTGGTCCCTCGGCAGCGGCAGCGGCTGGTCCCTCGGCAGCGGCAAAAGGCTCGTGTCCAACGGCGTCGGTGACAGAACCGACAGGTTCATCGTCGTCGCTAATCACGATAATGTCGTAGTCGTTGTCGGCGACGGCGGCGGTTGTATCGAGCGCGGGTCCAACATCGGTTTCCATTGACGCATCAAAGTCAGCAACAGAACCGACAGGTTCGTCATCGGTGATCGCGAAAGCGTCGTCATCGTCGGTGCTGTTGTTGTTGTCACTGTCACCGCCAAGCGCCATTGTGCTATCATTGTCGTTGTAGTCGTTTGGTTCATTATTGAAAAGGATAATGAACCTTTCAATCGATTGCACAATTTCCTCAATTTGTGGAATCAGCGATTCTGGACACGTTGTCTGGTGCCGTCACCGACAATGCGAACGCATTCAGTTTTGAACGACTGATTGGCATAGGGAATCCGAGAGCCGAAAGTGATGGAACTGAGAATTGAGAAGCCACAGCATGTTAGCAATGGATAATATGAACACGGATGCATCCGTGTAGTCAGTTGTGTTTGCTCGCCACTGCCACAAATACGTACCTTCAGCGGAAAGATCAATCTGCTCAGGCGAACGCCAAAGAACCAAACGGACAACGTTTGCCACGACGCTTTCGGCAAAATCAGCCAATATGCTCCGTGCGTGATGACGGAATAGCGCAAGCAGAAGCCGGCCGTATTGCATTAATTTTGCCATCTCTTGTCGACTCCGTTGTGGACGAGTTGTTCCATGGAATGTAGACTTGATCCAGTCGCGCAGAATGGTATCGTACGATCGATGCTCTATGACAGTGGCCATGTATATCAGATGGATCAATGTGGCAATCGAGCACTTTGATTCCACTGGAAAATCGCGCTCTTGTACACCGACCAACGATGCCGCCATTCTAATATACGATGGAACGTTATGTGTAGATTCATCGGCTGGAAAAAAAAAGCGAAACGGTCATCGGTATTGTTTTTGTGTTTTGCAGATCTGACAGAGTCGATTGACGATAATAATTCTATCAAAGCAAACGAGCGCGCGCTCGCACAGTGTCATACGTACCATTCGATTCGTTGTACTGATGGCTTGCAAGAGACAACGATCGATAAAAGAGCCGGACCGCCTCTTCTTCGGATGGCGGTACTTGTGACATTGGCTCTTCTGAATATTCTTGGCGGTCGCTTTCGCATCTCGATACGAAAAATCGCAATATTTGCATTGGATTTTCACGTACGGCAACCGGCAGCCAATAACTCAACAGAGCATCTCTCTCGATTAGAGGAACTCTCTTGTGCGAGAACCAATTGTATATCACCGATAAAGGCGACATGTTCCTGTAGCCGATCGTGGCAATCGTCGTGGCAAATGTGAACCAACAACTTATGTTCCACGATAGGCACACCGACAAGTCAAGCAAAGCCGAAGGTGTACACTAGTGGTGGTCTGCCAGCGACAGGAATCGGTCTCCTGACAGGTTGTCGGGTCGATCTAGATTCGGAATTTCTGTTTCTTCGGTTGATGGCAGTAGTTGATCTAGACGACAACGACGGGTTACGACGACCTCTTCTGGTCGTTGTGCTACTGTTCCTGATTCGTCCAGTCGAGCTTCTTGTTGTCGGGGCCATTGTTTTTCTTTTTGAATCGGGTTTCGTGTACGGCTAAACAAAATAAGAGAAAAACAAAGCTAATAAACAGCAGACATTCCAACTGAATCGAACAAGAGAGCAATTGTTTCAACTTTTGAGCGGAAAGCGAAAAGTATTCCCGTTTTCCGCAACGCAAGAAGGGACGTCTATTCAACAGCCGACGATAACCCTCATCAGAGCTAGCGTCAAGTGCATGGTATTGCATTTGTCAACCTCCCTGTACAATCCGACGCCACAGTCGGGATCTGTTCTAGCTTTTAGTCGACCGTTCACGATTGATCACCGATCATGATTACCGAGCATCATCGATGATGCAGGTGTTTGCATGAAAGCCGAGGAAAATCGTAATAGAATTGTAAGTCAACTCAAACACGATCAACCAGATTGTGGGTGGAAGTTTCTTCTTGACGCTCGATAAGACAACCGCCGCAAACTTGCCACATTATCGCTAGATCGGCGTTTCTCTGCAGACCGAGTCCAGAGAAAAGACTGTCGTCTAAGATCAAGGGCGAGGAAATTTTAACCTCGGAATCGTCAGCGATCGGTGGCAAACAACGGCAAAACTGGAACCCGGCTAACAACTGTGCCTCGTGCATGGCCTCCATCATAATAGGCTCCTCAGCAAGCAGTGTTACAGGAATCATCAGAGCCGTGTGCTCCACAAATCAGTGCTGTGATTAATGAGTCCGATAGCTATACTGAATCGATGAAAAGCAATGCCACAAGTTCCAGCGACGAAAATGTCGGCCTCAAACTCTTTCACGATTAAGATCAGATTCATGATAATCAAGCGAAATGTCCACTGACGCCACTGATGAGACACTGTTCGATGTGTCAGATCATCCCGATTTTGTATCAGTCATGTGTTTGCTTGACAATCTGAGAAAACATCTGAAGACGATCAAGGCCAGTGGACCAAAGAGAGACAGACTATGAGAGCTCGCGATAATGACATCCTACGATGAAAAACCATTTCAGGTCATAATTTTTTACAGTTTAGCCTGGCCATTTTTCTCACGAAGCTGGAAAACATCTCGCTGACCCGGTGTTGAATTGATTCTAGCCTAACAAATATTCCAAGATTGAGTTTTTTGAATCGTGAAGCGTCGTGACCATCCGGAATCTACGAAGCGAAGCTTTTGTAATATTGTAACAGGGTTTCACGGTATCGCTAGGCCTACTGCTACGACTACTTGGGATTACAACTCGCTCTGTGATTGTCTCACCGACGGGTCGGAGGGACTGGGCGTGCTGGGGCTCGGAGGGTCTTCGGGACGGATGCAAGGTCTGGACAATGGACTCGGGTCGGGAATTCGGCAAGCTGGAATCCTACGTTCTTGGGACAGACCGGATAGGAGAGATACAGTCGTACGGGCGACGTCTCACTACACAAGTGTCGCGGTTGCCCGCCGCGATTGTTTTTATTAAGCACAAGTTCTACTCTATTGTTCGATTTCATTGGCTATCCCCGTTCGACTGCCGCGCCGCTCTCCCGCAGCGGCCGATCTTTATGATGTTGGCTCAACCCGTTCGCTACATTGTTGCTCGTCTTAATTATCCACACATGGTCCGACATTTGAAACTTAGGGCCTATCCACGAACTCTTTCGAGTAGCCGAAAAGCTCGATGATCTTCGCTTCGGGTGTGCCTCTCTCCAGGGCACTGATGATCGTTACCTTCTGCCGTCTTCGGTCGGCGAGGCTTGTGCTGGCGTTACAATCTTCCGGTGTCATTTTTTACTCGAATCTCAACCTCCACGCTGTGCTTGTTCGCCCTGTTTGGCGGCGCCTTACTCGTCTGCTATGGCTGCTGCATCGACTGATCATTGTTGACACCGAGCCTGGCTACATAGCGGCGCCCTCTCCGACATCAGTCGAAATTCGAACCAACCGCCTTGATTGTCGATCACTAGTTGAAGCCTCTTGCGAAAGCTTTGGCAAGCAGCCCTCAAGTTGCCTCGATGCATGTTCGCGAAGGCTTCCCTGATGGCTTCCTTGAGATCTTCCACGTTCGAGTGGGCGCGTTTGTTGGATCTGACGACGATATCATTCCACACGTAGTAATCGAGTGGATTCAAGTCTGGACTGTTCGGAGGCCATTGTCTCTTGTTCTAAAACGAGTGGACATTCTCTCCGAGCCAAGTCTGAACAAGATTGCTCGTGTGCGCCGGTGCGCCATCTTGCTGGAAGACGTACGGGCGTCCGTTGGCAACAGTCGTCATCCAGGGCACCACGACGTCGCGGAGAAAGTCTAGATAAACTTCCGCGTTTATCCCGCGACCGCACTCGAAGAAATGCGGTGGCATAGCGTCGCCTTCGCTCGAGACGTCTCCAAAAACGTGATAACTGCGCGGAAACTTTCCCCGTTCAACAGCTGGAACGCTCTAAGGGTTTGTTGCGATCCACCGATCGTTTTGGTGGCTGTGCGCTTCTTTCACTGTGAAGATCTTCTCATCGGAGAAGAATCTTATCATACCCCGCTCTGTGTTTCTTCGCAGCAAGGTGAGGAGTCCCGAAGCGCGTTGGTGCCGGTCAGCCCTGTTTTGGTTGGTTAGTTTCCACCGGATGCGATGTTTGTACGACTTGCAACCCAAGTCTTTGTGCACAACTTCACAGATCGTGTTTAGGCTGCAATTGAAGCGTTCAGCCAGAGTGCGGTACGAGGTGTTCGGGCGTCTTCGATAGCCCTCTCCACCTCGGCGATGAATTGCGGAGTACGGACGGTGTTCTGCTGACGCCGCGTGTGCCCCCCCCTTCCTCGACGGCGTCTGGGTGGATTCCATCGTTGAGCCGTCTGAAGACTCTGCTCACCGTCTGTTTTGGGATTCCAAAGAGAGCAACGAGCTGCGCCTGAGACACGTTTCTCTTCCATCCTTCAATGATCACCGATATTCGTCGTCGTTGTTCTTTGGAAACGGGGGTTTCACTAGGGCCGCTATCTTCATCGCTGCCACTGCTTCCGCTGCTCGAACTTGAACTGCGATCGCGGCTGGGACCGGCTTCGGCCATCTCGCCCGAATCGGAGCAACCCCGGCCGAGTAATCGCGGAAACAGTGGTAGGTCCCACCGAGTCCCACCTTAGAACGTACACATCTGGAACGGCTTCAGGGGGGAACGAAAGCTAGAGCAAATATTCTATTCTCCAACTGATCGACCCATGGTTCCGACATGAAGTTCCCGTCGCTTTTGGAAATATCTATCATTTTCTTTAAAATGGCTGACTTCCAATGTTTGTAACAGCCCCCAAGAGAGCTAGTCTGGAAAACTCTCTTGAATGCATTCATGGGGGCCAATACGAAATCACATAGGAAGAATTTTGGACCATCGGTATGTAATGCTTACATTTGGTTATCCACGAAGGAGATGCAGTGAATGCTGTCAGACCGAGCTCTCTGGCTTTGTGCAAAGCCCACATTCTAACGGTCCGATCGTGGATGATGCAGCCTTTGGCGCGCGCGGAGTCGAAATTTTGCTTGCAGAAGCCAGCTACTTGACGGTATCTTTCTTTCTGCGTTCCCATCGTAGCTCTGTAAGCTTCGAACCTGGCTAGGTATGCGTGGTTGCGAACTCTCCTGAAGGCATGTTGCAACGTTTTGAAGGACCATCCCGGGTTATTAGCCTTGCAATCGAGGACCTTGCAAATGTATTCATGGGAGAATGATTCTCGTGAAACCTCGTCTTCTAAATTTTCGTACACGGGCTCGGAATCTTCATCCGGATAATCGGCACTATAAAGCTCGTCAGACTCCTCGAATTCCACGCTTATCGAACTGCCGGACGGTCTTCAGAATCCCTTGCGCGATCTGTATCTCCACGTGCCTGGCGTCGTTGCACACGGTGGGATCCAGGTTCAAGGCGGCCAAGTCTTTGTAGAGCAGTCCCAACAATGTTTCAAGCCTTACCGACATAGTCAAAGCGGAGTTCACGAAAGTCACACGCGAAAAAAACGATAAATTTGAACACCGGTAGTGCTACTAACTCTTGACGCCGAAATCCGAAGCAGACGAAGGATACTACCCGGCTCTTCTGCATGTCATGCGCTGCCATTGAAGCGTTTCCTGCATGAAACAGAGGAGAGCTCGGAAATGAACTTCGCGACAATTCTTGGATGAACAACGTTCCGTGTGACATTTGTCGGTGTGAAGATAGGGAGATCATAGGTTCTCCCCACGCGCGAGAAAACCACGTCAAGTTGACCAAATCGGGGTGTTGGAACTGGTTATATGTAGATGAGCTGAAGACGCAGAGCGTCATCGCATCGATCAATACGGTGACCGATCATTGCGCATGCCCGAGTCATACGTTTCGCAAAGTTCTTCCACATTTGGAAGCAGTGCACATCCAGCGGTTGAATCAGCGAGGTGGTCCCCGGCGGGAAAGTCTTGATGTTGATTTGTTTCCCATCCACTTGGAACAAGCTTCGATCCCTCTGACCACCCCAGGAATCGAGATATAGAACACATTTGTCCGTGTGTGTACGGTCCAGGATTTCTTTGAAAACAGTTTGGCATCATGTTCGCATCAAGCCTTTGTCTAATTTTCCGGACCTGCTGCAAGTGGCGAATAAATTCGGGTATCTCGTCACCTCCGACGGAACCATTGGGCCTAATTGGCCCCCTGGCTCTTGCGGGTTCACGAGCAATCGACCGACAAGGTGACCGTCCATGTTCACCTTGTCGGCTGTATGGTCAAATTCCAAATTCATTGATCAAGTCCTGACGCCCAACTCGGCGCAAAAACCTCAGGATAACACAAAAGAGACGCTTACAGTCGTAATTCTGCAGCATTCCCTCCTATGTAGACCATAGACCCCATAGACTCTTTGCTGAAGGGCCGATTTTCGATCTGTCCATTTGGACCTTCAAACTGCCCACACGCAGATAATATTCTAGGGTTTTTCTACCCTCACCTAGGGGGGAACTAGGGATTCCTAGTCAATAACTAACCTAGGGATGCGGAGTAGAGGTGTCGTCGCGCAGATTCCCCCCAGCTGAAGAGCTTTTGGGAAGAAGGTTGTTGTTCTCCTGCTGTCGATTTCTTACGAGTGCCTCCACAAACAGGAACGCAAGTGATGAAACCTTCGTTCTCTAGGGTTTTTCGCACATTTCCGAATGCCCGATCTCGAAGCAGCTGTCACCTCTTCCCAAGAAACCTTTGACACCATTTGCGAGAGCCAACTCCATGATTTTTTCGTCGTTTTGGGTTGCTGCGGACATCATCAGCATATCAACCACGTACCCTGTATTTGTGCAAATAGCGAAAGGCTTGCAGGGATGCGCCTTTTGAGGATATCTCGAGCAAGAGCCAAGCAGTTTGACGAAGCGTTGAGTATAGGGAGAGCGGGTCGGCCGACTCAGAACGTGTAATTTGCGATCTCACACACGGCAGAGATCACCGTGAATGCGCATAGTCGGACCCTCTCCATCTCGCTCCCTTGGTCATTTGTAGACGTGTTCATGTGCACACATGATTTCTACACTTTGAAATTGAAGTTCTGGTGGATCGATTGTGCGCCTTATAAAGACTCCTGGCCTTGGTCAGGAAAAAGGCCGGAAGCAGCGACGTTGGCGTGTTTGCTTGCGAACTTGGTTTGATTCAAGCCCTGAGAGCAGATCGACAAACTCAAGATATGGAGTCAACCCCTCGCCAGAGGCTTGTTGTCTCTTTGGACACTAATTCGGACCACACATTGTGAATCCAGCCGTCTAGGTCACTCAACCTTCTTCGTGATATCGACCTCAGGAAATGATTGGAACGATCGCTCAGCTAACTGTCGTGTGTGTTTCTCGTTCCTCCGGATAGTCTTCTTCCTCCTCTTGAACGCGACACTCCATGTGGATGGGGATGAAAAAATTCCTCTATGAGTGCGTTACGGACGACCTCGAATTCAAAAGTAACGCCACAACTTGCGCTGACGAAGGCACTCGAGTCATGCACAAGAACCTTCTGTTCTTTTGAGGAGAAGCTTGGTATCCATGGCTTCCACGGAGCTGGCATACCGGCTCCCGATTCCCATCTCTTCGACCGCCCGGTTTTGGGTGAGCCTTGAGCACCTCAGACTGAACTTGATAGATTGAAACGTGTCTCACCAGTATTTGGCTATGCTCGTTCCGAGTCGGGATTTGTTTTTTTTCTGGTACAGATGCAGGTCTGTAAGGAGAAGGAGTTTCCTCCCGCTCGTCCGCCTTCTGCTCCTCCAGAGTGTGCTCTCGAGGATACTTCGAAGAGTGCGCCCTCATTTGATAAGAATGTCGATACTCTGAGAAGATACCGAAGCAGTTTTGCAACCGACCCAGTCCCTCCCTTTTGAAGTTCACTCCTGTTCCAGTCCTATCCTCACATTCGATCGATTCGCCTAGGGGCGGTGAAGTCGAAAAAAACGTAATTTCTCATCGTCTGGTTTGAAAATTCTCAACCTGCCAATTCACCTCGGCCATTTGTCGAATTGGATTCTCGTCTCTTGCTCGGAGCTCAGAGGGAGCTTCAAGTTGTTCTTTGTACTCCATTGCAGCAGATTTTAGCTTCCCGAATTGAGGTCATAAAATCAATTTTGGTTAAACTGAGGATTCCACCACAAGGCCGTTTTCCAGTTTACCGCACACGCTCGACTTTCGGTTAGATTCGTAATTAGAACCTTCTAAAGTCGAGCATGCGGCGTGATTCTCCACGGTATACTTGAGCCCTTCACTTTGCTTCCAAAGCCCCTGCTGACCACAGCTGACTCCGTTCCTTGAATTCTAAAGGACCATTCGAGGAACGGAGTCAACGATACGTGAAAACGCACGTGTGGCCTGAACGAGGTCTCTTGATAGCCACGGAATATCTCCCGCGTCATCTTTTCTAGTTGACTCGCGACTTCGTATGCTATGATATTGTTTATATATATATTGGCTCTCGAAAAATTGGAATATGGATTCTAGTTAACGAGCCAGATTCCTCGAGTATCCGCGCTGCATGGAGCTGACAGAGGCATGCGCCGAATTTTCGTGTGCGCTTGCGAAATGTTGTTTCGGACTCCTATTCTCACTTGACTGGTTTACATTCGACTCTAAATTCACAAGACTAGAAATAACATGACGGGCTCGAACAGTGGTGCCTTCATTACGAGCTTAAACTAGTTGAGCAATCGTTGAGTGTCTCGCTCTTACTCTTCAACGGAATCTTTTTGCGAGTTGGTTCTTTTCACTCCATGATTGCCTACCTAAACACTGCATCCTGTAACGGCTTCAGCCGGACATAAGAGTTCGAAATCAACTTTTGGATTTTGTTTCTCCCAACATCTTCTGACCCGAAGGTTACACAATCAGTGAGCGAGCACCGAAGATCGGAATTACATAACAGGTTTTGGCCGGCCGGCTGCACGCACCTCAGCGAGATTGTTCACAGAGGCTTGGATGATGTCGTTGAATGAATATGTTGATGGTTTGACCGTTGTGGAGTCCGTCGCCGCACGATTGATGTCTCTGTCGGTTCATTCCATGCCATCCAACGTCTGCGCCGTACCATAGTTCTTGACGAATGGCCAGTGATGCAGGCGGATCTGGAGGAATCGTCACGCAACACTCCCACCAACCTCCGATCGCGAAGCGTTAGGCCCGATGAGGATAAGGACGCACAACCTTGAGCTGATTCGCGACGTACGTCCTGGAGGCTGTCCTCGATGATCGTTTTTGACCGAGTCTTCAGAACGCGAATTCGGAGCGGCGGATCTCCTTACCAGCTCCCCACGTCATGCTTTCAATGCTCGATATCGTGGGGCATCTGCCTATGGTAAGCAGTTCTGTCTTGAAGCGAACCACAGTGACCGATCTCCGGGTTTTCGTTATGCAGGCCGCCTCGGGAGTGTGGCGCGAGCCTGGAACTCCATGGGTTTCTTGTGGTCAAAGTGTATGACCATGAGTGAGGCTGTGAACTTCGCCCTCGTTTTTGAGGACCACATGAATGATCGGAGAATGTTCCGTCTGCGTTCGAGCGATCAGGGCTGTCGGCTGGCCAGACCATGCGGGATGGGTTAGCAGGTCCGATCGCAATCTAAGGTGTCAGGTCGGGTGGGGACGCTCTCTGTCGTCACCTTTCTGGTGGAGGTTCGGATCAGCAACTCCTGATGTCGGCGAACCCTCGCTGAACATGACGCTAGGCAGCTTGAGCACGGGTTGTAGATTGATCACACCCTTTGACGCCATTTCTCAGCCTGAGGTCACTCGTACAGGAGCGAGATCCACCGATTGCTCTCGCCCGGAATATGATGCATGAGATGCTGGATCTCCTCCGTGGTCGGCGAAGAAGTTTTGGGGTCGCATTCTGACATCATCCGCGTGTCGGATTCCCCCGTTCTTGAGATGGTTGGGGATTTTTCGAGTCTTGGTGGTAGACTCTGGAAACCGACAATAGAGATGGGACCCACGAGACTCACTGCGATGGACTCCTGCGGTCAATGGAGGTTGTCCAGCGTCGCGGTGACTGCAGACGATCGGAGGATCAGCAACCGTTTGTTGGATCCTCATCGCTGATCATAGTTCACCTCGGCCACGTGTTGTTTTTCGATGCTTAAGAACGAGCTTCGATGGCAGACAGTTGGATGGGGCATGGTTCCACATGATTATGTTTCCGACGTTTCTAGCTCTCTGCTGCGAGTTTGGATTAACAGTTGATGGAATACATTTCTTCTCACAACCATGATGGTACCAAGTCTCGTAACCTCTAACGTGTTGTCTGCTTGCCACGAATTTTCATCATCGCGCGAGCTGATTCGCACGATCAAAATTGAAGAACTACCTACATACTTTCTGCACTGTGTTTCGGTTTTCGATGCTTCACAACGATCCCTGATAAAAGAGAATCGACTGTGGTCTAGTTTTACATGATCACGTTTTCGATGTTTCTAGACTTCTTTCGCGAGTCGGGAATGACAGCTAATGGGATACGTTTCTGCTCACATCTTATAAGTTGGGGCCAAGCCCCTCAAGCTCAAACTTTGGCGTGATTCTCACAAATTTTCATCGCGTGACCTTATTCGAATCAGTGGCCGCGAAGAGCTACCCACACACTTCATGCTTTTGGGCTCCGCTGGCGGCTGCCCGCGCCAGTGCTCGAGATATACTATACTTCAACGAGGAATGGGGCGGCTGTATACGGCAATCATGATATCTGAAGTTACGGGCTCAAGGGGTACCGTGTGAATCACGACGGTTGCTGGATACGATCAAATTCGAACGATATGCGTCTTGATGGAACCTTCTGTTTGTCTATTTTCACACAGATTCGGCGGATCTCAATCCGGGAAACTATACTGCACTTCTGGTGACGATTCTATACCTGGTTTGGACAGAGCTGACATTGAGAGCCAGCCCTCAAACACTCCGAGGACAAGAGACGAGGAAACCATCCAAGAAATTATCACCTTGGTTCGCAGTACTCGATATTGACATGGTTCCAGACATATCTGATTGCAGATCGAATGGAAAGATAGACTGCTCCGATTACGAGCAGAGAAGTTCTCAAGAGGGAGACCTTGTGGAATCGCATGGTACTTCCCGGTAGATAACGAAATAAGCTACGGGAAGCGATACCCTTGGGAGTATTTTGGGACCCCGATTATGGGGTTGCTGAAACAGAGACGAGCACGATAGCATCGGATCTCAGGATGGTCCTCGAGATTTCCGGAGTCGAGTACCGAAAATGACGTCCGGCGGTAAGAGACACATTTGGTCAACGGAAACGTGCACTGAACTAATCCAAAAACCTCTTGGAAGAGAACTTGAGCTTTGACCCCGCTCGGAGACTCCCCCTCTGGATACCGCGAGAACTTTCAATGAATCCTGTTTCCCATGGCAAAGTAAGCCGGATCCGACCGCCGTTCAACAAAAACCTGGGAGGCTCTTGCGCCGTCGATTCTACCAATTACCCACTAACCTGTTACCAAGCCGCGATGACCTGGGCACCATCCTGGGACTAGGAGGCATCCCAGCGATAAGGGAGATCAAAGAGTCGTTCGTCGAACCATATGGATTTTCTCGATTGCGCCGATGAGGTGTTGCGATTGAATTTGGCCGGAACCTGAAGATAGTCCAAAACGCGTCGGCCAACGACGCCCAGCACTTGTCGACATATATCACTGAACAACATTGCGTTGATCCTGTATCCCGCACAACCGAGCTGTTCACCGTGCGGCGACTCAACCACTTCTGAAGCAAAAACACAGACTACCTCTGACTTCAATGAGGCCATACCCTCACCCGCGACTGTTCAACCGGTCGAGGATTTCGACCCGCCATGAGCGGAGCGGGATGGTCCTGATTGGCTGGATTGTTGAGAGATGATATCCCCGGTCGAGTTCGCTGCAAGGAGCAGAGATCACTCCGCACCTGGGTCGGCTGAAAACCGCTGATCCGAGTCGATTGCTTTGGGATCGATTGTTGATCAAAGATCCCCGGTAGGTCATCTGCTATGCACCGGTATGGAATTCTCTCGGGTGTCCTTTGAACTCGTCTTCCTCATCGAGTGAAGATGATGCAGTTAGATATCCGGGCGCGTCTGGGCAGGGATCAGGTCTGCTCTCATCAAAGAATCGCTGCAAAACACCCCGAATACGTCTTTGCGCGCCCGATTCTACAACAGAACCTCGTTTTACTCAGCT
The DNA here is from genome assembly GCA_028455905.1 of Neoseiulus californicus. NCBI lineage: Eukaryota > Metazoa > Arthropoda > Arachnida > Mesostigmata > Phytoseiidae > Neoseiulus > Neoseiulus californicus. Next base: position 4,399,815 of record JAMQGS010000012.1, read on the forward strand.
GATTCATACAAACAACGGTCGAATTGGCGAACTCTGAAACGATCAAGAGAAGTCGAAGATGAGTTAACATTTGGACTCTCGGATCGATTCTCGCTTTGAAGATCAGAATCACACCGATCGATAACATTCTCTGGAACGCCGCGAAGTCTACATCGAGCTCGGAGAGCTCATCCACAGTCTACGATACGTCACTTCCGATCGAACCACTCCAACCCGCTCGAAAATTGCAGCATGAGATGCGCCGCTGACGCTCTCAACCCTTGGTCGAAGCGCCTCGTACCCGGGGCTCGCTAGTACAACATATGTGCAAGCTGTGAATGCGATCGTTCGCCACTCTACAACTTCGATTCGGTTTCTGCGTCGGATGTGATCCCGGTGAGCTTGAACCCAATCGATCTAGGGTTTGAGACGACCACGGAAGGAGGAAGTTGATTTTCGCGATACCCCCTTCAGTGCGGATTCCGTCACACCAGGAAAGGAGGAATAAAAACCGAGTTGGCAGTCTTAAAATTCTCTATCGATCTCATGGGGAGGGAAACATCACAGGAATATTGAATATGGCATGAGCAGTATCGGCTCTGAATCAGCGTCCCAAGGTGCTGCTCCTCTAGAAGGTTCTCCAAGCTCATTATTGGATTCTGTTGGCGAACAAACATTTGCTCAAGTGGTTCCATCGCGCCGCAGCGGGTTGAAGCCGACTATACAGCAGCAAGTCAGAGCTGGGTCGAATCGCGGAGCCAGATGTTTGGTCGGGTAAGATTTGACGTACGACGGTGAGATTCGTAGTCGAGGTCCGCAGAGCCCACGGTCCGAAAATGCGCTGTGTCGGTGGGGGCTCCCACTCAGCAAGCATCATATCGCTTTCATCCACCGCGATGTAGGGCTGACGCAAACGGCATATGGATGGCGCGCACCGACGTTAGAGCTCACTAGTTGATGCATTCGATGATCGTTTCCCCCGCACCTCGCCTCCATCGATCGAATCCGCAGATCGAAATGGACTGCGCTTGGATCGGGTCATCGATTGCAGGTAATCGATGACGAATTCGAAAAGATATTTCCGAACTCCTGTCATCGCTGGAGAGTCCAGAATTCCAGAATCATCCAATCTTTGGTACTGATACACGCACTGGAAAGGGAAAAGCGTGAGACATCAAAAGATCCCAGAGGCAATGGTGACTTCCAAGCGCCGCGGCGTTTCTCGACGGCGCCGGGGGCGCGCCTCGGTTCGCCGCGTCGCCTGCTCGCGCCATCAGCTAATGAGCTCGTTCTGCGGGGGGAGTGTTGTGAGCACTTTACGAGCAAAGGTACACCGACGCAGAACAACGACCTCGGTGCGATACTTCAAGTATCGTGAAAACCCAAAATATCACGGTTGGCGGAAATGATAATGATTCAGGCAGTGGAACGATTCATATGAGCTTCTTTCTATGGTAATGTTCCAGGGTTGACATCTTGAAAAGATAGCTACGGTTGAGAACTTCTGTCATCATATGTCGACATTCGACATGCTCGACATTGTTGATGAATCTAGCGAGCACCGTTTCCCGCGCAGAGCCTTACCGGCGGATGAAAATCTCCTTTCGGGCTCGGCCGAAGTTGCTGTTGTCTGGTGTCGAAGGAATAACTCGCGCTGAACGTGATATGTAGATCTACACTGATGAGTAGAGCTTGGAAGTTTAGGCAAAATGGGCATTTTTAGGCAAAATAGGCATTCTCGGGCAAAAGATAGGCATTCTTAGGCGAAATACGCTTCCGGGGAGATCCTGGAAATAGTCTCAGAAGGAAGACTGCTAGGAAGCCAGGAGAATCGAACAATCGTGTTTCTCAGAGTCGCAGAGATTCACAGAATGAAGGACGCATGCACTCCCGAACGAAGTGACATGCTCCTTGAAATCTCAGATGTTTTCTGAGCTAGATTCTCGGCTGGGGTTTTCGCTCCAGAAGGCATCGTGATTTTGAGTCACTGTTTTGAAGTGATGGCAGTCACAGGCAGAAGGTGAATTATTCCGAGTCATGTACTCGGGAAGCTCCGTGAGATGAACTTGTGAAAATGTGTGTGAAAAAGAAAGTGAAAAACACTCGAAAATAGCTTCTCCGATCAGAGCTGTGAGCAGCGCCGTGAATCCGCCCCCGCACCGTGTAATCTCGTCGTGTTCGAGACCGATTCATTCAACATCGCATGCTTCTTCCGGAGTTTGTTATGTCTCCAACCGGACTTGTCGCTTCGATTAATTATCAACATACTCTCGGTACGTTCGCCGCCGAGCTCCGTTCCGTTATTGTTTGGACACATCTTTTCTTTTTTGAGAACAATGAATTGTCTCGATCGTGTACTGGTGTCGGAGGTGGTGCTAACTTGGAGATTCTTACTCGCATCGGCGCTTCTCCGCATGTAGACCAGCTGGAAACGGTCATCGAAGCTTCTCCGAGATACGGATCGGCATGCATCCCCGGATTCATGCGAGGATGACTCCGCGACGGATGACAAGCCTTCGCTCGCTGCTGTCTGCGCGAACACAGACTTTCGGCTGTCCTACCGCTTATGCTTGTGTTTGATCTTGCCTATTTTGCCCATTTCCAACACCTATTGCCGACTATGCTCATTTCGATCGAGTTTGTTGTTTTTTGTTTTTGCCCATTTCACCTTTTTGTCTGCCTATTTCGCCGTTGTGTCCGCCTATTTTGCCCTTTTGACTGCCTATTTTGTTCGCTTATTTTGCCTTTTTTGATTGCCTTTTTTGCCTCTTTTGTTCGCCCAAACTTCCAAGCTCCACTGATGAGTTTTCTGACCTGTGTTCTCCTCGCCGAAGGCTCCTTGAATCATGAGTTGAAGTTGTTCGACTCGATCAAGATTCCCTGGGGCAACCACTCCATGCCAGTGTTGTCTGGGTGTCACTCTGGGGATGAGGCACCATGTCAGAGCGACTGAAAATGAGTTGAGATTTCGTTCCCTAGTGAGGTACCCACGGGGAGTTTAATTGGGAAGCGATCTCAATCACACACATCGAAAATGATTCACAAATATTCTAACATTAAGAAGATATTGGGTGAGAGATACATTTTCAACTTCATTCATCACTCCTCTGTGACCAATCTGCGGCGTTCCTGTCTTGAGGCAATAGTTCTGCCAGCTCCCGCAAGAGAGCATTCAGATCGTTTTAATATGGGCGGTAGCAGATTTCGAATCGCTCGCTCAGCGATTCTTGAATCCCTACCGCGACGTTCAGGTGTTCGCGCTCGCGAAGGTAATCCCTCGTGTGGACGCAGGGGACGTTGTCGCATAGAAGCTTCTCGCATCGTTCCATGATACCTTGGGAACGGAACGGTAGCCTCTCGAAGAGCCTCATCTGCGGGCGAAACTTGTCGGTTCCCACCTGCGCGTCATCAAGTGTCATCCCGCGCTTGAGGAAGCTACGAACAAAGTTCAGTAATCTGGACTTGCGTGGCTTCTTCTGTCTCCGTTGACGCTGGTTGGCGTGCCCCTGACCTGCCTGGAACGTCAAATCGGGACAAGTTACTCACTGATAGGTGGAAACATCATCAATCGAACAATTTCGTGTGACCTCCGCTAGATGCCAGGACTATGGTTTCAAATACTAACCTACCTGTCTCCCAGAAACCATTGAAGCGTTCTAGTGCAAGATTCGAGTGTTGAAACTGAAGCCCCCTAGACGATCTGATTATTCTCCTACGCAGCGTAGGAAAACTTCCCGGGGACGGGAAGTATTGTTTAGGGAATCGCTGATCATCGCACAGTGGATCTAGCGAGAAGCCTCCGAGACGAGCGAAGACGAGATTTTACCACAGGCTGCGCTACACGGACGGCCGACAATCTGCGACCGAGACGTGTATCTGTCCATACGTACTGTGGACAAGGATGTCCCCGCCACCATGCTCTATGGTGTAAATCGAGTGCGACTCTCTTGAAGCTCGGTTGAAATCCCACTTCCTCATGTGACTCGCATGAAATTATGATATTTAGGTATCCAAGAATACTGATCGCAGGAGGACCAGCATCCTGCAGATGTCGCGAGAGAAAAGAACTCCAGTAACGAACACAAGATTCTGCGAGGAGCTCCAAACTCGTGAATATCATATGATACATACGAGTTATGATTCACGCATTCAGACGAAGACCGAGGATTGAGAGCTCACGTCGCGCTCAAAAATCCTCCGGCTGCCCCCGCCCTCATATGGGCTCCCTCCCTCGCGAGATCTGCTCCCTCATTTCCGCAAAGAGTTTCTCCCGAGAACTTATGCGGTGAAAACTAGCAGTTCCCAATCGACCAAGCTCTGAACTGAACCTGCTCGATCCATTTGACGCATCGATCGACAAACGGCAATGAGTCCATTTTCGCGATTTCGAGGAAGTATGTAGCATGTCGTCCCGCAGATGATGCAGAATGAACTCACGTCATAAACCAGAAATCGACGAAAGAGATATATCGCGGTTCTCCAATCAACGCGTCATTTTTCTCCAATCCTGGTCGAGACAGATACAGTCGTGAACACTCGTTCCCGCATATCGCGAGACTTTGTTCGCAAAATCATGGGCGTGGCCAGGGGGTGGGCTTCCGCCATCCCCTCGAGGAATCTGTTCAAACTACATGTGTTGAGGGTTCTGATTGAGCGACCGGATTCCGGGGGAATTTCACGAGGGTACCCCCCTGAGGGAAAAATTAGGGAGGCAGTGCCCAGCACTCTCCCGGTCCATTAATCAGAAGGTCTGGGAGAGTAAGTCCGGAGCGCACCTTCTTCTCGAGATCATTCAGACTGGATTCACCGACTTCCAGGCATCGTCATATTCAGGCGATGTGCTATCTAAATCTGATCAGATAGAATCTCAATCACACTTATCGAAAATGATCCAAAGGAATTCTGCTATGATGAACACATCGATAAAGAGATACATTCTGAATCTTTATTATTTATTGCTCCTCGTGACTAATCCGCAGCGTTCCTATCCGGAGGATGTAGTTCCGCCAGCTCCCGGAAGAGAGTGTCCAGATCGTTGCAATCTGGGCGGCAGCAGGGTTCGAATCGCTCGGTGAGCGATTCGTAAATCTCACCCGCGAGCTCCAGGTTTTTGCGTTCACGGAGGTAATTCCTCGTGTGAACGCACGGAATATTGTCGCAAAGAGGCGTCTCGCACCGTTCCATGAGGGCTTTGAAACGATAGGGCAGCCGCTCAAGGAGCCCCATCGCCGGCCAAAACTTGTCCGCCTCAATTTGCGCGTCCCTAAGGGACATCCCGCGTCTGAGGAAGCTTCGAGCAAAGTTAAGCCATCCAGATTTGCCCGGCTTCTTCTGTTTCCGTTGTCGCTGGTTGGCGTTCTGCCCTTGAGCTGCCTGGAATGTCGAATTAGGACAACTGATTCACTTATGACAGAGACCACCGTCAATAGGACTATTCCGTTTGACCGCGAGGTGTTAGGACTATCGATTCAGATACGGACTCACCCTTCCTCTAGGATCCATTGAAGCTTTTCGTGGCGGGATCCGAAACTTCAGAAAGAATGCGAGACACAGGCCTTCCCGACGATTCTCTCTCGTAGCTTCTACGTAGCCTCGAGAACTCGGGAAATGTTGCTGCTGAGAGAATTGCTAATCGTCGGCACAGCAAATATCAGGAATCCGCGGCTGATGAAACGGAGATCTTGTTCTCAATCGTTCACAGGGGTAAACCCGATGCGAGCAGAGTCGGATGAGCACTTTTGCGACAGGGAAATTGAACCAGCAGAAGTGAACTGTGATCAATCGATACAGAACGGTGGTTTTTAAAGGCCTTGCAGTGAGAGAGATTGATTCTCTCTCCCTTGTTCCGCCCACCGAAATCAAGGTCCGAGAGATAGAGAGTCTCGCTCTGTCAAATGCCCACGGGGAGAGTATTCGGAGCGAAATCCGTGACGATGCAGGAAGCGAAAAACCGAGACCACATCTTCGAGGATGCCGATCCAATACTGCCTGATTGGTTGCGCCATACTCTTTGCTGTTCCTGTTTTCAGCGGCATTCTCGTGCAACCACAGCTGATGGAGAAGTCAGTTAACGTTCGATCTTTTCATACTCATTAGTTTCGGATCGCCGTCATATTGAGAAGCATCACGAACACGGCAAGCGTACCAGTTATGGGACACTGATCACTTACGGGACAGTTCGAGGCATGTACCAGTTATGGGTCACATTTTGTTCGACGATTCCAGCCAAATCGTTGACGAGAGTCCCGTCGAAGCGTCTCGAACATATTCATTCTAGCATTTCGGTTCGGATCGCACCCCAGCGCAGAAACACGAGGAAGGATGCGCCAGAGAACCCAGCTGATATTTTCCCGGGCCTGAATGAAACTTGCCTTGTCCCAGCCAAGATAGACCACCAGCCGCTCACTTGCCGGCAACCTTCACGGCTCGCGTCGATCGGCTATCTGAGTCTTTCAGCGAAATATTTTACACAACTTCAAGTTTCTGGAAAATAAGTTGAAGTAGCCAGTTATGGAACACCGAACGATATCGAGCCGATATCACGGCCGTCAATCGCAAAGCCGCTGCCGTATTGGTTTTGATGCACAACCGAACCATCAAGCTTCAAAATTGACCGTTTAGGTTCTCGTGAATGATCGCCGCAACTCTGCACTATTCCACAGATCCAGAGAGCAGCATACAGCCAAGAACCGTTTCATCAGAATAGCTGGTTGCTAAAGTTCCCGGAGCCCGGCGAAAGGTCGAGGTACATATCACGCATGCAAAAAATCTGATAATATGTGAAGTGGAATTTGACGGCGAAGAAAAAGAGAGCATCATTGAGCAACATTCGACTGATGGCAATCGCCTGCAAGGCGGTGCCGGTGCCACATGGCCGAGCATTGAATCCTGAATGATGCCTTCAGGTTCGCCGTGGGCACAGATAAAGCCGGCGACGGACCTCCCGCATTCAACGGCTCCTCATCGGATATCACTCGATTTCTTGACACTTGATTCTGAGACCAACGATCAGACTAGAGTCGCAAAGAATCTCGTTCTATTCTGGAATTTTCGATCCACGCGTGGATTGGGCCACCAATAGAATGAACTGATGGTACCCGCCTCAGCTGCTCGCACCACATCCTTGGATCTCCGGTCAAGCCCCCTTCGGACATGCTTCTTCGACGATTGCATGAAATCGAGATCTACCACAAGTCTCGAAGAAGGGGTCACACGGAGGTCACGAATCGCGACTCCAGCGCGAACCTCGAGAAAAGTATCTCCCAATCTCCTGATTCGCGGATTCGTGGAGGATGGAGTGAGGAAGCTAAATATCGGAGTGGCAATGCTTCTCTCAAAGAGCGACATCGTGTGAACTCAAACTGATCGCAAGCTTCTCTCGCCACGGTTCCCTCAAAACGAACATTGGCAGTAAAACGACATCCACGAAATGCATCTCGAAGAAGTCTATTGCAGAAGAATCGCCGCAATACACGCAGAGATAGGCGGTCCTCACTTTACGCCGTTTGACGGAGCCCTGGAACTCTTCTATACCGAAGCAATGCCGAACCTATTTGAAAGCTCCGGATAGGTTGACTTCGGGAGCATCTCATGACGGGCCAAGCTCGCTAATTAGGATCATTACCGTATGAGATCAAAGTTTTTATTCAGACCAAGAATCATTCGCCTCGCGGACTCGCTCCAATCGCTGGCGGAACATTTCGGCACGCACATTTCAATTGATTCCTGGAAGTGCTGGCAAATGCTTTCCGGATTGCCTCCTTCAATGCCTCCACGTTCCGATGCGCGCGTTTGTTCGACCTCATAACGATGTCCTTCCAAACGTAGAAATCCAACGGGTTCAGGTCTGGGTTGTTGGGCGGCCACAGATTCTTATCCCAGAACGAGTGGACATTTTCACGGAGCCAATCCTGCTCGTTTGAGCTGGGGCTCCATCCTGTTGGAACACCTATGGCCCCTCCTGAGAAGCCTGGAACGTCGAATTAAGACGAATGATTCACAAGTCGGACAGAGCACATCCAATTTAACTATTTTATTCGCCCCACGCTAGATGTCAGAACTATCAGTTCAAATGTCAACTCACCTGTCTCCTGGGATCCAAGGAAGCTTCTACTGCGGGATTCGAGTGTTCAAACTGAAGCGATACACAAGCCTCCCGACGATCTTATCACGTAGCTCCTACGTAGCCTCGGGAAACTTCTCGGAGACGGGAAGTATTGTTGCTGAGGGGATTGCGGATGGTCGGCACGGTGGATTCCAGGGATCCGCAGCTGTTGGAACGGAGTTCTTGTTCTCAATGGTTGAGCAGCGTGGATCCGATGCAAGCAGAGTGGGATGAGTACCTTTGCGGCGGGGAGATTGAGCGAGTAGAAGTGAGATGTGTATATTCGATGCAGAACGGCGGTTTTTACGATCCATTCTTTCTGATTCAGGCCAACGAAATCAGGGTAAAAAAAATGGAGAGTCTCGCTCTTTCACATGCCCGCGAGAAGTGTATGCGGAGCCAAATCAGGCTTTCAAACCGTATAGATGCAGAGAACGAAAAACCGAGACCACATCTCTGAGGTTGCGCAGCAACACTGGAAGGATACTTACCAGGATGCTGGAGGCACCGTTCATCAATATTATGAGAACGCATGTGGGAACAATCACGACAGCAGCGAACCAGGAATGCGTGGACGGATTGAACCACGGACACGGAGGTCCGACATTCGCCGACCGAGACGTGTATCTCACATATGGAGACCATGTCCATACGTACTATGGTCGAGAATGTTCCCGCTACAATGCTATATGGTGGCAATCGAATGCGGCTCTCCTGAAGCTCGGCTGAAGTCCAACTCCATCATGTGACTCACAGAAAACTATCATATATAGATAACCCAAAATGCCAATTGCTGGGTAACCAGCTTGCAGCAGATGTCGCGTGAGAAGAGAACTCCAGTTACCAGCATAAGATTCTGCAAGGAGCTAAGATCCCGTAGTATCATACGATATCTACGAGTGATGATTCACGCATCCAGACAAAGATCGAGGATTGGGAACTCACGGAGCGTTCAAAAATCTTTCGGCTGGTCACTGACCTGCATAATCTCTTTGACGCGTCCATCGGCAAACGGCAATGAGTCCACTCCCGCGATTCCAGGAAAGTATGTAGGTAATTCCATCATGAACCAGAGATCGACGAAGATCAGGTTTTCCGATCAACGAATAATTTTCCCACGCTCCTGGTCGAAACAGAAATAGCTGTGAACACACGTCGTCGCTTATACCAGGACTTCGTCTGCAAAATCATGAGCGTGGACAGGGGTTGGGTTTTCGCCGTCGAGATTCGAGATGTCTTCAGTCTTCGGAAGTCGCGCACTCTCCTGTATCATTCTTTTTTCAGAAAATCATTCCCTTGTTGCTTCGCTTATCCAAGGAACCGGGTGGAAACGTACTCCGGACGGAGCTTTTTAATCATTTTCAAATCGATAGGAATGAATCGAACGTTTTTATTTGAAAGACGGGTGAGTATGTAACCCATGAGGAGTCCCGAAGCTCCCTGAGTAGGTCCTCATCGGATCGGGCGACTGCAAATATTTTCGCGTTGGCGCGCGGTCATTGATACCGAGCCAATCTGCCGGGAGCCAGTTTGTCACAGCTCTGACGATTCAGAGCTGGCAGAGGATCGATCTGCGCTCCACAGACACACGGACAGGTCTGGATCGGTGGTTAGAAGTGGAATAAACTTGAAGCGGTTATTTTCGACAAGAACCCGCCGTCTTCCAGGTATTCCGGCTCAACTTGTCCCTGAAAACTCTATCGTCTCTCACTGGTTCCCCGCGGTCTGCCAGTCCATCAATCGGAAAGTCTAAGAGAGGAAGTCCGGAGCCCACCTCCGTCTTGAGATCATTCAGACTGGGTTCACCGACTTCCAGGCATCGTAATATTCAGGCGATGTGCCATCCAAATCCAATCAGATAAAATCTTAATAACACACATCAAAGATTATTCACAAAGATTCTGACGGTATGGAGAAATTGGACCAGAGATACATTTTGAATCTCTTTATTTATCACTTCTCTACTGATCTGCGGCGTTCCTATCCGGAGGGTATAGTTCTGCCAGCTCCCGCAGGAGAGCATCCAGATCACTGCAATCTGGGCGGCAGCAGGGTTCGAATCGCTCGGTGAGCGATTCGTAAATCTCACCCGCGAGCTCCAGGTTATGGCGTTCACGGAGGTAATTCCTCGTGTGAACGCACGGAATATTGTCGCAAAGTGGCTTCTCGCACCGTTCCAGGAGTGCTTTGAAGCGATAGGGCAGCCGCTCGACGAGCCCCATCGCCGGCCAAAACTTGTCGGCCTCAATTTGCGCGTCCCTAAGGGACATCCCGCGTCTGAGGAAGGTTCGAGCAAAGTTCAGCCATCTAGATTTGCCCGGCTTCTTCTGTTTCCGTTGTCGCTGTTGGGCGTTCTGCCCTTGAGCTGCCTGGAACGTCAAATTAGGACAAATGATTCACTTATGAGAGGGACCACCGTCGATAGAACGATTCAGTTTGACCGCGAGGTGTTAGGACCATCGATTCAAATATCAACTCACCTGTCTCCTAGGATCCATGGAAGCTTCTACTGCGGGATTTGAGTGTTCGAGAGTTTGAGCGTGCCTCCCGACGATCGTATTGAGTAGCTTCTACGTGGCCTCGGGTTTCTGAAGACGGGAAGTACTGGTGTTGAGGGGATTGCTGATCGTCTGCACAGTGGATTCCTGAGATCCGCAGTTGCTGAAACAGAATTATTGATTCCAAATGTTCAGCAGCGTTGACCGAATGCGAGCAGAGTCGGATGATCACTTTTTCGATGGGAAGATTACGCGGCCAGCGGTGGGATGTATATACGTGCAATAAGGGAGAAAGATTCGCTATTCATGTTTCCGGCCACCGAGATCAAGGTCCGGTGGATAGAGCGTCTCGCTCTTCCACATGCCCGCGGGAGGAGTATGCGGAGTCATGCGACCTCTTCCTCATGATGCTAAGGCAAAATCTAGCCTCGAGCTTCCGAGTATGAGGCTGAGCGCGCTACCAGAACTCTAGCGAACGTGGGGCGCGCTCACTGGCATGTGACATCTAAGAACGATTCGAGCCCAATCCTTGACGAAAGTTCCGTCGAAGGATCTCGAACCCTTGAAATTCAGCACTGTGGCTCGGCTTGCACCTCAGCGCAGGAAACGTGGAAGGATACTCACCAGGATATTTGGGGCACCGTTCACTGATAATTTGAGAACGCATGGGAGAAAAATCACGACAACAGCGAACCAGGAATGCGTGGACGGATTGAACCAGGGACAGGCAGATGCGAAAGAAATCTGGCGGGGCGACTCGATCTGAACGGAGGAGACGGTTGGAGCAAAGTGACGTTCCCGCGAATACTCACATTCACGCACGGGTTTCATCACAGGCTGCACGACACGGACGGCCGACATCCTCCGACCGAGACGTGTGTCTGTCCATACGTACTGCGGACGAGGATGTCCCCGCTACCACGCTCGATGGTGTGAATCGAGTGCGGCTCTCTTGAAACTTGGCTGAAGTCCCATTCCATCATGTAACTCACAGGAAATTATGAGAAAGCAGCCACCTCCGCGGCCTTCGGCCGCCGCGGCGGCTGGTTTGGCGCTGTCAACGGAGGCAAATCTTTGGGGCGGGCTGAAATGGTTCTCATATCCCGAAAATGTGGTGCGGTCCGCTGTCTCTGAATGGCCGGAACAGAGCAGACTGCTCCATCAGAGCCTGCAAGCGGCAATTTTCGAGGCTCACGCCATTCGTTGAATGGAATCGGTGATCAGATCGCCGAGGCCGAAGTATTTGGAGAACAGTCATGAGATGGGCATTCCTGGCAAATCCTCGTTCATCATAAGGAACCTTTGGTGAGAATCGCCGAGAAATGCTCCGTTAGAGCCTTGGCACCGTTGGGCACTTGTTGACATCCAAGGATCCGGCTGGAGCCTGCTTGTAACTGGCAGCCAGCGGGCTTAGGCAACTAGCGACAAGCAATGCTGCAGATCCCGCTAATAAGTCGTCAGCTAAAGCCGAATCTTCAACCTTCCCGGAGTCGAAAGATGGGAAATCCTGCGAATTTCGGTTTTTTTGCCCTCACGTTTCAGCGGACGTCGACGCGAGCGTGACGAGTGGGCCTCTGCTATAACCTCAAGGACCCCTTCGTTCATACTACAAGAATCGAGGGTTCTGATTGAGCGACCGAGTTCCAGGGAATTTCACCAGCGTACCCCTCGAGGAAGACGGTCAGCCCGCCCCCGCGAAGGATCCTAGATACGTCACTGGGCATAATCGCAGAATGCTGAAACTTTCTGTCAAGATACATGATCCTTGTCCGCGGTCGCGTGTTCCCCAGCATCATTCCCTCTCCAGGAAAATCTTCGCTTGTTGTTTCACTTATTGGCGGATCGGGAAGGAACGTGCTCTGAAGTTTGGACGGAGCTTTTCAATCGGTTCTATGTATACCTAATAGATCGATAGGAATCAATCCAACGTTTTTACGGGGAATCTGTTCAAGTCCACACTCTGTGAGAAAATCGTCACGTTTTCATGTAACGTTTTCCCGTAACGTTGGATCGCCTACCACAACGCCAAGTCGCACCTTGGCGCCCGTGGCTTGGTTCCACCGACGCGCAGCGAAACAGATGAGCAGGGAAAGATGGTCATGCTTTCTGTGCATCTATGAGAAATTTCCGCAGTTTCGACACCCGACTCCAGGGAATGATTTGAACACCATGAAGGCAATGTCACAATGATCCCATCCTTCGAAATCCAAGCTCTGTTTCCGCTGCAACCTAGTATGCGAAAACAACACAGTCAAGTGTTGTTAGTCGGCACGAAAGCTAATTTCATCCACCCTTTCGGCGTATCGGATTCGGAGAGCGAAATTGAGCTCGATCAGAGGATTCATGAACAGAGGAAGTCCGGAGCGCTCCTTCTTCTTGAAATCACTCAGACCGGGTTCACCGACCTCCAGGCATCGTAATATCCAGGCGATGGGCCATCCAAATCCAATCAGATAAAATCTTAATCACACACATCGAAAATGATTCACAGAGATTCTGACGGTATGAAGAAATCGGGCTGGAGATACATTTTGAATCTTTATTCAGCACTTCTCCGCTACTGATCTGCGGCGTTTCTATCCGGAGGGTATAGTTCTGCCAACTCCCGCAGGAGAGCATCCAGATCACTGCAATCTGGGCGGCTGCAGACCTCGAATCGCTCTGTCATGGACTCGTAAATCTCACCCGCGAGCTGCAGGTGCTGGCCCTCACGGAGATAGTTCCTCGTGTGAACGCAAGGCAGGTTATCGCAGAGAGGCTTCTCGCACCGTTCCATGAGCGCTTGGAAACGGTACGGGAGCCTCTCGAGAAGCCCCATCTGCGGCCAAAACTTGTCGGCCTCCAGCTGCGCGTCCTTGAGCGGCATCCCGGGCCTGAGGAAGGTCCGAGCAAAATTTAGCCACCCAGACTTTCCCGGCTTCTTCTGTTTGCGCTGTCGCTGGTTTGGGTGCGCCCCCTGAGCGGCCTGGAACGTCGAATCAGGACAAATGATTGACTGATCGGAGGGACCAACGTCAATACGACGATTTCGTTTTACCAACGCTCGGTGTCGGGACTATCGGTTCAAATATTAACTCACGTGTCTCCTGGGATCCATGGAAGCTTATAATGCGGGATCAGAGTATTCAGAAAAAAAGCGACACACAGGCCTCCCCGATGATCTTATCACGTCTCTTCCCGGCAGCCTCGGGAAAAATTGATGATTGTCTGCACAGTGTATTTCAGGAATCCGCAGCTGTTGAAACGGAGTTCTTGTTCTCAATGGTTCAGCAGCGTGAACCCGATGCGAACAGAGTCGGATGATCACCTTTTCGACGAGGAGTTTGAGCGACCAGGACTGAGCTGTGAGCATTCGATACAGAACGGCGGTTTTCAGGAGCCTTGCAGTGAGGGAGATTGATTCTCTCTTCCTCGTCCCGCCCGCCGAGATCAAGGTCTGAAAGATGAAGAGTCCCGCTCTCCCACATGCCTTCGGAGAGAGCATCCGGGGCGAGATCACGCTCGCAATACGTAGAGATACGAGAAAACGGGACCAGATCTTCAAGAATGCCGAGTAAAGTCTCTCTGATCGGCTGCCCCATACTCGTTGCTCTTCCTGTTTTCGAGGGCAGTCTCGTTCAGGCACGGCTGTTGGAGGAGCCAGTTGATGCTGTGTTTTTCATTCTCATTAGTCTCGGATCGCATTCATATTCAGGAGCATCACGAGCACCGGCATTGCCAGCTCCTCTCTGGGCCCGAACCCAACGTCAACATGACGAAGATGAGGCTGAGAGCGCTCTTGAAGGTGAGCGAACGTGGAACGCTCACGGGTAGGTGATGTTTCTCACGATTCGAGCAAAATCGTTCACGAGAGCCTTGTCGAAGGATCTCGAACACAGTCATTCTAGCACTCCGGTTCGGATCGCACCCCAGCGCAGGAACAGTGAGAGGATACGCCGAAGAACTCGGTCTGATATTTCACCGGACGAATTAAGATCGCTTCATCGATATCAGAAAACATGATGCTACAGCAGCGAAACCCCACCCAAGCTAGACCACTGATAATCAGCCGCTCATTTGTCCACAACCTCCACAGTTCCCGTCGTTCGGGAATCCGAGTCTATCAGCGTAACATTGTTAACACCTCCAAGTTTCTGGAGTATAAGTTGGAGGTGCCAGGTGCCAGTAATGGATTACCAAACGATATCGTGCCGTTATCTCGGCTTTGAATCGCGAAGCAGCTGCCGTATTGGTTCCGATGCACAGCCGAGTTATCCAGCTTCAAAATCGACCATTCAGTTTCTCGTGTTTGATGTTATCGTTCCAGTGAGGATGAGCGCAAAGCTTCGATGGCAGCTTTGATCAGTTTTGGGGAAGAATTAGCGTGACTGCAACACAAGCCTTCGGGCCCACCGCAGGTGCTACAATAAGTTGATCATCCGGAGTAAGACGAATGAAGCTTCAATTCACGAAAAAAAAATTTAACTCTAAAACATGTTTTCAACTGGGAACGACTCCGGCTAGAAGTTTGCAGGGCTGTGCGAGAATATGGGAATCGTGAATGAGGGAACCCTCATCTTTTCCCGCCGCAACTCGTCAATAATCCATAAATCGTACTTTCATCCAACGGGGAAAAGTGTGCGATGCAAGGCTTCGCGAAATATGGACGTTATTCGAATGTTGCCAACCAATATGAATGGATACTTCGATAACTAGCATCGTCCGCGAATCTTATTCATGCGAAATTTTGCACTTTTGCCGGAAGGAGACTCCATGCAGGATTATTGCCGCTGATTATATAGCCGCAGGATATCGCAGTGACGCGGTGCCACAGTGGGTCAACGGCAAACGAAAATGGCCGCCGTATGGGGGCGCGGCGGTCGCCGTGAACCGCAAGGCGCTGAAAACCAGTCCGACTCTAAAATAGCCTTTCCCACACTTTTCCGTCGAATAATTCGACTATACCCATGGTTGTAGATACAATTATGGGCCATAACTTCGACCTAGTGGTTTCTAGCCCGTTAATCCGTGGCTTCTGCTCTGTTTCTCGTGAAAATTTGAACAGCTCCGGAGTCTTTGATTCGATCGATTTGTAAGAATCGTGCAAAACAAGCGGGCCCTGCTCTGTCCTGTCTCGAAAGAAAATTTTCTAGACCCCTGAGGTAACCTGCAAGCTCCCGGACTGAATTTTATGTCCCCTCGAATCCTTGTTGAGAAGTTATGAAGACTCTTTCGTCCGACAAGGAGTTGGTCGTCGATACCATGGGAGAGCATGTGTCTTCGAATGTCCGTCACGCAACTCCAGAACGTGACATCTTCAACGGTTGATTGATGGACGTAGCGATCTCCTCATCCCACGAAAAACATCTGTTCCTGAGCCACGAAACCAACACCTACCGAATCTCCTCTAATCGGTATGTCGGCAATCTTCTACATTCGCGATAAAATCTTGAAATATTCTCTCCTTTCCGAATCGCTGACTATCCGTTTCAGGTACATGGGGGAGAAACCTCCATAGAATTTCTCCGAGCCACCGTATTCTTCTCGGTGATGACGGCGAACAGCACATTGCCCATGGGATAATGTCGACAGCGAGCTGTCGACAGATACAATGATTACTTCCGGAGTCTGCGAATTGTACAACGAATTGACTTTGAATGAGTGAAATTCGTAGAGGATTATGGAGGCCTTGGTGGAGAAGTTTACCGAGTCGGGGAACGATGGAGAACTTTGAGTTAAACTGAGACGATTCTTTCAGAAACAATTTTCGTCAGCCGTTCACGATCGATGGGTCGCAGCGAGATACACCCTCATGAATTTCGAGAGACGGAGCGGTGGATGGTTGGACAACGCGTACTGGGAGGCGGTTGAAGCCCCGTTGGTTGTAGCCGCATCGCCAGTTGGCGAGAAACCTGGGCCGTCTGGTGTCACGTGAATGTCAGCTCCATTGGCAATGAGCGGGAAACCTGAACCTGCCGGAACGTCGGGAAATCCCACCGCAAAAATACAGAAGCGCGGAAGGCGTCAGGAGGATCAGGAGTCCGAACACAGCGGAGGAAGATCCGGAAGATAAAGGACGAGATTGATCCTGTACTTCTCAGACGAGCAGCGACAGTTCCGAGTTTCACTCCGGAGGAAGCACTCGCGCTTATTTTAGACAATCCTCTGATTAAGAGCCAGTACGAGAACATTAGATGAGCAACGCTAGAGTACCGTCATGTCGATATCATTCCTGCCTACAATAAAGTTTTCGAGGTGAAACAGCAGTGCTACCCAGGACCCTCGGATCTCACAACTCGAATCCCGACCCCTCAAGTTGGGCGACATCTGCCTTCTCAAGGATACCACGGTCAGTAGAGCATCTTGGCCACCTTCTAGGGTCGCCGGTCGCCGGGTTTCCCGGGGGGAAGCCGTAAGATCGCCGTAGATCGTGTGCTGGTCAAACGGAGCTTGATCAAGTCCTAATTCGCCCAATCAAACTT